>CALZFC010000251.1:4495000-4565000 GCA_945643635.1 Allodiplogaster sudhausi
GAGAGAGCGAGAGTTCGGCTGAGAAAACAAAGATTTTTTTTCAACTAAATTTCGTACCGAATAATTGATCTAATTTCTTATTACATGTAGAAATTTACCCGGCTAACATTGAAAACCAAGCGTTTACACAATTCGGCACCAATACCGTTTAAAATGAAATTAAAACAAAAATTTACTGACGAACCTGCGAGGTTGCAGGAACTCGAATTGCTTCTGCTGTTATCGCATCCTCTTAAAAACCAATAGTTTAAAAAAAGAAACTTATAGAATGTATAAATAACATGTTTGAATAGGAACAACTCCAAGTGGGCACTGACTTGGGTCCTTTGGACGACGTCGTCGTAACCCTGGCATTCCTTTCGGAAGATAAGAAAAATCATTAATTAATAAATACGATACAGTATGTGTTTGCCAGATCTTTTCGTTAACTGGAGAGCATAGACGAATGATAAGCCACAATATTGAAATGGACATTTATTCCGTCTCCGAATGATTGCGAGACAAAAGAAAATGAAGCAAACGAGCTTATACTTTGCTAATCACAGCCACGACCGTCCAATCACCAATTTCCCGACTAAAATTCATCACAAGCAATTTCAAGGCAGATAAAAAAAATGTCTATCAGAGAAATAATGCACTTTGATATGCTTGATATAATCCAAAGATTTTAGATCGAGAGATCAAAAATCATAGTGAAGGCAGCTTTCTTCAGAAGAAGTATACCCAAAAGAAGGAAATAGTGCCTAGTAGCGAAATTTCAAAATAAAACTGACCTAATATGATATGATGCATTATATACAGCTAGAAAGGCAATGCAAAAGAAAGTAATCTCATATACTCTGTGTGCAATCTAGAGTTAGCAAGTATGAGGGATTGACCCGTTGATCAAAGGCACACAAAATAAGCCTAAACATCTGCATTTCTTTTAGGATTAATCAGGTGAGAGAATAAGGTGTCTAGGGATGCTCTTAGAAGGATTTAGGGGTGCTTCTCGAGTTGTCTAGAAATGCTACTCAAGGAGTCTAGAGATGCTAACTAGGAATCTATAGATGCTCCTCGAGGGGTCTAAGGGGCCTAGAGATGCTCTTCGAGATGCATGGGTGAGATGTCGTACTGAGTGCGGAAGGAGAGGTACGTGTTCCAGAAGAGAGCCACGAACTGCACGTAGAGGCATCGGTAGGGAGGCGGGATGATGTAGAAGTTCACAAGTTGTGTGATCGGCCACACCTGGCAAACGGAAAAGCAATAATCTCATCATCACGATTCTATTAAACAAAATATAATTATTTTAAATAAATAAATAAACACACACACACATATATATATATTTTTTTTTACGTGAATCACGAAATTTACGCGAACAAATTCATATATTTCCCGATAAGACTAAGGTAAAATGAGAGCAAAATAAAAGATCGGTTTAATTGAAAAGAAAATTAACACGATTTAAGTTATTATAAATACCATATTTAAAAATCGGCAAAAAAGAGAGCCACTAGCGTACCACGAGGCTGCTCGTCCAGACGGTGAGCCAATCGCGGCGGCACTTCTCGCAATACTCGCGCTGGGAGTCGCCCTCCAGCAGACGCAGCCCGACCAGGGAGAGCACGTAGAAGGACGGGTCGAAGAACGTCTCAGACAAATATGTATTAATCAAGCATTCAAAGAAATCTTTCTTGTCATTTTCATACTGAATAGCCATCCATAGATTGTAATCGACATCCATAAAGCATTCTTACAGTCTTCTTATGAATGGGCCGAAAGGGTCTCAGTAGGTCTGTACCAAAGAGGTAGAGTCCTCTACCCCCTCCCTTCTTCCTCGTCCTCCTCAGACCCCTCACCTACCTGATCAATGGCGACCTGCTTGAGCGCCTTGAAGCGACCGGGCGGGACTCGCCTTTCCAAGAGGGCGTACCATTTGAAGAGGAGCGGACTCTGCAAAATGAGTTGGTTCATTTCAGGCAACAAAAAACGTTTATTCATTGGGAATACTAGTCAATACGTACTTTTTAATGGAATAAACCCTTATTCGTTGTCAGCATAAACCTTTCCACTTTACCTGAATCATGAAGGAGAGCGCAAAGAAGCGACCAGTCCTGAGGAGGTCGTACTCGGCGAGTGGCTTCCGCTCCACTGCCAACTGCGCGAGGATGTCTCCGACGGAGACGATGGAAGCTGAACGAGCAATCTTTCAAGTCGCTGAATTCCCAGACAGCTAAACTCTGAGATTTTCTACTTTTATAAATGAACAGGCCCTCATTTGTCGGAAAACATGAATCTGCACATGAACTGAAAAAAAATTGTAATCCCTGCCCTCAAACACCTCTATTTTACACTCACGCTGCCTTTTCTTCTTCTTCCTGATCGCAGCAGCGCAGGATTCTCCTCAATGTCCTCTAACCATAGACACTCCGGATCTAGAAACGCTCCGGAATGCCTTTACTTCTCATATTCGCTTCTGAGTCAATGTGACAATAACGACAATTTCATAGTAAAAAAATAGAGTGTGTAAGCGATTTCTTTCCCTGTGTATTTCTAGGCTGTGATATGCATATAACATTTATAAACAGAAGGTAAAGCCCCTCTCCCATCGCGTGCATAACCTACAGCCAGTGATGATATTGCCGAGCATGGGTCGACGACGACTTGCGATGCAACCTCGCAGCAGTTGCAGCAGCATTCTTCCGCCCTTTCGTCCGCCCTCCTCCTGCCCCTCTGAAATGGCACAAGATTCTCGGGTACTATATGTTTATAAATAAATAAATTATCAAGAACACATGTCTCAAAGAACTTTTATCATGCCACAATTCAATCCTTGACAACTAGCACAAACTCCCTTCCAATTTAATTGTGAGTGTAAAAGATAATTACCAAAAACAAAAAAAGACCGATGGCAACAACCGAGTTACTCTAGAAGCTAGGAAGCTAAAGTATCCTACCTCTCATGATCAGCTAATATCTTTACGGCAGGTAGCAAAGTCCGATCTGTATACGGACTAAATCGAATAGATGAAGTATTTAGGAACGGCCATTTTATTCCATTAAATGAATTTCAAAAATTCTGCTTAAATCAAATGATGTTATAAAATCATCTGAGGGAAAACTCTCATCATTTTCTGAGAAGATCCAAGAAGCAGACATCAGTATCTAAAACAGTTCACCGGATAATTGTATGATAAAAGAAAGCACAGTATTCGAGTAGGTATAATGGAGTGCAGTTACCCGATAACAATCACCTTGGATTTTCGGCTAGAAATCAGAGCCCGCTTGAAGACATACACTTTCAATTGAATATACAATCATCATATCATCATGAAAGAGATACAAACAACGCTAAAGTTTAAAACAAGTAATGCTAATAATGCTAAGACGTAGGTTCAGAGATCAAAAGTCCCGTAGAAAAGTTCTCTTCACTTAATAAAGTAAAGCTTGAGCATTAATAAAGGCCAGAAAGAAATCGTGCTAGAAAAGAAAATTTGAAATGCCTAATATGATGTGGTACATGCCTAAAAGCTAGAAAGACAATGATATGGTAGTAAGCTCTCATAAAATCTATATGTACTCTTAAGGCTAGCGCATTTAAAGGATTGCGGGTAAAGGGTTTTGAAGAATGATACAGGAAAAAAACTAAAGGTCTGGTTAAGGCGGGGTTAAGTAAGTATAAGCAAAGGTCAGAGAATGGTTAGCCAAAAGATCCTCATCTAGTGGTCTAGAGGAGATTCTCAAGGGTTCTAAATAGGGCCCCAAGTGGTCTAATCCTGTAAGAAGAATACTAGTTTCGCAACATAACACTTACCATTTCAAACGATACTTGCTTGATGAGCTTGAGAGGCCCAGGCCGGAAGATTCGTTCGCAAATGTTTAGCAAACAGTAGTAAACCGGCGTCTAAAAGTAGTCGACTTTCGTAAGAAAATAATTTTTTTAAAATTGCGATAAAATACCATTAAATATAACAGATTCCCTTAAGACCCGAGTGATAAATAATATAAAATTTTAAATCAAGCGTACATTAAAGCCAAATGACATCACGAAGAAGCGACATGAGCGCTTGAAATCGAGCTGGTCGAGGGTTTTCTTTTCGATATCCACCTGCGCGAGCGCATCGCCAGCAGAGCTTATGACACCTCGAAAGAGCTTGGTTACGAAATAGCATCGTTAGAATAATAACATCGCTACTAACACCATATAACCATTTACGTGTGTCCAAAAGCATATAAAGATAAGGCGCTGAAAGCGGAAATGTCTCACATCCAAGAAAGAACCGGAATTCCCATCAAATAAACAATGACAGTGCAAACAAAGCGCCATATTCCTCATTTGCCGAGAACTTTTAAATGATCCCTGGAATTCGCGGAATTACAAAGAAGCAAGGACAAGCTATAGAGAATAAAATGTAAAAATTAAATAAAATGCTGAAATATAAAAATGGCGAATCACACCTCAACTTTCAACATTGCGCACCAAATTTTATCTTCGTACTGCACCATGCTAAAAAAACGCACCAAACCGAGATAAATCGATAACACTTGAAAGTTGAAGGAATACCACACAAGTAGGGAGAATAAAGTAGTTAAACTCCGCCAGGCTGAACATTGCTGATAAAGATGGGCCACGGAGAGTTAGCCCAGTACATTTGGGGATGTTAGCCAGCCGTGGCGCGTTGCCAAAATTAGCAGAAAAGTCTTACAGTAGGAAAATATGACAGTATCTCACGATTGCATTAAAGGAAATCGTGTTGAGAGCCAAAATATTTAAAATTTTGTTAAGAGAAATTTCTGTTTGGTGCTACAGTAAATTTCTAAGTGAGATTCCCGAATTAGGCATACTGTAACACCAAAAAGTTTTCCAAAAGTCGTCTTGACTCCCCGTGGGGCTACTCCTTTGTGAAATACTTCTACCCGACATGAGAGAGCAAATGTACTTTGATCTCTTTCATAACTCTCTACGCGTGCAGGGCATCTAGAGAGAAGAAGGGGCTCTTTTCTCCGTTGTTCCACTCTGATGTGCCTAGAGAAACTGCGGGAAAATGATCTCGAGGAAACACGCGCAGCCAATTTCTAGAATATATCAAAGTTCACTTTTTAAGGAAAATTTTTTATTCAACGCAGAAGCTGAAGCACCAGGAGGGAAAAAGCAAGTTCACTAGTTGGACAAACCCTCGATGAACCAACTATATATATATTGATTTGATGTCAGAAATAATTAACATTTTTCGGGAACCATTTAACAACGTTTGCTTTATGGTGCTTGAAGAAATCAATGTACCCTATTTGAACAAGCGTCAACGTACAAGGAGGCTGCTGCTGCAGATGTACCACTCGTCATGCTGGCTATACACAGTAGCACTTGGTGATAACGGTTCCAGTTAACGAAGCACGCACGCGCACCGGGCCGCGATCTCATTTCGTCGGATAGGACTATAAAGAGAGAGAGAGAGAGGGAGAGAGAGAGAGAGAGAGAGAGAGAGAGAGGGGAGAGAGAGAGAGAGAGCGAGAGAGAGAGAGAGCGAGAGAGAGGAGAGACAGAAAGAGAGAGCGAGCGAAAGAGAGACATAGAGATAGAGAGAGGAAATTAAAGAGAGAGAGAGAGACAGAGATATAGAGATATAGAGATAGAGAGAGGAATGAAAGAGACAACGATAGAGAGGACAGGGAGAGCCAGAGTGGGAGAGAGAGAGAGAAAGAGAGAGAAAAAAGAGAGAGAGATATAGAGATAGAGAGAGAAAAGAAAGAGACAACGATAGAGAGAACAGGGAGAGCCAGAGTGGGAGAGAGAGAGAGAGAGAGAAAGAGAGGAAAAAAAGAGAGAGAGAGATATAGAGATAGAGAGAGAAAAGAAAGAGACAACGATAGAGAAAACAGGGAGAGCGAGAGATGGAGAGAGAGAGAGCATGGGGAAGAGAACGAGAGCGGATTCAAAGTCAGTGCCATTATTGGTTTGACGAGTAAAACTCCGCTTAAAAATAAGTCGAGGAACAGCGTGGCCGAATAAAAGACGAGCATCGTATTCCAATCAATTTTTCTGTGTTAACTTTTTATTCAATAGAGAATCTAACAGTAGCACATCGCAGATATGCTTGTAAGTAGAAACACAATCTAGTCACAACTAAAACAGGTCATTTATACAATAACAAAAGCTCATTTAAAAAAATCTATTTTTGGAGTCCATTCAAGTGGATTGTGCCTGGGTACTTCATGTCGAAAAACAAGAAATGTAAAATATAGCTCTATGAGCGATTATGAGAAACATAAAAGAATCGGTAATGAATATAGGCATAGACTAAAACCGTCTTCAAGCTCGCTCCCCTCTCTTTCCTTTCTCTCTTTCTCTCTCTCTCTCCAATCTCTTCTCTCTCTCCTCTCTCTCTCCATCTCTCTATCCGCTCTCTCTCTCTCTATCTCAACGCATCTCTCTCTCCCTCTCTCTCATCTCTCTCTCTCTCCTAGTCCTCAAGCTGCTGAAGTGTCGCCTTGGTCGGTCTCTTGTCTACCCTTGTCTGTGTCTGGAGAGAGAGGAAGCTGTTCCAGAAGAGAGCAACGCATTGTATGAAGATGACACGGAGTGCGGGAGGAACAAAGTAGAAGTTCACCAGTTGAGCTGCTGGCCAAACCTTCAAAAACTTGTATTAGTTAAATAAATTATTATAAGATTGTATAAAGGTTACGCATATTGAAGTAACGAGCAATTATACACAAAAATGTTCGTTTGCGCTAAAAATTTTTCTATTGTTTTTCGCCCCTGAATTAATGAAATATTCAATGTTATGATGATAACATAAACATAAATAGAGAAGAATGTTGTATTTGAAAAAGCTTTAAAAGAAGGAAAAGAACCCACCTTGAGACTGTTGCTCCAGATGTTCCACTAGTCTTGGCGGCACTTGTCTAACGCCTGGGGTGGTGTGTACCCCTCAAGAGTACGCAGTACCACTAGGATGGCTGCGTTGAAGCCAGGGCCAAATATAAACTGAAAATTTATTACATATAATAATTAGAAAATTCAGAAATGTACATCGTTATTTAAATGATCAATTTTGAATATAGCAAAACAGTATGGGTGAAATGCAAATTAAAATGAAGCTTTGGGTCCTTAAAAGAAGAATTCGAAATTGGAAAGAAGAGGATTAATGTACTTTTCGAAATTAATTAACCTGATCAATGAGGACAGCTTTGACGGGTTTGAGACGGCCGGGCTGGATTCGTCGCTCGAGGAAGCCCAGCCAGCGATGGAGACAAGGGGCCTAGGGATATGAAGAGAGAGAGAGAGAGAGAGAGAGAGCGAGACGGAGAGAGAGAGAGGGAGAGAGAGAGAGAGAGAGAGAGAGAGAGAGGGAGAGGAGAGGGGGGGAGCGAGAGCGAAAGAGCAGATGAAAAAGTAAAGAGTGAAGAAAGAGAGCAGTTGGGTGGACAATAGAGGGGAAAAGGAAAGAGAGATAGAGTAAATACTGGGTGAGAGAGATTAAGAGAGAGAGTGAGAGAGAGAGAGGAGAAAGAGGGAGAGAGAGAGCGATAGAGAGATAGAGAGAGGGGGGAGGGAGAGAGGGGGAGCGAGAAAGGGAGAGAGTGAGTGCGAAAAAGATAGAATGAGAGAGTGTGAGGCAGACAGAAAGAGAGAAAATGAGAGAGAGAGAGAGAGAGAGAGAGAGAGAGAGAGAACTGACTACAAAGCACGATGCGAGCACAAAGAATCGTCCGGTTCTCTTGAGGTCGTACTCGGCGACGCTGCGCCTTTCAATTCTGAGCTGCGCGATTGCGTCTCCTCCCGCACTGATGACACCTCAAAGAAAGCCACAATTATATGTTTTTAAATTTCTAACATATATATGAGAATACTACCAATAACTTTTTAATGTGTTTTATCCAGTAAATAAAACATAAAAAAAATGTGCAATAAAAAATAGGCAAGCAAATAAACGAATACAGCACCTTCATATAACAAAAAAAAAGCTAAATCGTTGCAAACATTATCAGAAGAGAAGCTTCGATAAACCCACCTGATCCGAGTATATTCGTGAGAAGCGGCCGAGATGCGCAGGCGCCTCGCAGCGCAGCTAGCATCTCTATGAGTGTTTAACATAAAGAATTTTAAAAGAAATTTAGTGTTATTCTCAAGCGGCGCAACCATGCGGACAGCTAAACATTGCTGATAAAGATCCACTGCTACATTTGTCAAATACTTCCACCTGAGTGCGTTAATATCTTGACCTCTCTCCTAACTCTCAATGAGTGCAGCAGTATATCTAGAGAGAAGAACGGGTACACCCTTTTCTCGGCAGTTCCACTCTGATGTGCCTAGTGAAACTGCGGGGAAAAGATCACGAGGAAACACGCAGCCGATTTCTAGAAGGGAATCATGGAGCAAGTTTTTGACAGAATTTTTAATTTAATACAGAAGCTAAAGCGGCAAGAAGGACAAATAAGTTTACTAGTTGGGCGGCTGTGAATTTTTTTCTGCAAATATACATCATATTGATTTGATAAATCAGAAATAATTTACATTTTCAAAGAAGCTCTCTTAACAACGTTCACTATATGGCGCTTGAAGAAATCGTCCCTCTGGTTTAACAAGTGTCAACCTACAAGGAGGCTGTTGCTGTAGGTGTCTTGCGGGCATTTCTTCACGGCCAGACTTGTTGATAATGCTTCCGGTCAGCGAAGCAAGTAGGAGCACCAGACCACGAGTTCATTTCATCAGATAGAACTACAAAGAGAGAGAGAGAGAGAGAGAGAGAGAGAGAGAGAGAGAGAGAGAGAGAGGGACGGAGAGCGAGATAAAGAGAGACGGAGACTTAGAGCGGGAGGGGGGGGGGGGGGAGAGAATGAGGGAAAAAGAGAGAAGAAAAGAATGAGAGAGGAAAAGAGATACAGAAAGGGAGGCAGATAGAGACGGATTGAGAGATAACGAGAGAGCATGGGGAAGAGAACGAGAACGTTTACAAGGTCTGTGTCGTTATGGGCTTGACAAGTAAAACTCTGCGTTAAAACAAGTCGAGGAACAGTTTGGCCGAATAATAGACGAGCATCGTATTCCAGTCAATTTTTCCATATTCACTTTTTATTCAATTGAGAATCGAAGAGCAGCTCACCGTAGATATGCTAAGTGTAAGTAGGTACACGATCTAATCAATCAGTACACAAATAAAACAGAAATTTATACAACAATAAAAGCTCATAAAAATCTATTTCAGGAGTGCATTCATGAGGATGTGCATGGGTACTTCGTGTCGAAAAACAAGAAATGTAAAAATATAGCTCTATGAGCGGATAAGATCAACCGAAACAGAATCAGTAATGAATCTAGGCATGAACTAAAACCCTATTCCTGCTCTCTCTTTCTCTCTCTCTATCATTCTCTCCCTATTCTCTATCATTCTACTTTCTCTCTTCCTTCTTTTGTCTCTCTTATCTCCCATTTCTCTCTCATCTCTCTCTCTCTCTCTCCTAGTCCTCAAGCTGCTGAAGTGTCGCCTTGGTCGGTCTCTTGTCTACCCTTGTCTGTGTCTGGAGAGAGAGGAAGCTGTTCCAGAACAGAGCCACGCATTGTATGAAGATGACACGGAGCGCGGGAGGCACAAAGTAGAAGTTCACCAGTTGAGCTGCTGGCCAAACCTTCAAAAACGTTTATTAGTTAAATATATTCTTATTACAACACTACCTTTAAATGCAACATATATTTAAAAAAAGGCAATTCCATACAATAAATTTCTTTTAGGCAAACATGCTTGCTTTGGCTTATCGCTCTGAATAAATCCAAATTTCATTTTTATGACGATAGCTTAAATATAAATAGAGGTAAATACAATTTATAAAAATCAAATGTTCAGTGGATTGGCACTTCTGACAAAGAGGAATGAAGTGGAAAAGAGATAACTGCAAAAAAATGTACCATAAAATGGATTCAATGGTTGGCGATAAAGAGGAAAGGGAGAGGGGTCGCAGAAAGAAAGGAACTAACCTTGAGACTGTTGCTCCAGATGTTCCACCAGTCTTGGCGGCACTTGTCAACCGCCTGGAGTGGTGTGTACCCCTCAAGAACACGCAGCACCACTAGGACGACCGCGTTGAAGCCGGGACTAAATGTCAACTGAAAATGTATTGTAAATAATAAGTAGGCAATTTAAATGATCTTTTTTTATTATAAATAATAATTAAACAATTTAAATGCTCAATTTTGGTATAACAAACCGGGTATGATTTAAGTGGAAACTAAACAAGATGAAGCTCAAAGTCCTTAAAAGAATGAATTGCAACTCAATTAGGAATTAAATATTTAACCTGATCAATGAGAAC
Source organism: Allodiplogaster sudhausi (assembly GCA_945643635.1). Classification (NCBI taxonomy): domain Eukaryota; kingdom Metazoa; phylum Nematoda; class Chromadorea; order Rhabditida; family Diplogasteridae; genus Allodiplogaster; species Allodiplogaster sudhausi. The sequence continues at coordinate 4,505,291 of CALZFC010000251.1, forward strand.
AGCCTTGACCGGTTTGAGACGGCCGGGCTGGATTCGTCGCTCGAGGAAGCCCAGCCAGCGATGGAGACAAGGGGCCTAGGGATAAGAAGTGAGAGAGAGAGACGGAGAGAGAGAGAGAGGGAGGGAGAGAGAGAGCGATAAGAGAGGGGGAGAACGAAGAGAGAGAGAGAGAGAGAGAGAGAGAGTGGGAGAAAGAGACATGGAAGAGGGGAGGGAGAGTGAGTGTAAAAGAGAGTGAGAGAGAGAGAGAGAGAGAGAGAGATTGAGAGAGAGACAGAGAAATGAAGAGAGAACTGACTATAAAGCACGATGCGAGCACAAAGAATCGTCCGGTTCTCTTGAGGTCGTACTCGGCTAGGCTGCGCCGTTCAATTCCGAACTGTGCGATTGCATCTCCACCGGCACTGATGACACCTCAAAACAAGCGATATAATTCTATATATTTATTTTTCTAACATATATAAGAATAATATCAATAACCAAATAATATATTTCCTCAAACAAAAAACATTATAGATATAGTTGAGCAACTAAACACATACAACAGCTGACCATAACATGAGAAGCTATCTTGCTGCAACCATCATTATCGGAAATGAAGATTCCATAACCCCACCTGATCCGAGTATATTCGTGAGAAGCGGCTGAGATGTAAAGGCGCCTCGCAGTGCAGCTAGCATCTTAATGAGGTCTCTAATATAATAAAATAAATAAATAAAATTAAGACTAATTAGCAAGCGCTCTTCAACTACGGTCCAAGGAATAAAAAAAAAGATGAATGCCCGTTTCCTCGATCAAAAATCTTCCTGCTATTTTTAAGAAAAGACAAATGACGACATTTTCGAATTAGTCACGCAAAAGAAGAAGGAAACAACTTCTTCTTCCCCTTGCACGTGTTTTATTCCCGCGTTCGATGGTTGATTCACGTTGGAAAACCGCAATTCGGTCTTAAATTTAATTTGCCTCCTACCATCTGCATTTGGCAGAATCGATACGCTGGGGGAAACTTGTCACAACCAGTAACTTTACCCGGGGGAGAGGAGACTTAAGAACTACTTACCGGTTTCCGGTTACGTATATTTCAAAAATAAGCAAGGGGCAAACAGCGTTCAACGTGGTGGTGTGATAGAGAAAAATGACAACTGTTAAGGAGCCAGTGTGAAAGTGAAGATGACCGAGCATGTATCTTCTCACTGATGTCCACAGTAATCACAACAAATTGAGAGCAGAGATGCCAATTTCATACCTCGTTTAATCTGTCCAGGCTTGCTTGGTAGTAAAAACACTCGTGCTTAACCATACGATATGAATCATGCACTAATAAGAGAAAATAGGCAATGATTGTTTGAAAACAATTTAAGATCAGCTGAAAACTAGGTGTTATGCTGATGTTTTTTTTTGCTAACTCTAAATTACTTTCAGACAATAAATCGCGCCATTGGCTCTAATAATCTTCAGTGAATAATGATAGCCTAATCGAAAGACGGAATCTAATATATCGAAAAAAGGAAAAAAAAGATCAGTTATTGCACAATACATCCGAGCTCAACAATCGAAGCTCACTCTTGTAGAGATCTTCAGAATTAGTTCAACTATGGAACGGCAAGAAAGAAAGAATTGAACAGAGTCATTTGACTATTGGTCTAAAGCTGATAAAACGGGGGGGGGGGGGGGGTTTAGAGGAACTGAGGATAAAAGCCCTTATTTCTGCATCTACCCTCTTGGAGATGGGAATGGCAATGACAAGTAATTACAGATAAAAGTTTGCATTCGCCACTCGAAGGAATCGGCAGAGTTTCGTGTTAGAAGAGACCACGAAGATCTGAAAGTGGATCATATCATTGATTGCTGCTTAAAACACCCAACAATCAATATTGAATTTAGGCGTTTTTGACTGACCCGAGAGCTTAGACAGACGCGACAAAAACATCAGGAAAATACTAACAAATTTCCGTTGATTCCCGTACTCATTTCCTGATAAAGGGCCTAATTTACAAGAACCAATATTGATGTAAATATTGAGCGAGACTTTTCAATAATACATTTAACTAATTCCCAAATATATAGCATACTAGCACATACTTTTTTGGGTAAAAAAAAAATATATGAAGAAAACTCTGATAATTTTTCAAAAACATATGTATTCCAACGGTTTTAAGCGGTACAAACCATCGTGAATGGGAGCATTCGCAGGAAGTGAAGAAGAGACAGCCACGCAAGCGGGCGAGAGCAGAGAGAGTGGGGTCGGCTCGAGAGTCGGAGAGAGGTCCACCAGCACTGCAAGGGCAAGATCAAAGGGGCAAGGAGATTAAAAAGCTCAATTACAAATATGTTTAGAGACATCAAATAGCACACAAATAAAACATATAGGAGAGAAGAAATCGAGCATTAATATACAAGGGAGACACAGATACGAGGAAAGACATGATAAAGGATGCCAGTGCAGCAGTAGAAAGGGTGAGAGAGAAGTTTAAGAAAGAGAGATGGGAACAGGGAGGGAGGGAGAGAGAGAGAGAGAGAGAGAGAGAGAGAGAGAGAGAGCCAGAATAAGAGCGACGACAGTGGGTGAGAGTGAAGGTAAAAAAGAACCCAAGAAAGTGAGAGTTAGAGAGGGAGATAGAGAGTAAGAGAGAGAGAGAGAGAGAGAGAGAGAGAGAGAGAGAGTAAGAGAGAGAGAGAGAGTAAGAGAGCGCAAGAGAGAGAGAGAGTAGGAGAGCGAGAGAGAGAGAGAGAGAGAGAGAAGGGAAAGTAAGCTGACAGTCTTGCATGGTCATGACATCATCGACAGAGAGTGATGTCATGGTCGTTCTTTGTGCGGTCGCACCCGGGCACTGCTCGTCGAGGAGGTCAATAAGATTGTCCGCTGTGGCTTGCTCGGGGTGTGACTGAAATTTTTTTTTAATTATAATAGATTTATTAAACAAATCACACGAACAATTATATTACTGGAAATCTTGACAAAATAGTAATCAAGTTGCCTCATTACTTGCCGATTGGGTAACAGCAAGCGGTGTTCTCTCCTGTACATTGCCGATTGCATTTGCGTCTGAGATGGCTTAATTACAAGTTTGTTGCAAAATTTTCGTGGTTTTTTTTTTAATAAATTAAATATTTATCATTCTCGTAATTTTTTTTTATCTCTCATTAGAAAGAAAATTCATAGTGTGCGAGTTTTGCTGCTAAAAAAACTTTTTAAACATTATTGTATAAAATATCCCTTAAGTGAAAAATAATAAAATAAAAAAATTTACTTCTGATAGTAGTGGGCTGTTGCTGCTGTTGTGGACGTGGCACGGGAGTGAAGGCGGAGCGGTAAGAGGAAGCTCGTCTCGCAGGAGGGCCAGAGATCTTGACGGTGCTCGTGTTGTTGAGAAGAGGACTTGGCGAGACGCTTGGGGACATCTCAAGTGAAAAAGAAATTGAAAATAGTACAATAATGAAAGGAAGAGAGAGAGAGAGAGAGAGAGAGAGGGAGAGAGATGGCGAGAGATTTATGGGCATTTTAACTAAAAGTAAAACTTGAAATTAGATTAAATAGACAATAGAAAAAATCATTAAAAAATTTTAACAAACAAAAAAATTAATGTAGCGTTAGTTACCTGTTCCTTCGCGAGTGTACCATCCTGACTGTGAGGAGGAAGAGTAGAAGACGAAAGAGTAGAAGACCCGCCGAATTCGCTTGGTCGGAGTAGAGAAACTGGGGGCCGTGGAATGGCAGTTTCTTGGGTCGTCAACCCAGTCAACGTCGCGTTTTGGTTGTTGTGAGTGGAAGGGGAGATGGCAGATGGTGGTGGAGGGTTACTGGAGGGGTCTGACGAAGGCACTGAAAGTGGTCCGGAGACACCAGAAGAGGGATCTGACGGTGATCTGGTCAGTCTTGAAGAGGACACTGAAGGGGCCTTGGAGCGTACGGAAGTGGTGGTACAGTATGCCATGTCCAAAGGGGTCGAGTGCTTCTCCGAGGTTCCCGTGCGAATCGGAATCGTCGACTTCACAATCCAAGGTGGAGGAGGAGAGCGGGTCGGACGGAACCACCACTGAAATCCTCTTATTAATCTATATATTTTCAGCGTAATAAAATTACTGAGCAAGAAGAAATTGCCAAAACAACGTTTTATTATTCTAGTTCCGCAATATCTCTTTTTTCCGGTAGAATTTCGAACGTCTTTACTATTAATTAGCATAAATACAAAGTAAACATAGCCGCTAATGAGGAGCTAAAGTGGACTATTTTCAAAGACCATCAGAGCTCTGACCGATTGCACACTTTTGGGAGTCCCTCGGACCACCCTTTATTCCTTGCTACAAGTATGGCAAAGAAGACCAACCCCTCCTTCATGCCTCGGCTTCGCTGGCATGTCTTCCCATGAGAAGTTGGAGGGAGAAACATTCCCCGGTGTCGCCTCGACTTCCCCATCCACTTCCTCCTCACTCGATTCATCATCTTCGGGTGCAACCGACGGCTGCTCCGCTCGAGTATCTCAAGTGGACAGTCTTCAAAATCTTGGGCAAAATATTTTCTTCAAAATATTAAAACACTACAAAAATGATCTATTAACATCTTCAATGAAGATAATTCAGCTAAAGGATTCTTTAAACAAGGATCTAACATGACAAAAGTAAGTAAAACATAAATAAATTTAAGAATAAATGACATATTAATATAACTTTTTAGCATCCGCTCCTCCAATTATTATACCTGCAGGTCCAAAGATGTCAAAGTCCTCATCGACTCCAACATGGAGAACATCGGTGTTCTGGAGCAGGTTCGAGGCCTCGGCCGCCTTCTCCTTTCTCTGCTTCTCTAGCTTCTCTCTCCGCACTCTCTCGCGCGCACGTTCCTCTGCCTCGCGTTTCTCTGCTTCGGTTGGTACTAAAATATGCTTATTACTTTCCGGCCTATTGAAATAGCTTATAAAAATTTATGGAATAAATGTCGACAAATCAAAAATTCATATATATATATATTTAAAAAAAATTTTCGTTCCAATTAAAGAATTCAAAGAGCGTAACCTGTTTTCTTTCGAAGACTATTGCAGAAGCCCTCATTCAAAGCAGCATTATCCTCCTCTTCTTTCTCCATAGCTTCTGGAATGAACACAGTGCAATCATAATAATCAGGTTTTTATACTCTCGTTATGCATCCTTTCTTTCTCTCTCTCTCTCTCTCTTACCCTCCTACTCTCTCTCTCTCTCTCTCTCACGACCAACCTGCAACCAATCGATCCATGCCCTCTCTTCTCTTCTTGATCTCTTCCAATTCGATCTCCATCTGTGCCTTGATCTGAACTGCTTGTTCTTCGCGTGCCTTCTCTGCAGCCGTCTTGACGCGGATGTCAAGGGGATCATCCGAAAATCTGTTTAAAGAAAAGGCAATTTTATGTATTTAAAAAAAAGGTTCCTACAATAGTCACATATGAAATTGTTTCTTTGACTGTTACTCACGATAGAACAATACATATTTATTATGGTACGACAAATCGTAAAATTAAGAAGAAAAAAGAAGTATAATACTCTTGACGCACCTGAATTGGCCATTGACAACCTGCGACACTGGGTGGCAGCATCTCGCAGTAGGCGGGATCGGCTGTGCTGCCTCTTCAGGACTTGCGCCAACAAGGAAGCTTTCTCTGGAGACACATTTCGTTTGCTTATATTCCTTTTATGCAATTATAATCATTTATTGCAGTCATATTTTATGGAAAAAAATTTAAGGCTGAAATATAAAATCATGTAGTTGTTCTCTCGGACAGTAATTGGGGGTGTCATGTCTAGGCAAATAAAAATTAAAACAATTTACTGAAACAAACTAAGGGCGATACAGTAATCCACCGCTACAGTACCTCGAGCGTGGCATTCGTGCAAAGAAGCTCGGAACGTCGGCAGCGGAGTCTTCGTCCAGTTCCGCGTCATTACTCGTGTAGACGCGAACCGGCTCCGAGTCGACCCAGTCGGACTCGGGCAGTGGGGCTAAATGACACTCGTATTCTCGCTATTTGAAAAATTTTTTCGATTGAACATATTACCACAAAAAACACTTAAAATTTCAAAATGTAGGGGCTTTTAGTTGGTTCTGTTTCGAAATATAGGTATACCGCTGTTGTGGGATACAAAGTATATAAATCAACAGGGTAGCCTCCATACGAGAGGGCGATTCTGTTGGAAATGGTGCGACTATTAGAGTGGGAATATGATGGACTGTTGGGAAACGATATATTTATAATCCGTGGATGAAACAAATTAAGAACCTGCTGTTGATGGGAGCGGGTGACGAGATTGGAAAGGAGGCATCTCCTTGAAGTACGAGTCAAGACCAAGTTCGGACAACTCCATGAGATGAAGAGAGTTGAAGGAAGATGTTGACGTCTGTGGTCAACAATTTTTATTCCTTTTTTAGATTAAAATTACATTTGGCGGGAAAATAAAAGCGCAAAATATGAGGACAAAACTAACGACTGAAAATGCGCTCCTCTCATTCTCTTCCTCTGCCGAGGTGACATCTATCAGCATGTTGCTCACTGCAAAAAAAATCAAAATCATTTTCTTATTTATATATTTATATATAAAAAAGATACATAAAAGTCATCTTTTATAAGTAAACTTTAAAAAATTGTAAAACAGCTTTTAAATTAGCAAAAAATTACTAACTTGGAAGCTCCTCGCCGTCGGCCTAAAATACAAATGAATTAGCATAATTAAAAAAAAAAACAGTAATAGATGAAGACTATATAGCTTGCGTGTGCTTTGTGATATCATTAAAACATCCTTAAAATAAACTCTGACAAAAAAGAATGTTACTATACGATGATTCAGTTGCTAACTGGTTTCCTCAGCTGAAATGCTCTCCATTTGCAGGAGCGTCCCGGGAGCTCGGCGCACGCCACGAAATGCCACACACTGTCCATGACGAGTTCGGCCTGGAAATGGAAAAGGCATTTCTATTGCTTTCAACTCTTACTCCATTACATCCATTTCTGCTTGTTCAAATAGCAGTGACTGAGCTTCAAATGTGTGTATAACGAAATCATAACCATTGAGAAAACTACCGTTAAGATTTAATAATCGTAAACCCGCTATCACCGTAATCTTCGGAAAAGTATAAAATTCGAAGCTACAGTACCAGGGTGAAAAGGGTAGGTCCGAACCGGAGCCTCCACTATGTTTTTGGGCATTAATCAGGTACCCAATACAGTTTTTGATTTAAAAAATTCGTTTCTACGTTACCTTCCCTTCCTTTCGGCGCCCAAAAGACCCCCAGCCACCCACTATTGAGGGGCCCTCGGGCCACTCTTTTCTACAGCACCTTCTGTGCCGCCTCAAAGAGAATGGTCGGGCAGTGGATGCGAGCGCGGCAGCCACTGATTCGTACGACATCTCCATCGAGAGCCTCGAGTGTCACGTAATGCAGAGTCACCTGGGAAGGGGAGAACACATTGATCGGATTAACAATTTCTCTTCAAACTAGTTTTTTTTCGATAATCAAATCAAAGGCTTCATCAAAAACTTACATGAACAACAATTCCTCGACCATGCACATTCGGTCCGGGAAGTCGTGGCAGAATTGCCCAGCGTCTGAAGTAGAAAAGGGATAGGGAGAGAGAGAGGGACAGTCATAGAAAAGACATTGGTTGAGGACGAGTGCTAGAAATAGACAGCGATAGAAATATTCACTTTCAGAAAAGTACATGCTGAATATATAGAAAGTTCCAGAATCCTTTGTTCTCCCCGACTACATGTGTTTTGATTCTCCTTTGATGTCTGCCGACCTGCACGCCTTATCACTGGTGGCCACCCTCACGCCGTCCTCAGCGGTCTTGGCGGCTGCGCCTGCGATCCACACGGGAGCTGGGCCCGTGCCGCACAGCACCGTCCGTCCCACAACGGACATCTCCGACAGGAGACGCGTCTGGAAGAAGTGAGAGACTTATGTTTCAGGGTCTAAAAGGTGTCTTCACTCAATTTCGGCAATTTCATTTCTTTAAAATGGGCAACTCATTAAGCAGCAACATCAACCCCTGCTGAAACTACTAATAAACCCTTTGCCCACGCTGTACGGCCGGGCTCTCGACAACGACTCCAGTTACTGCCAATATTTTTCTTCTACAGTATACCTACAGTACCTGTTTTTGTGATTCCAGATCAGTGGGTACGGTAGCGGCGCCCTTGTAGCGTGCCTCGATGACATGTCTGACCCAAGGAAGCTGCGTCGCATGCGGATGCAGCACGACACGTTCGCCGTGCTGGAATGAAATCAAATATTAATCATATTTTTAAAGTCACTTTTTCATTCCCTTAAAATATTTCTATATGATCAAAATATTTCCTTTTTTTTAAATACAAAATATATAATTCAAGCAAAAAAATCATACCGATGACAATAGGAAAAGCAGTCCGTTGTCACGCTTCGCAATGACAAGGAACATTTCTTTCGCTGCTTCAGAGACGGTAGTTGTAGCTAAATGGTTTCCAGTTTATAATGTTTTTTAACAGCCTGTGAAGCAGTTATTATTTTTATTAGATCAGCAAAACCAAACTTGTTAATCTTCAACTGATCAACTATATTCTCTCGCCCCTGAGTTCTTTACTTTATTTCAACATTCCATGTGAAAAATATATTTCTTTTCTTTTATTAACTCATGCTATCTTATCTACTACGTGCTGATTAATTTTACCCATGATGTAAATAAAGTTTAAAGCTATAAAATATTGTGTATATTTTATTATTAAAAAAACTAAAATATCAATAAAAAATAATTCTGGGACCGATTCGAGCATCCGATATCTTGCGGACGTGAACAAAGATGTGGGTGTCCGGGGAGGAGGCCAACTCTGAGTCCAAGTTGATTGGCAGAGAGAAAACGACATCCATCTGAGGAGGGGAGATAGATCAGAGAATTAGCGAGATAAGTGAGAGTGAGAGAGAGAGAGAAAGAGAGAAAGAGAGAGAGAGAGAGAGAGAGAGAGAGAGAGAGAGAGAGAGACTAACATGACTATGCACTGAGAGTGCTTTTGCCCCGCCCGCCTCGACGACTCTCTGATCCTCGATAACAGTCTCTGCGTCGAAGAAGAGATGCACACGTGGCTCATGCCATACGGTAGGCGAGAGCACCTGTGAGCATTAAAATCTTTTTCAATCTACGAAAAAATTAAATAAACAGATATTTATCCTTCATTTAGGCAGTTGTACTCTCTGATCCTTGAATAAAACACAGAAAAATTCTTTTTTTTTAAACCATAAAACCAATTTGAGTATTTTGGTCCAGACATCGCTTCCGTGAATTAAGATGTAGTTACAACAGTATTATGAAATACCATAACCACAATTTGATGAACAATTCAACAACAACAGCCGCACCTCTCCGTAGTCCTCCTCCTTCCAGATAATGACGGCCGGTTCAGTGCGATCTAAATTTTAAAAAAAACAATTGTTTAAAGAACAGGAATAAATTTAATCACATGCGCATTGTCTTATCAGCAAAATATTCCTGGGCATCATCACTTTTTTAAATACATTATATGTATAAATAAAAGTTGAAGAAAAAGAGCAAGAAACTAACGCCTTGATGGAAGCGGTTTCGTGACCGATGCGTTCACAAGTCGACTGCTGAAGACGGATGCGGCAGAGGGGGTGAAGGAGGGTCCCGCAAGGGCTCCACCGGGGGGTACTCCGGCCTGGCCAGTTAGGGGTGTGCGACGGAGACCCCCACTCGGGCCGAGACCCCTGGAGAAATCGCTTCGTTCGAAGATGGCAGGCGCCGTGAAGCGCGGATTCGACCTAGCTCCACCCATGCCATCGCTGAAAGGGCGCGACTGAAAAAAATAGATAAATAATTTTTATTTGTTTTCAATTCTATAATAATTGTTTTCTGGAAAAAAAAATAAAATCTTAGAGGAGCTGAGAAAAAAATTAAAATTTACAAGGTAGCGTCAGAAAAGTTGCTTTTATATAAGATAAATAAATAAAAGAAGATAAATATATTTCATCATGCCTGGTCATGAAAGGTTTGGAGACGACTTTGGTTGATCGGGTGATTCTGAAGGGTTTGGCGATGTTGCTGAGTCCCTGCAAGAATGACCATTTGCAAACATTTTATACTTTATTTAGAGTATATTTGCGTCTCGAAGGCTCTTGAAAAGAGAATTGACCAGTGGGAGAGCTTTAAAAAAACCTTTTTAAAATGTTACGATCAATATATACACTACTGGACTGGAAATAATTTCAAACAATAAGGATTGAAACGTTGATGAGGCACAGCGAAAGAACTGAGTAGTCGAATAAAGATTGAGAAGAAAAAACAAGTGAACAAGCAGAAGTGGATATCATTTATTGAAACTTAAATCACATTACTTTCCCAAATTGAGGATTACTTTCTTTAGAAATGCAAATGGCTCTTCTTGACTCACGCTTATGTCCCATGTTCGTCGCTCCGCTGTTCTCGTTGTTGCTCCGGTGAATGACACGCGGCACGTGGTGGCGGACGCGAGCCGGCGGCCGCGGCGGCGGTGGCACGGCCATTCCGTGGAAGACGAACCGTAACCAAGAACGGGCCTCACGAAGGCCGGTTCTCACTCTCGACCGAACCTCAATCGAGTCAGCTGGTTAGCGCTTATTGCCAACTTGGCTGATTACTAGTAAGCACCTGTCTATACTGGCGAACGTTATCACAACAACTTTCTAAACAGAAACAAGATAGCATACTCCTCGGTCTAGTGAGCATTTCATTCAAGATGATGTAGACAAGCCAATAAAACAAAGCATGAACAACGAGTAAGAAAACGTTTAGCAGCTTTAGCGACCACCGGGAACGCTGAGCACTTCGCGAACAATGCTCAGAATTCAAATTTTTCTAAACATTCAAATTTCCGGTGTGCGAGGTACCGTAATAAACTCATTTACGAAATTTAGAAATACGCTAATAGTTCGCTAGGGCAATTCCGCTATCATTCGGGTGCCAGTCAATTGCATTTAACATTATGGGTTTCTTTTTTTATTAATGATATTACAATAAAGCTTTCTTGTACACGTTTTTCATCGGAAAAGGAATAGATATCTGTTTATTTAGCAAATTTTTTCATATTCATTTTTTCATAATCATTTCTCGAATTCCTCTATTCTGTCTTCATCTGAGTCACGAAAAAACAGAGAAAATATAACGCATGAATAGAAACAGACTGTAGATAGCGAGTAAAACACAGAAACAGGATGCAATACAGAAGACCCACTGACATACAGAAAATGAGAGAATATGAGAGAGAGAGTGAGAGAGAGTGAGTGAGAGAGAGAGAGAGAGGAAAGAGAGATAAGGAGAGAGAGAGAAAATGAGTTAACGAGAGAGAAGTAATGAGAAAAAGCGTGAAAGATGCAGAAAAAAGATACAGGTACAAAAATAGAAAGAGAGAGAGAGAGAGAGAAAGAGAGAGTGAGACGAAGAAAGAGGGAGAAAAAAAGAACGAGAACGAGGAAACATTTAAGTGGCATAATATCTTCACGGTGATATATGTATGTACATGCTTCGTATGTTTATGTCTATAATCTTCAGCAATAACTCGTTATAATTTCTTCGTGTATCCACAAGAGTTCCATCGTTGTGTACCCATGGTGAACCATTTACTAAAAGAGAAGGCGGAGAAGGGAGGCGGAAGCTGGCCGGCTCAAGCGAGGAGACTGTGAAGCTCGAAGTCGTCGTTCGAGTTTGAATAACTCACTGTAATGCCGAGAGCTGTTGGCTCACGGTTTCACTCTTTGTCTTGGGACTTTTCCCCACTTCCTTCTCATCTTCTTCTTCATTTTCCTCCTTTTCCGCTTTCTTCTTGTCGTCCTCTCCCTTCCTTCCTTCCTTTTCATCATCCTTCGTTCGTTCGCTCTCCTTAGTCTGCAAACGAGGTTCGCAAATGTGTCATAGCTCCTCATCTGTAATCCCGTACTCCTTATCTGACATACCACATCGGTTGCGTCTGCCTTGATGAATGTGAAGGCCTTGGCGAGCCCTGGCGGCAAACCCTCGGGCACGGGGCCTTTCTTCACCGGCACGCCTGTTCAAGAATCAATTCTATTCAAAGAATTAAATTTTCCTTTGGCTAATCATAAGCGCATTCAATTGCAGAAGTTGTGATAAATAAATAAATATTTAATATATTGATTTCAGAATAGTACAGGCAAACTTAAGCCTGACTTTTTCTTGTTCTGTACGAAATCTAAATCGAGTTATCAATGCACAAGTCACAGGAAAATCCTTTAATGTTATTGATTAAATGGTTGCGAGATCGCGCTTGATTCCACAGTAATCCTCGGGTGAAGAGTTCGATTTTGATATCAGCGACCTTTTTTCTTCGATCCGACAGAGGAGAAAGTGCTGTTGCCGCCGCTGGGACCACGCTTCTTAATTCTAAGTCAAACAATCGATATTGGCAGAGTAAGATATTTTGTTATTATTATTTAGAGTTATTTTTTTTTATCTGAAAGCAAAAAAAGTTGTAATAAAAAATGAAGACCTACATTTTCGAGCATACGAAGAGCAGTAGGTTTAATTGCACGAGAAGATGGGCAGAGGAGAAAAGTAGCCGGAGGGGAAACATGAGATGGGGAGAGAGTGAGCAGAGAAAGAGAGAGAGAGCGATCGGAGGGTCGACCACTCGAGGCAGCTATAACATAGGAAAATGGTGATAAAAGTTGCGGAAACGTTTTTCCAATAAATTACATCTGACCTTTTGACCTTATTGCTGCGGTAATTTTTCCATTGCGATAACTACTACTAGCACTTCAACTTGAAACCTGCGAGTCTAACAAAACATAAAACATTGATGTTCTTGTGTACTTCTGAAATATGTATAATGTCCTTGTTCTACGCCGTTTTGATGTCCAAAAGTGCACAAATAATTGAACAGTATAAAGGAATGGTATTTGGCAGTCTTTTGTTCTTTGTTCAATTCTTACATTTTTATGAGTCACGGAAATTAATTGTAACAAATAACATATGAATAAGAACGCAAGCGGAATATAATGACTGGAAAGCGCAAAGACACACTTACACATTGAAAGAATAAGAGCGAGAGAGAAAGAGAATGAGATTGCGTTTGAGAGTGTGAATGAGATTGAGAGAGAGAGATAAAGGGGAACGAGGAAACAAAAAAAGTTTTAATTACCCTCTGTAATTTCTTTTGCTTGCAGACACTGTAGATCACCAACGCTGAGCCATTTATTGGAACGAGAAAAAGGAGAAGGGAGGGGAAAGCGGCCGGCTCAAGTGGAGAGGAGTAACTTTGAAGCTTGAATTCGTCGCTCGAGCTTTAACAACTCACAGTACTGACGAGAGCCTTCGATTCACGGGGCTGAAAATAATAATAATAAATATTTTTAATATCTCAAAATAAGTGATACAATCTGGAAAGCTCAAAACTCTATTCTATGTACCTCGCAATTTGTCTTTGTTCATCAGCGATTGCTTCGCAGTCTTCTCCGATTTGACAGTCGCCTTGCTCCTCTCGCTGTCCTTCAATAATCAATTATATTTTGATTCGTAAAGAAAACAATCAATCCTTACGGCTAACTTCCTGATGACTCATTAGTTCTAATAGAGGTCGTTAAACAAATTGAGAAGTTGAAGAGAGGATATACCTTCTTTATCTCTACTGTCTTCTCGGTCTTCGTCATGGATATCTGGCTCTTATCACGCGCCTTCGATAACTCGCTCTTCTCTCCACTTTCCTTTTTCTCACACGTCTTTTCCTCATTATTCGTCTCTCCTTCTTCCCTTCTCTCACACGTCTTCTCATTCTTGGTCTCTCCTTCTTCCTTTCTCTCACATGTCCTTTCATCCTTGGTCTCTCCATCTTCTTTTCTCTCACATGTCTCCTCCTCCTCCTTGCTCCTTCCAGTCACTGATTTCTTCTTTGACGAACTCTGCGGTCCGTTCTTTTTCTCGGTACCTTTCTCCTCTCCCTTCTCCTCGTTTTTCTCCGCCTTTACAACCGCCGTCTCCACTTTTTCCGTTTTCTTCTTCTCCTCCTCGCCCTTCTTTCCTTGCATTTCAGCAACCTTCTTTCCCTCGCTCGGCTTAGCCTGTAAGAGGAGAATAGTTTTTTTTATTCGCTTATATGTCAGTTTTCCTTTTAGTTGGAATATGTTGTCTTACCTTCTTAACCCTAAACCTTAAGTCCTTTCTTTACTCAGCCCTATACCATATGTCCTTATCCAGTACAGCCTCTTCTCCGCTCACCTGGCTCTTCTGGACTCCGCGTCGGGGAGACGGGGTCTCCTTCGCCTCTACCGTCCAATCATCCTAAATTAATTCTTTTTAATTTTCCCGCCAAAATGCTGTTTGAAATTAAATAAACATCCGACGAACATCTTCGTTGGTATGGTCTGCCTTGATGACGGAGAAGGCCTTTGCGAGCCCTGGCGGCAGACCCTCCGGCACTGGGCCGTTTTTCACCGGCACGCCTGTTCACGAAACAAATCATTTCAACTTAAAGGGCTCGCCTGCTTAACAAGAAGATACCAAAATCTAATATTTATTTCTTTGAGCATGGGTCCCTTAACGAATAAAGTGGGCTTCAATAGGGCACAGACGAACTAAAGCCCGATATTATTTCTTTAATAAATATACGTAGTTCCTTATAAGTTCACACGCCACTTGGGAAGATGTGTTTGTTATTGACAAAATATATGCTCAATCCTTGATTTCACAAGAATCCTCGGGTGAGAATCATTCGCTTCGCTCTAAGCGACCTTTTTTCTTCGCTATGACGGAGTTCATTGCGGAGTTTGTCGGCTGAGGCTTCTTGGCGCCGCCTGGATCTCGCTTCTTAAATCTAAGTCAAGAAATCGATGTTACTCTGGTATTTTTATTCACAGTTATTTTTTTACATTTGAAAGTAAAAAGATTTAAAACAATAAAGACCTACATTTTCGAGCATACGAAGAGAAGTAGAATAGCGGGCAGGAGAAGATGGACAGAGACGAAAAGTTGCCAGAGGGGAAACATGAGATGAGGAGAGGGATCAGAGAAAGGGAGGGAGCGATCAGAGAGTCGACCACTCGAGGCAGCTACAACATATGAAGATGGCGATAAAAGTTGCGGAAAACAGTTTTCGTTATTTGCTTACTAAGTACATTTGACTATTTAACCTTTTCAAACCGTTGTAGTTCTATTAAAGCTATTTCTTCATGTGTACTTATTGCGCAAGTCCTATACTAAACATTCAGGATGTTCAAAGTATCATATATATATTCTCATTGCGTATATTTGTCTTCAAAACATCAAAACATTTTTAGTGAAGAGCGATGAGATTTCCTGGTTCTTTCTCTCTTGCTCTGCAACGGTAATTGAACACAGTCTGATTAGCAGTGCGAGCGAAGCGAACAACTGAAGCTATTTGAGTTGAAAATTCTCGAAGAAAACTAATCTTATTATTATTGGTGACTTGCTTATTTTTTATCCTCTTCTGCCGCCGTAGTAAACTGTCATTTTCTCGGGTGAAAACTCGGGGGAATGCACTTGAGCTGAAAATGCATACTCCTCATCAAAACACACTCTCTCTATGCGCGCTTTTCGCGTTTCCCTCCATATTCTGAGGTCTCGGCTGAACGTAGTTATTCAGCTGAACTGAAATACTCGGCTGAAAGGAGAGAGAGATCGTGCAATAATGAGAGAGCAACTCTCAGTTGAGCTCAAAATCTTTCACACTATGGCCTATGTGTGACAAGTTATCCGGAAATTCCGATTCCGACTTGCTCTAAATAACAAAATATTTGAAACTCTGCCGGAACGCATAAATACAGTTTTGAAGAAATGCTCAAACCTAAACCATGCTTTTCACTGTGAAGTTGCTGATGCTATTTGTTTTAATTTCTTTGTTTCTCTTGGTTTTTTTTATATTCTTTGCAGTTCAGTCGCGAGTACGCCGGTCGTGCTGCGGTGCCCTGCTCGTGTCGCCAAGCTGCCGAAATGTGCTGAAGAATGCGCGAACAGCCAGGACAACTATGTGAGCAACGACTCCCGGTAGCCCCTCGAAAGGCATATAACTATGGTTCGTCCTTTTTGAAACACTATTTATCTGCTTTTCTAAATGTTTTGAAGCTTGTGTTCTTTCGATTTGCCATGTATGAGATGCTTGAACCAACCATGAACAGTTTTACGCTCCATGGAAATTGTTGCTGTTTTATAATTCTAGAATTTTCATAAGAAATGTTTTCAATATTTATATTTGCTGTATTCATATGTCTATTAAGCTTCTCATCTCCATTCGTGGGAACTTCGAGTCGATCGTCTTCGATGCTTGGCGCCAAGAGTTGCTGCTGCACCCGCGGCACGAATTTTGGTGGCTGCGACACGTTACTGAAAAGGGTAGGGAATACATGCCTTGTCGCTTGTTTAATTAAAATTCATTTCCGCAGTAGTTGGTGACTTTGTTTAATCGAAATTAACGTTTATTCTTTTCGCCCCAACACATTGAAATAGTGGGAAACCATTCAGTTTTGCTCACTATGAGGAAAAATTTCAAAACTCGCTAAATTACTGCCAGGAATATTATTCCAATTTCCCGCAATTTTTAAAACGAATTGGCGAGGTTTCGAATGTACGATCTTTTTATTGCAGTCTTTGAATCCATCATTTTGTCTAATATCACATTCATTTTCTTTTTCTAATTCTCTATTATTAGCTATTTTCCTTCTCATTAAAAAAATCAATATCTTTCACTCTGCAGTTATTTAATTATTCGTAAAACCCCTTGTTTTGTTCAAGTCAAACTGATCAAATGAATGAAAAACACTCTAACACTGTAAAAATTGGTTTTAGACGCGCTGCCCACGTTGCCAGGAGCGGATTGCTCAACAAGAAATTTTCGCTGTGCTAAGAAGATGTCAACATCGCTACCATGTACGCTGCTTGTTCGCACATCTGGCTGCGTGCCCGTATCCTCGTCGCTGCCTCCGTTGCAACCAAAGAGTCGAAGCAGTTGACATCGCACGGGTACTAGCTTGCTCGTACATACTCTTGAAGCGATTTGTTTTTCATTTAACACTATGTTCATTTTTCTTTGTAAAAAAAATGAAATAATGTTTCTCATTGGCTGGGATTTGGATCTAATCTCTGCTTACTGCTAAGCCGGTCGTCACACCTCAGCGCCGTCCCATCATGGGATTCCACACGCCATCGCGGATGTCCGTGGCAGAGGTAAGTGGCACTGGATCTCCGAGGAACTATCCTCTCCCTGAAAGGCCCGCCGTTCCGCTGCCCGCAATCAGCGACTCCGACTCAGAATCTGCAGCAGTTCAGCTGAGCGATGCTGAGAGTGCCACGGACACCGAATCTGCAGCAGTTCAGCTGAGCGATGCTCAGAGTGCCACGGACACCGAATCTGCAGCAGTTCAACTGAGCGATGCTCAGAGTGCCACGGACACCGAATCTGCAGCAGTTCAGCTGAGCGATGCTCAGAGTGCCACGGACACCGAATCTGCAGCAGTTCAACTGAGCGATGCTCAGAGTGCCACGGACACCGAATCTGCAGCAGTTCAGCTGAGCGATGCTCAGAGTGCCGCGGACACCGAATCTGTAGCAGTTCAGCTGAGCGATGCTCAGAATGCCACGGACACCGAATCTGCAGCAGTTCAGCTGAGCGATGCCCCGTCTCTTCTCCTGCGAGCACAACTTGAGGTGCACCGGTAATTCTTCAATGCTTTAAGAATTTTAAGCAAAAGATACAAAATAAGTGAGAGAACTGAGAAAACTCGTAGAGGGAGAAAGACAGAAAGAAAGAAAAGAGAAAGGAACAGAGTAATAGTGAGAGAAAGATAGCAAGAAAGAGCGCATAGAACGCTGGGATATGCTGAATTTTGTAAATGCTGTTAAAAATAAACGTAAAGTTTTTTTAATATAATAAGATTGTATGAGAAAAATAAAATAGTTAGTTAAATTTTTTTTCTTTATTTCAATAGAATAACATATGTAAATGCCCAAAAAGCTGTCTTCTGCAGAGCACAAGCTCTGTGTGGCAGACTGTATCCCCCCGTGGATCGCACCGGGATTTCGAGGGGAGCCAGTTATCGCTCCGGGTTTGGTCGTCATGGTGAACGGAATGCCCCCAGAGCTTGCGATGCCTGTCACACTTCACATCACCAGGGGGAACGCGCGAGAGCACAGCGACTATGCCGTCTGTCTTTTTTTTTAATGAAAGCAATTAATTTCTAAAATAATTACAACAAACATTATTTACAACACAATTTTAACTCTGCATATGTTTTTCTGTCTCTTCTACCCTTTCTATCTTTCTATACCTCTCTTTTTCTCTCTCTTTCTCCCTGTCTCTAGGATGAAATCTCGGTCCTTCTCGGACAGCGACTCATCTCCGCCGCAGCGAATCGGTCTGATGACGATGAGCTTACAACTATCTTCGCTGCAATGGAAAGCCATACGCGCTACATGATAAGCGTCGGCCAGTTGATCTCGGCCGCTAGCGATCATATCTCCGCCAGCACTCTTTCTCTCTACTTTCTGTCTTCTTTTTCCACGCTCTCTCTTTCTCTTTTTTTCCACGCTCTCTCTTTCTCTTCTTTTTCCACGCTCTCTCTTCTCTTTCTCCTTCTCTCTATTCTCTCGTATTTTCCACCTTCTCTTTCCAGGAGTCAGACAGCCTCGTTCATTCTGAACTCGCCCGAGAACTCCGCACACCGGAAACTGAAAGAACTGGAGAGGCTTTCATGTCTCAACTGCAGGCGACGGAGAAAGTAAAGCTCGACACCCAAGACGTGCTCGCGAAGTCCGTTGAATACTCTTTACTCCCTTATTGTTAAACAAAATTTTCATCAGGTTGGGATGATTTGCTTCGCTCCGGTGGCCTCAACTCTATAGGCGTGGATGATGGCGGATATTCGTCTGTATTTTTATATCATTTTGACCAAAGGATAAAAGTGGCAGGATGGAGCAGGACTTCACATATTTGTAAGAATGTTTCGTTGCTTTTTCTGAATAGACGCGGATCTACTAATTTATCAAATGATGCCGGGCAGATTGATATTGCATATTATGTAAGATCTTTATTGAACCATTTTTCCCTTTTCGATTCTCTAAACTATGTAGCATATGTATATGAATGAAAGAAAATGATAATGTACGGCGGTCTCGTAGACGAGGACCGTCCGGAAGAGACTTCAATGGAATCTTGACCAGTTAGGGATCCCGCCACGAATGAAGTCTAGGTTACTGTAGAACGGTCACCTTAAAGCTCTCTTCGAAAACTTTTTTATGAGTCTGCCTCTTCATGCGACCGTCTAACATATGTATGTATGTATGTACATATGTATATCATTGCCGCTGGTTCGAAATAGAGTGAAAATTTTTTTTCGCTTTACCCTTTCATGCAACGGCTCGAACATCTCATTGAAGTATCTAAACAGTCAAAATTCGGTAGTCTAACCATCAACGTCAGTTCTTCATTTTTGCAAAAGTGAACGAAGCCAAGTGGCACACAGACGCTTCTTCATGCTTCTTCCCCGTCGTTATCCTCTTATGGCTCACTCAGAACTCGAAGCCATCTCGTATAACTGTTGCAGAGATCTTCCAAACGACCTCGCTCCCGCCGACGAATTAATAAAATGAGAAGTAAAATTATTTTAAAAATTTTGAAATAATATTCAGAAAGATTTACTTATTCCATGTATCAGATAATTAATAAATAGACAAAGGATGCCATTCACATCAATGCCGGTAGGTAAGGATTGGCCATACCAACCGGCATTGATGTCTATGCCACTTGGCCTCTTACTCTCTGTTAGTTACATATATGCAACGAAGACATCTCTGTTAACAATTACTTTATTAGCCGTCGGATACAAGACACAGTAATAGAAGACACCACAGACACACAACCGAACAGATTCATATTGATCAGCAGGAGTGACAGCCAAAAGTGGCGCCAGAATGTGTAGACGGAAAGGGGCGGAGCCATAACGAAACGGGTGCGTTCAGCACACTGAGGGGGGGGGCGAGCGAGAGAATGAGAGAGAAAAATTAATTATGTTTGTTTAATTATTATGGCAGGGCATTCTAAATAAAGCCTTATTACATTTTATTGACAACTAACAAATAATAATTGAAGTGATTCAGCGAACACGTAATAATGTGTTTATGAAAATTTTCATACCTTATAAGCCTAGAAAGTGAACACTAACAATAATGTGCTAAACTGTTTGGAGCAAACCTGAGCATGCACAAATAAACAAGTAAGCATAAGATGGACATGAAAATTTAAGAGATTAATGAGGTAGCAAAGTGATTTCTTCTCAATAAAAACAAAATCAAGGTTGCACATATTTCTACTTGAAGAATGGGCATTGGGTAACATTCTCTGTTTTAGAAATATCGAAGAAAACAAAGAAAAGTGGTTAGAATTGTATTATAGACATATTATAGACAAAAATGAATTTTTGGTTGGCAGTAAACCACAAGCTTCATACATACATATGTAGCTTAGCAAATTTTTGAATAATTTATTTTTATATATTTATTTCGATGCGCTTGCAACCGCGAGTAACAAAATAATAAGCGGAAGAAGGCTCGCAGAAGCCACGGCAGCCGTGGCACGGAAAGCGCTCGCTTCTGGATCCATCAGATTCGAGAGCACGTAGTCCTTGGTCGTGATGTCTATTGAAATGTGCAGCGAATTTCTATAAAAGCTATGCAAAACAGGAAAGAAAGTGTGTTATATGTTATCTTTAACAGAATAAAGCATTCCATTTCAGGTGCGAAATGTTGAGCTGGTACTTTTGATAAGGAATCCTGTGATATATGATGGACTGTGTGGAATGGCGATGATGGGCTATGGAAAGAAAGTTGATTTTTGGAAACTGGCATATGTATGTACATAGATTCGATAAGAGACTTTTCTTGCACACGGGGTTCTCGAACTACGGAAAGGCCAGGACTGGGAACTTCTTCCCACATTGGCTCTCGTAGTCAAAATGCCATCAACGTTTGGCTTTTCAAGTGTACCTTTTTTTACCCTCCATTTCTCTCTCTCTCTCAAGTTTAAACTTTTATCTATAAAAATGAATATTTTATTGATCTTTCAATTGGAATGTACAAAGTAAAGTTGCAGTCTAGAAATAGGCGGATATAATTTCATGCCCCAGAGTGGCAGTAGTGACGAAGAGACGCTGCTGCAAGAGCTTCGAGGGAAGAAGAGGGCGACTGAAAGGGAATAACTTCGCCAGCACTTTGCCGTGCGCAGCGAAGACATAAGATGTCAAAAGAGAAGTTCATTCAACGAACTCTTATATTATTATGAAATCAGGAATGATTTCTCTTGTTAAAAAATATTGGTGAGACTTCTCAACTTTACTTAATTTGAGCTAATTGTGGAAAAGAGCGTGAAACACTGATTACACAATAATAAAATGTTTGCATATTGAATTTCGCAATCGACTCGTTTCGCTGAAATGCTAAATTCTATGATAAATCGGTAGCAATAAGGGCATAAAGTGGACAAAGTGGTAAGTACATCTTCCATCAACACTGCCAGGGAGCAATTCTCACACCATTTCTTTACTCGACACCGGCGGCGCTCAGTCGACTCCTCCTTCTCCTACTCTCTCCCCTTTGCCTGCTCTCTCCCTCCCTCCAACGATGTTCAACTTGCTGCAGTTGCCGATAAGCGAAAGTCTCTCAAAAGTCAGTTCAACAATACATCATGTTTTTACAAAATAACAGATCGCTATATAAAATATAAATAAATATGTATAAATAGCAGCGTCGCTGCCAGCTGAAGATGCGCTTCTCGTTCGGCAGCGTGCAGCTCGTGCTCACCGACGATCACGTTGAGCTCTGGCGGGACGGGTTGATTCAGGCGCGAGGATTTTTTTGAATTTAAAGGCAAGATCACCGAAAAATTATGTGATAGTTCAAATTTCCGCGGCCCTTCGCACTCTCATTCGCGCGTGCTATTTTCACGCAGCAGATTTGTGCGACCTGCGAAATAGCGCGCGAGAATGAGAGTGAGGAATTACAGGGCAGACGCGGCAATTCGAACCTCCATTAAATATTTTTCGGTGAGCGCCCTCTTTTAACAAGTATAAAAGAATCTTAGTTTATTTTAAATTATGTAATTTAACTTTTATAAAAAATATTATTTTATTAAATGTTTAAGCATTTTAAGGCAGCAGAAAGCAAGCGGAGTCCTCGTCGGGAGTCTCTGTGCTGTGGCGCTGAGAAGAGCAAAGAAATTCGCTCGCAACAGACGCAGACTGACGGTGAAATTATTTAAAGAAAATGCATTTTGGCTAAGCGCCAAAAACGATCTCACATGATTATATAAAATATTATTTAGAACAAAATATTCTTTGAGTAGGAGCCTTTATACGAAATAAAAAAAACCAACGTTGAAAGCAGCATAATTGCAGACTTCCCGTTCGCCTCGACGCCTTCTCCTTCTCATGACATAGTCACGAAGGCCTGCATGGACGAGGATGACGTCATCGGCCACCTTACCGTATGCCATTAAGCAACCTGCACTACCGTAACCGCGTTTTCGCTGTAGGAGACGCCGGCGCCCGAACAAGACCCAAGCACTTCTCCGATCGAGATGGTCACTGAAGCTGCCCAGACCGATTTCATGGATGAGCGGACTGTCCGCTACAAAGTGCGATTTGCTGCATACATTTCTTCCAAAGAAAGTACTGCTACGGTGGCACTATAATTTAAAAAATATTTCTTTTAAAGCCGTATCTCTCCACCATCGAAGAAGTACTTTCGTCCTTCTCAACAAGCCCCAGCGCTGAACTGGTTCGATTGAAAAACAACTAACACAATTGCATTAACAAAATTTTTTGACAATTGCAATGGCATTTATTTTTTAAATAAAAATATTAATTTTTAGGAGCCTGTGATCGAGATTCCGTACGAAGTGAGCGAGAGCCCCGAAGTGGTTGGATTTGAAGTTGAATTACCAATCATTTAAGCCAATAGGAAATATAGAATCTTCATGCAGTAGACTGTTTTATTGCAGGTCACGATGATCGAAACGAAGCAAAAGCAGTGGAAATCTGACGAGAAGAAATCTGGAGAGAAGTCGGCCGGAGAAGAGCCGATGCTGCAGAGGATTGCCATGGATCAGAGGTCCGAGTCGAGAATTGAACGTTTAGATATTTTTTATTATAGATGTAATTATTGAGAAGGAGAGTTACGATAAACACTAAAAGAATACTCAAGCCATTTAAAAGCGTCATTTCTCATTTCAGCGAGCCGCATCTCTCGGTCGCCCAGATCCGCCGCCAACTCGAGCAGCGAATCGCCGTCAACGAACGCATTCTGATGCATCCTCGGTACGTTTTTCCTTTTAGGGTTTTTATTTCGAAATGTTTAAATTACTTTATTTGTATAGATTTACATGACCATCAATATCGGACCTTTGCACAGACGCCATCCCGTGACGCTCTCCAAGCAACGCTTCTTCGTCTCTACTGCCTCGGTGCTTTAATGAATACTCCGTTCATTTGCAATTTCTTGACTCTGCATCTTCTTGTGCAAAATAAAAAAAATTGATCCAAATATTTCTCCGAAATTAATTAAATTAAAATTGTTCAAAATACCCCAAAGTTAAGGCTGTCATCTCGGATCCGTCGGCCAAGAAGCTCTTCAAAGCCACATCGATTCATGAGTCGGTGGTCTGAAAGCAGCAAACGTCGTCTCCGAGAGTACGGTAGCACCATGACTGACCCTCTCTCGCTTGCCTTCCCCGACCCCTCCATCCATCCGTCTCTCTTCACATTGATGTACTCTCCTTCCATGCTCACTCTTCTGCATTTCACTACTAACATCAATCAACTGTAATGATAAATGCCTGTGTCGTGGGTCGTGGGTCTTCATGTTCTTTTTCGAGAAAACGAAGCTTTTGTTCATATGTATATGTAAAAGGTGGACGATCACCGAAAATAGCCACAGTGAAATGGGCCTGCCTACAAATTTTATCTTCATCGATCTTCCTGGCGATAGATAGGCTTGTCTGATCTTATAGATAACCGCGACAAGGTTTGAGAATATAATGCGTGTTTCAAGGGACAAGTGTCGAGTCTTCCTTTTAATTCTTGTAAATTTCTTACGGTGCTAGTTTCCCAGTTTTCTGCTCTCGATTAAGGCTAATTGACGTCGTCGCCAACTCAGTATGCAATCCATGGTTTCCGTTCCTGTGTAGCCGTCGGGGCAGCGTAGCGTTGTGCAGTGCGTGTAGTACGAAGTCGCAACAACCGCTGTTGAACTGCACGCGTATCCGGGCGGGCACGAAGATAGCGGCGCCATTGAATACGAACATTCATCACAACCTTGGTGGAATTAGGGGTTTCATTACGAAGGGAGGGGTTTCATTCCCAAGGAATGGTTTTATTTCGAAGGGGTGCATTGTCTCAAGAGGAAATAGACGCGAGCATTTCTAACGAGGTAGGCTCTTGCAACTGAGCGCCTTTGGCTGAATGACCCTGTCGTTGGCGTAGTACTGGCCGTTGGTACAGTTGATCTTGTCCGCTGTCAGACCAGTCTTGTACTGACACAAAGAGCGACGTTCTTTACTTTGTAGTCCCTAATTAATCGAAATACAGAAGCGAGGCGCTATGCATTACGTATTGGCAATGCGAACAGTTTTCATTCGAGTAATTTGCGACACGACCCACTCCCAGGGCCTATGCCTTTACATGTGCGGCTCCGATTCGACCTACACGGCATCCTCAACAACAAATAGCGACTACTCCACCAACATGACAACCGGTTCCGCTACCAACGGCGTCACCAACACCTCGACGAGCGAGAAGGAAGCTGGCGGGTAATTTGCTGCATATAGATCCTATTAATATGCTGTTTATTTCTCGTTATGCAAATAAATTGTAACTACTCTTGCAGTATTTATCGATGGCATTCGGATCGCTTGGCAAAAAATTGGGATTCGAACTTATTCGAACACAGTAGTCAGTACAAGCAGATGAATATACATGCGAATCGTTACCGGGAAAGCTAGGAAGTCTTCTTCTATAATGGGGAATTTTTTTTCAGTCATTACTCCCAAAGCGATGTACTTGAACGAAGGACGGGACTGGTATTCCGCCGACTCGAATTCACGGCTGAAAAAAAATAACATGTGGTAGAAATTTTTTTTTGGGAAAAAAGTTACTGACCTCAGGGGTCGTTTCCACTGGTGGTTCTTCTGTTACAAGTGCGCCGCAGATGAGACTCACAACTTTTGGCAAACTATTGCCGTGTATGACCTGCCACCAACTGCCGTCTGGCTTGCACCATGCCCCTTCTGACACTGGTTGTGAACCGGTTCCGTCGGATATCTGTTATAAATGGGTTTTTTGTTGCAACTAATTAGTAAAAAAGGTAGTAAAAATCCATCGCACCCACAACTCATGGCTACTCGGACAAGTGACCCTCGGGCAGTTTGCATAATGATATTCCATTAGTGGATCAGCGCATGGTGGCAAGAAGCAGTCGTGGCCAACAGAATATGCGCACCGATCGCCGCAGCCTGAAAATTATCTAGGTTGTGCTGCATCCTAAAGCTAGAGACAGTTTCGTCATCATCGGTTAAGATATTGTGGAAAGTAACCATCATCAGAAGATGTGTCATAATATTGTGGCTCCGTCGGTGCGGGTGACTCTTCTTCCGCAGACGTCGTTTCCATTGGTGGTTCTTCTGTTACAAGTGCGCCGCAGATGAGACTCACAACTTTTGGCAAACTATTGCCGTGTATGACCTGCCACCAACTGCCGTCTGGCTTGCACCATGCCCCTTCTGACACTGGTTGTGAACCGGTTCCGTCGGATATCTGTTATAAATGGGTTTTTTGTTGCAACTAATTAGTAAAAAAGGTAGTAAAAATCCATCGCACCCACAACTCATGGCTACTCGGACAAGTGACCCTCGGGCAGTTTGCATAATGATATTCCATTAGTGGATCAGCGCATGGTGGCAAGAAGCAGTCGTGGCCAACAGAATATGCGCACCGATCGCCGCAGCCTGAAAATTATCTAGGTTGTGCTGCATCCTAAAGCTAGAGACAGTTTCGTCATCATCGGTTAAGATATTGTGGAAAGTAACCATCATCAGAAGATGTGTCATAATATTGTGGCTCCGTCGGTGCGGGTGACTCTTCTTCCGCAGACGTCGTTTCCATTGGTGGTTCTTCTGTTACAAGTACGCCGCAGATGAGACTCACAACTTTTGGCAAACTATTGCCGTGTATGACCTGCCACCAACTGCCGTCTGGCTTGCACCATGCCCCTTCTGACACTGGTTGTGAACCGGTTCCGTCGGATATCTGTTATAAGTGGGTTTTTTATTGTAACTAATTAGTAAAAAGGAAGTAAAAATCCATCGCACCCACAACTCATGGCTACTCGGACAAGTGACCCTCGGGCAGTTTGCATAATGATATTCCATTAGTGGATCAGCGCATGGTGGCAAGAAGCAGTCGTGGCCAACAGAATATGCGCACCGATCGCCGCAGCCTTAATATAATGTTGACTCCACAACAACCATATCCTTTTATGAGCCAAAAGAAAATGCTGTTTAGTATGTATATTCTTTAGAAGTAAGTAACATTTCAAAATACCAAAAAAAGTAACCATCATCAGAAGTTGATTCATAGAACTCCTCAGTCGTAGTTTCAATATGGGGTGGATTCGTTGAGGGATGCCCACCTTGTACAAAATGAGGTTAGAATTCACACTGAACTTGTCCATCAAGGAGTTTTTTTTTAATACGGCGTGAAATCATAACAGTTATATCAGCGCCATGAGGCAGTGCAATATGGCAAAGGAAAGTGAATTGCTCATTTTTCGCCAACTCACCATAGGCTGCGCACGTCAGCTGAGGAGTCGTATAGTACCTGTTGGAGTAGTCCTTCCATTGCTTGTTCACGGAAGTGCAGGTCAGCATTGAGTCGAGTCTGGTGACGGTTCCATCGGAATGCGTCACCTTAAGCACTCTTCTACGTTTGTTCAATTATTGGAGATGTGTTCTTTATTTGGTATAAGCAAATGACTTATCGAAATATGAGAGATATCTACATACCATTCCTGTGTAGCCGTCGGGGCAGCGTAGCGTTGTGCAGTTGGTGTAGTACGAAGTCGCAACAACCCCCGCTGAACTGCACGCGTATCCTGGCGGGCACGAAGATAGCGGCGCCATTGAATACGAGCACTCATCACAGCCTTGAATTAGGGTTTCAATATGAAGGGAGGAGTTTCATTCCGAAGGAATGGTTTTTTTCGAATGGTTGCATTGTCTCATGAGGAAATAGACGCGAGCATTTCTAACGAGGTAGGCTCTTGCAACTGAGCGCCTTGGGCTGAATGACCCTGTCGTTGGCGTAGTACTGGCCGTTGGTACAGTTGATCTTGTCCGCTGTCAGCCACGAGAGACCTGTCTTGTACTGAAACAAAGTGCCACTTTCTTTACTTTGTAGTCTCCAATACATCGTATTACAGGGAAGGGAAGCGCTATGCATTACGAATTGGGAATGGGAACGTTTACATATTTCGAGTAATTTGCGACACTAACCACTGGCTGAGAAAATGGCTGAATGCAGGAAACGGTACACGCATTTTCGACGAGTTTGCTTGGGTCACAGGAGTAGCCCGTCTGACAGTTGGCACTGCCCGTTGTACCCGTCGCAGCCGGGATTCCCGAGCACGAGCAGGGCGAACCTCAAGAGATTGGAGAATGTCGTAAGGTCCCTAAGCCTTTGAGATAAGTAATCTTTGACTAGTAGTTTGTACTTGGTATTATGATTGATTTTCAATACAAAATACTTTCCTTCGATATTTGGATCGGATCTAACATAGTCCGATCGTTTGTACAGAAATCTTGGGTGTTCAATCAGAAATTAAACTTTTCACCGTAGACAACTAAGTCAACTCGTTGTCATGAACAAGTCAAAAGAACGATGAAACCAACCGAGGTATGCATTTGCAGAAAG
The DNA here is from genome assembly GCA_945643635.1 of Allodiplogaster sudhausi. Lineage (NCBI taxonomy): Eukaryota > Metazoa > Nematoda > Chromadorea > Rhabditida > Diplogasteridae > Allodiplogaster > Allodiplogaster sudhausi. The sequence continues at coordinate 4,533,255 of CALZFC010000251.1, forward strand.
CGGATGCTGGAGGAAGAGAAGGGCCGTGACAAGGGCAGTTATTCCACGCAGAGTCATCGATGCCACCATTCAAATCAACTTACCCTAAAGATTATTTTATTGATTATAACCAAATGAGGGATGGTTATTACAAATTGAAAAGTAAAACCTCGCATAATGGAGATATCTATGAATATGAGAAGTATGATTAAATTGTTGGGGTATAAAAAATGGAATTACCGGGAACTTATGGTTAGTTGACGCTATTCCAGCGAATGATTCTGACTGGGGTTTGGGTGGCTTTTATATGCGGCTTCTGGATAGAGTCTCATTTCAAATTCAGAGGCTTCCTCGAGTCACAAAAGTGTTGGCATTGCTGTAGTTGAACCGGCTGAGTTGGCGGCACCGCTTCCGCGGGCGAGAGACCATTCGAGAAGGAGAGTCGAGCATGTGGCGGAAGGATCACGGCCGCATGATTCTCCTTTTTGGCATCAATTTTAAAGCTGCCTGTGCGAAATCGGAGTGATTTCATATCATCAAGCGAGAGAAAGGGCAAGGCGAGAGACGGTAGAGAATGGGAGAGAACGCCAAGCAATTGCCAATAGTTCAAACAAATAGCACCTGCTGGCGTCAATGCGATCGCTGCGAGCACTCTCTGCACTCATATGCGGCCCAGATCACTCCTTCCTCTCAATGAAGTCGTCCATCATGAAAATTAATCGCCTTAGTTAAAACAAATAGAACCTGCATTTTTTTTCAAACATTCCATTCAATCTTCTCAAACATACCTATTATGCATATCATCAAAAATTGCGCTGCGAACGGAGTAATCCTTGCCGTTCGCGAAGTTCCGCGAAACGATCTTTACTTTCAATGAAACCTTCTTGTTATTCCTTTCCGCTTACTACGCAGTCTCGCTTCCTTGTTTGTTGACCGTCACCTAATTCCACGCACCAGAGTGTTTTACATTGATTCAAATCGACAATCCATACAGTTCCCGTTCAACATATTGGTAAGCCATTAATAATATTAATAATATTTCTAACATTAATATAAACAACATTAACTGGAATTCTGCCGCGCATTCAATCTGTCTAAAGTTTGAAACATGTTCGGAACACTTGTTCGCAACATTTCACAGGCTGAGAACAAGCTGGCAACAGCTCGAGCTCAACACATTCTAACAACTCTCTACGAAATAGCACAGGGCAGAGAAAAAAGGCGTCGTCGGTCGTATGGTGCATGACTCCATAATCTCCGGGCCGACCAAAGTACTCCCCTTTCGTGCTTGTTCTGACCAAATGACCATCTCAGAAATTCTAAACAGGAAGCGCATACAAGCGCTTAACAATAATTGATCACAAGCTGTATACATGTTCGGAACACATATGTACATACATACATATGTACCGCTTGTGATCACATAGGCTGGTAAATTGCCAATTCTTCTGTTGCGAACATGTTTCAAACTTTAGACAGATTGAATGAGCGGCTGTACTTTCCTCAATCTCTCTTTCGCTAGCTATTGTTCAAGAATAAGATAATATGGTTGTGCATGGTGATGTTTCGAGTCCTGAATTACTGGCAGAATACGAATTTGCTTGGTAGTGCATTTTCCTGCCGATCAAATAGGTTCAAGCGACGCTAAGAGAGAAAATTATTGCAAGGCAAAATATGCATCTGGAATAAGTTACGTCTTTTTGTTCAATTTTCTTTCAGAGCCAATAATTTAAAAAAAAGAAAAAAAAACTTTGTTTTGCATTATGTTATGATATTATGGTAAAAAGATGCAAATGTTGATTGAAGGAAGACTGTGATTGTTAACGTTATGTAGAAGACACATCCAATGTCTCACTGGCTTCGACAGTAACATAAAAACGGATGTTTGGTCACATTTCTTTTGCAAACACGGGTAGCTAAAACTAATATTTCTTTAACTGTTTGAATAAATAAACAGAAAAAAAAACTAAATAATCTTGCCAATAAATCTTAGAAAGAATAAGTTTTTTGCACAATTTGAGCAAGGAAGGTTCGTCAAATGATAAATTTTTTTGGGGCCTGAACATTGGCTCTAACTGACTTCATACCGATGCCATCTGATTTCTTTTTTTTCTGCACTAAGTCTCGAAGAATCGCCGTAATGTTACAATGACTGATTTGAAATATGCATATTGTCACAAGCAATATCCTTGTTCTCTCTATGCCAGCAATTTGTCCACGAATATGTTCGCTTCCACTCTCTGCACTCACATGCATCCCAAGTAGAAAGGCCTCCATTCTTCTTTCTTGTCAATGAAATTGTTCATACTGAATATTAATCGCCTTAGTTAAAACAAATAGCACTAGCATGTCTTTTCGAGCATTTGATTCATTCGGAACAAAAAAAAATATGCATGTCATCAGAAATTCTGCTGTGAATGGAGAGCGGATGGGTCATGCGAGAAGTTCAACTCGCTTGTAACATCTGCATGTACACAAAAGATTAGTTGGTAATCTTGTCTTTACTTTCTATGAAACCTTCTTTTTCTTCTTGTTACTTCTTACAACGCCTTGTCACCCACTTCCACACACCAGAGTCGTTTACATTGATTTTATTATTTTTCTGTCGAAATCGACAATCCCTATCACCATGCTATTGGGTCCGATATTAATAATATTTCAAATATTAATATAAGTAATATGGATTGGAACTCTGCCTTACCCTCAATCGCTTTTTCCCTAGCTTTTTGTTTTCAATAATTAGATATGGTTGTGCACATGTCGAATCCTCGAAACCTGAACTATTGGCAGAATCCGAAGTTGCTTGGTGGTGGATTTCCCTTCTGTTCAAATAGATACAAGCGATGCGAAGAGAGTCTTGTAGGGCAAAATATGAAAATAAGCTTGTGCTCACCAACGACCGCATTGAAAGAGTTATCGTCACGAGTCGCTTTGCTTTCTCGCTCATGGTGAGAAGACGAAGAAAATTCGTTTTTCTTAAAAATGCAATTTCGCTTCGCACCAAAAGCCATGAAGTTTTCGTTTACGGTTTCTTATTTCGCTATTCTATTAAAAGCAGCAAACGTCGTCTCCGAGAGTACGGTGGCACTACGACTGACCCTCTCTCTCTTTTTACTTTCCCCGACCCCTTCAATCCATCCGCTTCTCTTCACATGGAGCCTATTTTGAATTGAAAAAACCATAGCCAGAGAAATAGTCAAATGTAGAGCAAAAGGCCTCGGGTTCAGAATATCTTTCTATTGTGGTGCTAATGTAAAAGTTGGACGATCGCCGTAAATTTACTTTACTTTACTTTATTTACGCACACCGAAGTGAGACGTGGAAGTGAAAATTAGCAGTGAAAATGAAACTAAAACGAAATGAATAAGAATATGAATATAGCAGAGAATAATATTAAGACGATATAACCGAAGACTTTCTATTGGCAATCGAGTTAAATAACTTGGCGGAGCGAATAAAAAAGGAATGAGCACGGACTTTCAATCGACTAGTTGGATAGGCAAGTTTGAACGAAAGGCCACGCGTTCTAGAATGGCGGAAGTGAAAGTGATGAGGATACTTAAGACACAATTTTCTATGACCAAATATAAAGCGACGAGCCAAAGTAAAGTCGTAATCCTCACGGCGTTTTCTAAGAGAAGGGATGGAAAGGATGCGGTTTCTTTCCTCACTAGATGGGACGGTAAGCGCTGTACAACCGAAGCAACGACGGAAAATTATACGTGTAAAATAATTCTGAGCTTTCTCTAAAACGCGGATATCTTTCAATAGGGATGGAGAGTAGACAGTTGTGCAGTTTTCAAGTATAGAACGAACGTAAATGGTGTAGGCCGATATGAGGACGCTCTTATTACGAGTACGAAGGGAACGAAGGATAAGATAAGCTTTAGAGAGGGCAGAATTGGCTATTTTATTGCAGTGGAGAGAAAAGGTCAAACGAGAGTCGATAATGATTCCTAAATCGCGGATAGAATCGACGGAAGAGAGAGGAGTACCGTTGAGCATGTAAGAAATGCGCGGGTTACTGTTACCGATGTGTAAGACAGAGCACTTATTAGAGGCGAGGGGAAGCTACCATGTATCGGCCCAAAGAGAGACTACGTCAATAGCTGATTGGAGAGACGGATTTGTGGTAGAGGGGGGAAAAGATTGAAATATTTTAATATCGTCAGCAAAGCAGCGAGAAATAGCGCCCTGAGCGGATACAAGCGCGGGGAGGTCGGCAGTGTAAAGGATGAAGAGGAGGGGGCCAATAACGGTGCCTTGTGGGATACCACTTAATACAGGACGGGGTTGAGAAAGTGTCTTACCAACACGAACTGAAAAAGTACGATTAGCTAGAAAATTGGATATCCAATCAACTATAATGGGGGGAAAGAGAGACATACGAGCTTATGGATTAACTTGGGATGACTAACCCTATCAAAGGCTTTAGCGTGGTCAAAGTAAACAACGTCTGTACAATGGCCTAGATGTAAGGAATGTGACCAGTGTTCTAGACAATCGAGCAATTGAAATTCAATCGAACGTTTGCGACGGAACCCGTATTGTTCGTCTGGCAAAATAGAATTATCGTCACACCACAACGATAATTTACGGCAAATAAGCTTCTCAAAAAGTCTAGAGAAAAAACAAGTGATAGAGACTGGTCTGTAGTTAGTGGGATCAGAGAAAGGTGGCTTTTTCCTTATGGGGACAACAATGGAATGCTTCCAAATACTAGGCACGGTTGAGGAGGCAAGTGAGAAGTTAAAAATGAATTCTAGAGATTCGCTAAACGGTATAGCAAGGTTCTTTATAAACTTAATGTTGAAATGATCGGGAGTAATACAAGAATTATTGGACCAGATTTCGATCGCCCGGCATATTTCATGTCTAGCAAAGATAAAATGGAAAGGTAAGCGGGTACTAGATGGAGGAAGAGGGGGAAGGGTGCCATTGTCAGCTGTGAAAGAACTAGAGAAAGTAAGCGAGAGAAGTTCTGCTTTGTCTAAATCAGAGAAGCAGTCATTGCCAAGAGGATCGGTAAGAATATCTACGCCTTTCGGCTTAGAGGAAGTCTTATTTCTAATATAACGAAAGAATAGTGATGTGTTCTTAGATTCAACTATATGTTTCTCAACATTACGCGAGTACTTATCAACTGACTTATTGTAGCGGTCATTAGCTATTCTAAATTTATGCTCTGAGGCAGGGGACTTGCTAGCAAGAGATTGGAGCCAGAGGGAATATCGTGTACGTTGTAAGCGAAGAATATGGTCAGGGAGTTTTTGACCGTTGAGACTAACTCGTTTGTAAGGAACAAAGAGAGATTCAGTTACCTGGAGAAAATGCCGGTTTGTTTTCTAAATTAACTCTGGATGTCTCTAGGCAGTCTCATTTTCGAATGCATTTTGCTGATCGTACACAAAGGAAAAAACCAATGAAACCCACTCTGCAAAACTTCAATATCGGCGTGGTCGTCGTGGAACACTTATATTATTGATTTCTCTGCAATTTCTCTGTTGGGTATATATGAATGAACATATAAAATAAAAGATTAAACAAGCGCAGTTTTCATTTTATAAAATGGAATAACATCTTTCTTGATCACATTTCTGGGAAATGAAGCTGCATTCAAAATAAAGCCTTATTACATTTTATTGAAAACTAACAAATAGTAATTGAAGTGATTCAGCGAACACGTATTAATGTGTTTGTGAAAATATTCATACTCTATAAGCCTAGAAAGTGAACTCTAAGGTGCTATACAGTTTGGAGCAAACCTGTGCAGGCATAAATAGTATGCAATAGTTGGGCATGAAAATTTAAGAGATTAATGAGGTAGCAAAGCAATTTCTTCTCTATAAAACAAAATAAAGGTTGAACATATTTCTACTTGAAGAATGGGCATAGGGTAACATTCTCTGTATTAGAAATAGCGACGAAAATAATATAAGAGATCATCCAGAAAAGTGGTTAGAATTATTATTACTATAGACAAAAATGCATTTTTGGTCGGCAGTATGGCAAAAGCTCCATAGCTAAGTGAATTGGTGAATAATTAATTTTTATATATTTATTTCAGTGCGCTTGCAACCGTGAGTAACAAAATAATAAGCGGAAGAAGGCTCGCAGAAGACACGACAGCCGTGGCACGGAAAGCGCTCGCTTCTGGGTCCATCAGATTCGAGAGCACGTAGTCCTTGGTCGTGATGTCTGCTGAAATGTGCAGCGAATTACAGCTATGCAAAACAGGAAGGAAAGCGTGTTATATGTAATGTTTTTCAGAATGAAGCATTCCACTTCAGGTGCGAAATGTTGGGCGGTTACTTTTGATAAACAATCCTGTGATATTTTATGTACTGTATGGAATGGCGATGATGGGCTATGGAATGAAAGTTGATTTTTTGTAAATTGGCATAGGTAGATTCGATAAGAGACTTTTCTTGCACACGGGGTTCTCGAACTACGGAAAGGCCAGGACCGGGATACATTTTTTTTCATGCAGCCAAAATGACATCAATATATTGACTAAGGTAAATCTATGAACCTTTCAGTGTATATTCAGCAAACAGATTCATACCGTTCTTTATTGACACTCCGCTGACCTCGCGAGGATTGTATATAATTTAATTTGCGGACCCCCAGAGCATTTGTTCCGGACTCACGCTTAGAGATCTCTTTGCCCTCCATCTTTTTTACGCTCTACCTGTTTCTTTCTCTCTCTCTCTCTCTCTCTCCCTATATATATATGTGTTCCAGAGCATCTACAACAAACAAAACGCGATTGGCGGCGTTTCCAAGGAGAAAAAGGGCGCGTGCGGGTACGAGGCCGACCGCCTTAGTTAAACCGTGTCATTTTCATCAGCAATACCCTCAAGGAGAGAGTTAGAAGCAACCACACAGTCTTATTTCGACAATACGAGCAGCAGGGTTGAGTGGGCGAGTGAGTGTGATGTGGAAAGAACTAAATATTCGTCCTTTTGCATCGGCAGACACAGACATGTTTCCTCGTCTGTACGGCTAAACAAACGTGGGGCTAGAACAATGGTTGTTGGCTGTATAAAACAGTATTGTTTCGTGTTTGATGAAATTGTTTGATATGTCAAATAGTTTTTGTATACTAGGGCTCTTCAGCTAGGCGACTAAGGCTGGCTCTTTCGTGTCCCACAATTGTCTTGACTGTACAGATCCATATAAATGGCAGTAAGTTGCTGTAGTGGAGAATGGGGGGGGGAGGGTGTCTACGAGCCAATCGAGCATAACTTGTGGGGTTCCCTTGGAAGACGTCTGGTGGGAGAAAGGAAGGCGAATGAGAAAGCGGCGTCGTGTTACACGCATGGCAGATCATGAATAGAGGAGGATGTCAGCTATTGCCATCACTCTTCACTCTTTCTCTGTCACTCTCTCCTATTGTCTACTCTCTACCTTCTTTCTCTAACATCTCTCCCTCTCACGCTTTCTGGCCAACATCATATCTTCTTCTTGGGCAACCCAAACACACCATAGCGCGGGACAAAAAGGCGACAAGAATGACAAGTTATTCTGAGGCTAGCATAAAGTTAGCTCAACTACAGCAGCCGAACAACATTTTTGTGAACTATAGCAATTTAAACGATGAAAAGAGTGCAGGATATTGGCGAGTTTCTATATAACATACCTACATATGAAAATGGTGTTAGTAAAGACCACATGTATCACTGAAAGTTGTTTTGGGCAACAGTTGTAAAAGAGAAGTACTGACAAAAGTAGCATTTCTGTATGCTGAGCCCGGACACAAGGCGGCCCATGGCGGAGTAGCCGGAGAGCAAGGGCTCCTCCAGTACGCAGAGACGACCGTAGTTCGTGTACTGCCGCAGGCTCTGGAACGAACCCTGGAAAAGGAAAGAAGAGCTCGCTTGCTGAGCAGACAATTAACTTAACAAATAAATCGATATTTAAATGATTAAAATAGCATAGTTCTTAAAAAGGTTTCTAAAATAGCATTATATTGATGTATTTACAGCATATTATATTTGTTAAAAATGGAATAAGGAAATCTTGGGACGCAGTGAAGCAATCGGAACAGGTGAATCACTACAAAATAAACAGTGAAAGTCGACCCTTGAAACACGTGTTATGGGTTCTTGAGTTTTGCTTTAAATTCTGCCGTCGAATGAATTATTTTTTTCATAATATCGCATTTAAGAAAATTGAAGTATGATGGGTGGCAAAAAATTTTTTAGAAACTTATTTTTCAAATCGTATGTACCTCGAGCTCGCTCGGCTCTGACACGAGAAAGGAGCGCGATTGTGGCACGGCGGGGCCGCCGTGAAGCGTCAGCGTTAGTCTAAGGAAGAATTTTAATGTTTTGTTAGAATTCTTTGAAAACGTTTTGAATGGAAAAGTTTTAACTTACTGTTTCAAAACGAATAACCAAGCGAATTTTAAGGGATTGCATTTAATAGTTTTTTTTAAATATTATTTTCTCCGATCAAACTTGATGGGAAAGTCGGCGAGGGTGCGAAGACGGAAGATGACCGCCTGGCTCTCGATCTCAGGGACGGCGATGTCTGCGACGGTCGTATCCACGGACTGACACGGAGAAGGTAACATAATGATGTCAGCAAATAGTGCTTAAAATTAAACAAAAAAGCTTTATAGGTGGATTTGGATTTAGCTAATATGAACACATACATATAAGACAGTGTGAATTAAAAAGTTTGGTTTTTTTCTGCAATTTTCGAGTGTGCTGTTATTTTTGGCACGGATTTAGAATATTCCACTGTGCATGTCGAATATTCCACTGTTTGCCATTATTGACGATCGTTAAAATTGCCAGATCAGCGATTTGGCAATTTTGACGATCGTCAATAATGGCAAACAGTGGAATATTCGACATGCACAGTGGAATATTCTAAATCCGTGCCAAAAATAACAGCACACTCGAAAATTGCAGAAAAAAACCAAACTTTTTAATTCACACTGTCTTATATGTGTTCATATATGTAATCATTCATTATCCTTTGCTTATCGCAAATCGAGAGCTATGTTACAACTATTCAGTAAAATAGCGCAGGGAGACATGCGAACCACATGATTATTCAAATGTTTTCTTTTAAAATAGAAAAAAAATTAAAAAAAAAAAAACCACAGTGATTGTTATGGCCATACGTGACGTTTTATACATTATTATTAAAAAATATTATTTAAAAAAATATTTTTTTTACTATTTATAAGTACCTGGCCCGCTCGGTCGAGAGTTCGAAAGAGTCTGCAGTCCGAGCCCATCGTCTCGTTATGCCTCGAGTAGTTCTCCCACTCCACGCACAGCGCGTACCACGATTGCTCCACGAGGCCATCCAGTTTCACCTTAAGTTAAGTTTAAGCTTTAGTTTCGTCAAGGCTTTTGCCAATTTAAGGTTTAGCTTAGGTAAAGCTTTAGTTAATGTAAAGCTATTGTTAGATTAAACTACCTAAAATATGACAAATAATTAGTGCTCCGGTTACAAAATTTTTAATACTACCTCTCCAAACAAATTAAGGTTTAAAATACCGTATTTTCTCTATTAGTACCCCGGAGGTTCTATTTTTCAATACCCTTCCAGGGGAGGGGCACTATTAGAGGGAGGGGTTCTATTAAAGGGAGGGGTACTATTTTTCATTGTGAGACACAAAAAAGTTTGATAACAAAATTTTATTCTCAAAAAGTAAGAATCATAGCTCGAATTCTATGGAATCATCACTGTAGTATCCAATTTGCCACATATCTTGAATGGATTTGCCATCATTATATTGGGGAGAGCTTCCAAGATCCATTCAAGGTACCTCTCAAGGTGAGGTCTTAGACTGTTAGGGGGCACTATTGGAGGGGGGGGGGGGTTCTACTAGAGGGAGGGGTTCTATTTTTCAATGGCATTTTCAGAGGGGGGTACTATTGGAAGGGGGTTCTAATAAAGGGGGGGGGGTACTAATAGAGAAAATACGGTATGTAAAAAATTAGCCTCTTTGTCGTCGAAGATGCTGTCGGGGTAGACGGTTTTAGTGACGGCCGTCTGGTCTTGCCGCAGTGGAATCGCAGTGATGTACAGCATTGGCAGCAGGGTCGGCGCGAGCTGGAAAATTAATTATTCTGAATTATTTTTTTAGAAGTGTAAAGTGGTGCGCATGTATATTCGTAAAAATGCGCTTGAATAAAATACGAACATTAAGATTGATTCCATCAGTTCCGCCATTTGATTTCTATTGTTGTAATGGCACTTGTTCTACTCGAAAAATCAATGATGTTATTGTACTATTTGAACCTAGGTGATTTTTTCTTGAATATAGATTTTAAAAAAATCACAGTTACGTTTGCCGACATTTGTTGCTAACAACTAATCCTAAAATAGTAACTGCCTTAATATTCCAACCTGTTGTTGGATGAACGACTCAAGTAGAATGATGCAGAAGCCCTCCCTTTTCGCGTCGACAAAGTCAATTGCTCTTGAAATTTTGACGCCTTTTTTAAAAATAATTTCTTATTCTTTAACAATTTCCTTTTAGACTTTACATAATTTAAGCATTCAGGGGTTTCCTCTCTGGCTCCTGTTGTATTAGGTATTCCTGCAATTCAAATTTTTCCCCCTTCCCGCCAACCTGGCCTGGACGTATATCCGTTGGTTGACGCGGAGATTGCCTTGAGCGGCCGTGGACATTAGTGTCAGCAGCGTGGCGATGATTGCGAACGCCCGGAGGCGGTCCATCTTACGATATCACTGGATGCTCAGTCGGTGTTGAAACCGATTTTACGTGTTAGACCGAGCTGAACTTCCCGTCCACGGATACATTGACGGATGCTCAAGTGATGGATTTGTCAAGAAGTGCCTTCTTCGTCTTCTTCTTCTTCTTCTCGCTCGTTCGCTGTGGGCGTGGCCTGTGAGGAGTGGCTGCCAGGTGCGGCGAGAGTCTTTCCAGTGGTAAGAGCCTTTGCGGGAGCCAAAGACGACAGGTGGACTTTCTCTAACACTCTGCTTTCTCTCACTCTTTGCCTCTCTCTCTCGTCTCCCTCTCTCTCTCTCTTTCGTCTCTTCTCTCTCAGAGCCCTTTTCTATTATGGCAGAGGAGGAGGAAGAGACAACGACTCGAGCTCAACCAGAGTCCTGAAAATTAATGTTGCTTTGATGATTTCCCCCTCGGCCAGTATGGATTATATAGCGGACATGTAGATTATGGACATGCGCATGGGAAGGAGCGGAATGGGAGGGAGAGAGGGAGAGAGAGACAGAGAGAGGAAGAGGGAGAGAGCAGGAGAGAGAAAGACAGAGTGCTAGAGAGAAAAGGAGCCATTGGGATTACTCTTTACGCGCAGGCTTCATCTCTCTCTCTCTCTCTCTCTCTCTCTCTCTCTCTCTCTCTTTCTCTATTCCTACTTCCTTTGAAACAATGACCTCATGTAATTAGGACAGAAATAATTAGTCACACATTTACTAAGATTAAATAATTAATTTAGAGGGCAATGTTTTGTGTACCTTGAGAGAAATGGTGAAAATGTAACGTAAGTCGAAAAAAGGCTCTTTGAGAATAAAAATCAAACAAAGAAGGCACTGCATAAGACACTAAAGTTGCTAAATGCATTCTGAAAACTTGAGCATCCCTTTTAAAGAAGACCACATAAACACCCTCAGTCTTTCTTGCTCTTTCTCTCTTTTCTTTTCTTTGTCTCTCTCTTTCTCTCGCTTTCTCTCTCGCACTCTCTGTACAGTGACTATGTTTCTTCCAGGGACTGTTGCTCGGGGAAGTCAAAGATCAGGCGTCCTCTTGCGTTCAGAAAGAAAGAGGAAGAGACAAGAGAAAGAGAGAGAGAGTGAGATAAATAATTGTCACGATGAATTAAACTAATATCACGTTTAATTAATTAATAGAAGAACAGTCTAAATATATGAACCTTCGACTTTTTTTCCTTTACATTTTGCTGGAGGTGGAAATATAAGATTTTGAGATTGCGTGAGAGAAGGAGAGAAATACAGATGGAGAGGGGGGGGTTGAGAAAAAGGAGGAAAGAAGAGACAATCAGAGAGAGAGAGAGAGAAAGAGAGAGAGAGAGAGAGAGAGAGAGAGAGAAAGAGAGAGAGCGACCAAGAAGGAGCGTCTTGAGAGGAGCAGATAAACAAAAGACGGAACAAATAATCATCACATGCAAAATCAAGAGAGAGTGAGAGATGGCGGGAACAGTGGATGAAAACGATAGAAAGAGAGAAAGAGTCGACTAAAGAAACAGACGAACACCGTGAACTAATTTGGTTTACAAGCAGATGATGCCTGGGCTGGATGGAAGTGTTTGTGTGCTTGGAATGGAACAAACGGACCATGCGTGTTTAGGGAGGAGGTCAGAATTAAGAAAGAAAGAGAGAGCGAGAGAGAGAGAGAGAGAGAAAGAGAGAGCGAGAAAGAGAGAGAGAGACTGAGGGACTGTAGAGTGAGATGAGGGAGAGAAAGCCATGGGGAGAGAGACTGAGGCGTGGGAGAGAAAGCTTGGAGGACCGAGATACTAATGTATGGAATAGTGAGAGAAAAGTAAAGAGAGAGAGAGAATGAGAGAGTCAAAGAAAGAAAACGGACAACGATCTCACGTCTGTGGCAGCCGTGGCATTGCGCAATAGGATAATTGCATATAGATTCCATTTTCATATTAGTCCCTGTCTTTGAAACCTGACAAATGCAACATTTGCACATTTTCATTCATTATCCTCTCATATATTACTTTCAAAATTTTATTGCTTATTTTTTTCCCTTTTTTTCTTTTATTTCCTTTTCTCTCTCTCATTGATAGCTCACTTTCTCTCTATCTCTCTTTCTCTCTCTCTCTTCCTCTCTCTCTCTTTCTCTCTCACTCTCCTTACATCCATATGCACATCAGCTCAGCTCCGCAAGCGATCTCTTCTTAATTCTAACCAGCTTCTATCAGCTGCCTGAGAGTGAGAAGCGCCAAATGCAAACCTTATAAATTTAACCTGGGAGAGAAAGAAGGAGAAGGAGAGAGAACGAGAGATAGAGAGAAAACAAGACGGAAAGAGAGACAGAGAGAAGAAGGTAGAATATATGTACACAGAAAGGCGGAGAGGAGCGAGACAGTGAAAGATCAGCTCTTACCCGCCAGAAAGCTTACAATTAGGATTAACAGAAGTCAAAAGTATCGGTACGGAAGATAGAGAGAGAGAGAAGAGAGTCAGATAGAGGGAAGGAGAGACATAGCTCATCGTGAAGGTAAACGTAAGCACAGATGGAGTGAGGCGAAAGCAGAAGCACAAATTTCTTCTTCTTCTCGCCTTGTCGCTGCCGTGGGAAGCGGGCCGGCTTCCGTGTGTATGCGCAGCTCTTCTCTCTTCCCTGATCAGCAGTCAGAAGGCGGGAGCTAAGGAGACCCCAGTGGTAGCAATACCCCCGGGGGGAGGGGCGTGTCTTACGGTTAGTCGTATGGTTAGGATGGAGAGTTGGGACAGGCCGAATGGTGCTTGTGTATTGTATTGGCGATTAACAAACATTTTCCAAATGAGCAGAAGATTATTGTACACCAGTATTTGATACTTTAGAATTGCTAGACAAGCAGCATTCACTTCTCTTAGTGTAGCCGTATTATTTAAATGTAGCCTGGGGGCGGTGGGTTATCCTCGCTCCCTTTTTGGACATTGTTAAGTAGTAGTAAAGTCAGCCGGATGACAAATGGCAAATGATGCTCAGCTATGGCAACTCGGGGCATATAAAGGGGACCAGAGAGAGAGAGAGAGAGAGAGAGAGAGAGAGTGAAATAGAGAAAAAGAGAAAGAGAAAGAAAAATAGAAAGAGAAAGAGAGAAAGAGAAGGAAAAGGAGAGAGATCGACGATGAGGGAGAAAAATAGAGTAAAAGCGATCAGGTTACAGCAACGGCTGATTTAAGATGAGCGAGACAAAGTCTCCTCATCACACACCATTTATTGTGCGGTGTGACACAAGGAGAAACTTCATTAATACTTCCTACAGTATAAGACGGATGTCTTTTGAAAGAAAAGAAAATATTTATAAAAGAAGCTGCCAACCTTGGTACGGCAACCAAGACAAATTATCCGCATATGGATACGCGAATATTACAGAAATGTAAATACGTTCTTGTAATTGCAAGAAGCCATATGGCGCACTTGTACCCGCGCCGGTAGAAGTATTTTGACTCAAGGACCATGACCCAGGAGACAAAAAAAGTACTCTCTTCTCTCTCTCTCTCTCCCTCTCTCTCTCTCCCTTTCCCTCTCGTTTGCCTTTCTTTCTATCGCTCCTCCTTTCTGGCTCTCTCTATCTAATTCTCTCTCTTCCCTCTCTGTAATATACATAAGAACAGATCGCCGCAAAGAGCAATTATATATTCGCAAGCCCATGTGTTCGAATGCTTTTTTAGCGTTTTGTCGCCCCAGTCGAGTGGCCTGATAATTATTTCCCGCGAAAAGACAAGATTGCTCAAAGCTGGCTGTCGCTCTTGAGATTCCGAGGAACTACAGAAAACAGAAAACAATGGTTCCTGACACACATCTTCGGGATATCTGATGGAAACACTTGAAAAACGAGTGATTCCCAAGTTACATCTTGTAATTCTTATAAATTGACATGATTTACATACATATGTATGTAATTATTAACGCTTTTGTATGCCAAGAGACTAATTCCTTTTGGAATTCATGCAAGAGATTCAAAGGAATTTGGAATTTCCAAGACTGCCGCCTTTAATAGACATCGGATTTGCTTCACACTTGGTAAAGAGAAATGGAGAGAATGAGCGATACACAGACAGAGAGAGTGAGAGAGAGAGAGTGAGAAATGAGGGTGAGGAGTGAGAGAGGGGCTCGAAGAAAGAAAGAAGTAGAGAATGTGAGAATGTGACTGACAATGAGAAGAGAGTACTAAACTAGCGAGCGATTCCCATGATTCCTTGACCAGCGCCAGAATGAATTCTGCTGCAGAATGAATGGAAGACGAAGTGAAAGCAAATTTCGCGCATAAGGGATACAATTCATTCGAATCATAAATAAATTAACATTGATTCTAATTAATATACGCTTTATAAAATCTTCTTCCACAAGTTTGGTAGAATTCATGATAATTAAAATCTGCTTCTTTTTACCCCACGGACTCGCCGATAATGGAAATAAGTGATTTTTGAGACAAATGAGAAGTCGTTATTCGGCAATGTGTTGTAATTGTCAAAAACGATGTAACCGCCTTTGGACTTGTCATAATTCACACAATCAATATAAAAAGAGACTGGAGAAAGTGTACTTGACGAATAATATCTGAGTACAATCGCCATATTTTCAACTCTTTTAAATGTCGCTCATTCTTTCTCTCCTTCTTTTTCTTAGACGCTCTCTCAAAATCGCACACATTCTCGGCGAGTCTGGAGGGATGGGAGATCAAGCAGGGGTATCAATGTAGCAGGCGATGACGATGCTGCTGGAGGGTGCCATGCTCAGTGAGGAATGACAGGAGGGATTACAAGAAAGGAGATTGAATGGGGAGAGAGCGCGAGAGAGGAAGAGAGAGAGAGTGAGTGCGAGAGAGCGAGAGAGAGAGAGAGAGAGAAAATGATGGAAAAGGCGCGAAGGAAGTCATATAACCTCATCCAACATTCCATTCTTAGTCCATACATCTTCCTTTCCTTTCATTCTTCCTTTCTCTATCTTTCTCTCACTCTGTCTCTGTCTGTCTGTCTCTCTCTCTCTCTCTCTCTGCACCCTTCTCTTTTCTAATACCTCCTCAAACCTCTAATCTCGCTTCGCTGTATACATGCGCGGCCGGTCAGAAATGATTTTTACATCTCCCAGCCATCCGTTAGACGAGAGAGAGAGAGATGGGATGGCAAAGAGAGAGAGATAAATGGGAATAAAAGAATGCTTTAGAAATGAAAAAAAAAACCAACCAAAAGCGAGGAGAAGACAACCCACGCAGAAATATCTATGTATTTCGACTGAAAGAAAAAAAAACTACAAAGAAGATACGTATGTATCTACAGTATATCCCCTGATTATCCCTGTTTGAATGACTCTCTTACAATTAGAGTGATTTGCTTACACATTTCTGGACAGCCCCGTTCACCACACCCAGAAGATCAAAGAGATCGTTCCGATGGATACAAGGAAAAGCTGCTAGATTGGTAGGGAGAATAAGAGAGATGCAAAGAGAGAGAAAGAGAGTGAGAAAGAGATAGAAATAGAGAGCAAGAGATAGATGAAAAAGAGAGATTAAGAAAAGAAAGAGAGAAGAGTGAAATGAGATAGAGAGAGAACGAAAAAGAGAACATCCGCTGTATGCAGACAGCCGTCTTTTGAGTGTTCGATGCCTTGCCCTCCAAATGGTAAAACTTTCGTGACAAGAGTAGCGAGATTAGTGTGGAGGTGAAGTGGGTAGGGCCGAGTGGCTAATCTGGATATGGCCATATGAGGAAGAGATGATATAATGCGAGTTTCATCAACAGCGAGAAGCTCGCCCGAAGTTTAAGACATCCTTAATGATAACAGATAATATATGTATATATATACATATATATAAAAATAATTTAATTAATATTATCAATATTGATAGCCACTCAAGAACAAGGTAGAAAACGACTTATGCATGTCATTCATACCGTACTTTCCTAACTTCTCTGTATCAGGAACCACAAAATTATTGCTACCCTTCATTAGACCTCCTCAAAAAGTACCACTCCCTCTAGTAGAACACCCCTCCAATAGTGCCCACTTCTTATAGTCCGGATGGCTTCCTTTCGAATGCAATGGCCGCCTCGAAGGATGTTGACTCTACTTTGAATGCTTATCCGGATCAGGATGATTGGTGTTTAAAATCCATGTGAATTTGAATGTTTCTGTAGAAATAAATTCACATCACAATTTTTTTAAAGAAATTTTTTTAATTGTCATGTGTGTCCAAGAAGAAAATTTTGTTTCTATAAATTAAACTCTTTACTAAAATAAACTGTATGTTTTTGAGTTGGTAATTTTTAAATTAAGATGAGAAAGATAACGAGATTGTGTTTCTTGGTCAAGTTGAATGTATAGTAGCGAGTGAATGGGACCATTGTCGAAGGCATGTGGTTCTCATCCGTGAATAAATCAGATATTATTTGTGAGGGTTAAGAATACCCGTTAGATTTCAAATGTGGTCACGTTATTCACTTATTATAGTATTATTTGTTAATAAAATAATGAGTGAATATGGCATGTTTTTTAGATAATAAAGTGAGAGAGAGGGAGAGAGAGAGAGGAGGGAGAGAGAGAAACCATGGGAAATGAGTACACGGAGTCGGACTCAAGCGAGAAGAAACGTGGACAGAAGGAAAACGGAGAGAATGGCAGTCATGGTGGTTAAAGGTGGAGCAGAGAGAGAGAGAGAGAGACAGAGAGAGAGAGAGAGAGAGAGAGAGAGAGAGAGTGAGGGAGTGGGAGATGGAGAGACTAAGAGAGAGGGAGAAGTAGAGAGTGATTTGTAATGTATGTATGTATGTTTGTTCATAGTACATATTTTACTAGTTAAGTAATCAACAAAGAGATAAAAAGAATGGAAAAATGCTATCTGTTATCATTGCCTGACTTATATTAGAGTATTGGAAACAAAAAAATACTGCTTCTTTTTTCTCTGCCCTGTGCTATTTCGTTGGTGACGAGCAAAAGCACACCGGAGCAGCTTTTGCTCGCCACAACCTGCGTCTCCATCTTTGCGTTGTCTCTACATTTTCGTGCTTGTTCTGACCAAGTGACCACTTCAGAACTTCGAAACAGGAAGTGCACACAAGCGATAAAGTTATCACAAGCTCGATACATGTTTGGAACACATGTGTATTAAGATAGGCTGGAACACTGCCAATTCTTTTGTTTCGAACATGTTTCAAACAAGATTGTTTTGAACATGTTTCAAACTTTTGACAG
Organism: Allodiplogaster sudhausi; assembly: GCA_945643635.1. Taxonomy (NCBI): domain Eukaryota; kingdom Metazoa; phylum Nematoda; class Chromadorea; order Rhabditida; family Diplogasteridae; genus Allodiplogaster; species Allodiplogaster sudhausi. The sequence continues at coordinate 4,551,124 of CALZFC010000251.1, forward strand.
ATTAAAGGCGCGGCTGATCAAAAACAGAAAGTGCAAAACGGACGTACTTACACATGTACATACATATGTGCATATATTCCAGTACACAGAAAGACCACAATTTATATTTTATGCTAATAATGGACGAGTAATATATCTCTGGACTTTCAAAATAAGGGTCCCAAAAGATGGTACGAAATGAGGAGTTTGAAAAAGAAGATATCTACGGTATTTTACTTAGTAAGCTTCCATGTCCGAATGAGCTCTCTTGGAGTGATTTGTTTACAACATTTCTGGGCAGCCCTCGTTCAACACAAGAAGATCAAAGAGAAGATTCCGATGGATTGTACATAGACTGAGAGAGAGAGAAATAGTAAGGCTAGAGAGATAGAGAGAGAAAGAGATAAAGAAAAAAAAGAGAGCGAAATAGAGAGAGAGAAGTTGAAAGAGAACTTTCGCCAGCCGTCTTTTGAGCGTAGCAGGGCTTGCCCTCCCTATGGTTATACTTCCGTGAGAAGAGAAGATTAGGATGGAGGTGAAGTGGGAACGGCTGAGAGGATAATGAGGATATGGCCATTAGAGATAAAGAGGAGATGAGATTATGGAAGATCGAGGAGGAGTTCACTTTGTGCTTCGCTCACAACTTTAATTCTCTCGTCAAAATTTTTTTTCGGTCTTTTTGTTTAGCAGATATTTCGGGGTAATGAAGAAGATGCCCTTCTGGGGCACCAGCTTCCGGTGCCGCTTTGAATGTGAAAGTCTCGAAATATGACCCCTCTCTCACCATCAAGCCATATTAGTCCAGGAGCTATTCCTCTGTATCTCTACCTCTTTCTCTCTCTCTCTCTTCTCTCTCTCTTCTCTCTCTCTCTCTCTCTCTCTCTCTCTTCTCTCTCTCTTCTCTCTCTCACTTCTCTCTCAGTGTTTATCGTCAGGGAAAATAGAGCGCGGATCCGCATGAGCGCAAATACAGCTGTAGAAGCTTCATCATTTTTTTTTTACCTTTTCTTAATTATTGAATATGGCCAATATGGCAAAAATGAGAGAATATATTTTAAATTGAAATATAAAGAATTTACAGACTGTAGTTACTGACTATGGTTCTTGGATAGGTCCATTTGAATGCTTACAATTAGCTGCAATTAATGCAACCAGATATGTCATTCCTTTAAATGTTTATTTATTTATTTATTCAATACATCATTATGATGTGAGAACATTAAGAGAATAACATCGAGAAGATTTTGAGATTCAAGTATAAGGTGTTGTAGAAAAATGTAATGCAATGATCCGCGAAGAGAAAAAAAGAAAAATTAATATGGATGGACAGGGCAGACTATGTGTTGTCATAACGATATCATTATTTAAAAAAAATTACAGTGTATTTAGTAGATAATAGAGTAAAGAACAAACACACGGTCAAACCGGTGCGCCATCAAGGGCTGCAGAGTGCAAGCTGACCATGAGTGACCGACCATTTGGTTACAAAGGAATGCGGGGGCCTAATGGGACAGGCCGGTCACCATTCACGAGGGCCTCGTGAATGGTGACCGGATTCATCGTGGCTCTTTCTTTTTCTCTCGCCTTCTATCTCTCTTATTCTCTCGCACTTTCTCTTTCCCCTTTCCTACGCAAACTGCCTTTTCCCATTCCGAACTCTACCCTGTTCAAACTAGCACCGATTGCAGTAGCGGACCATACAAATCGCCGCAACGCACTCTCTACAAACAACAACACTTTCCGAGGGGGAGAAAGGTCACATCCTAACTATCCTTCCCTTTCTCCCTCTCTTTGCCTCCTTCTGTCCCTCTACTTGCTCTCTCTCTCTCTCTCTCTCTCTCTCTCTCTCTTTCTCTCACTCTCTTCAATTCTCACAACTCTCGCTCTCTTTCGCTCTCTCTCTGAATCTCCATATCGTGCTCTAACTCTCTGTCTTACCCTCTTCTTTTATTTCTTGCCCTGTCTTCATTGAGTGTTTTTTTCAACAAATAGTCTTTGCGTTGAATTGCAAAATGCTCAAGAACCATTCTGCAGTGCGATGCTGAAGAATAAAATGAAACAAAAACGGATTTTGTTTCTCAAGTTCAACAAAATGCTCTTACTTATAATTGCAAGAAGCTTCACTTGAGCTCATGCCAGTAGATGTACTCGTGCCAGACTCTAGGACCATTGCGCAGGAGGCAAAACCTTGTGCCATGTCTCTCCCCCTCTGTCTCTCTCTCGCTCTCTCTCTCTCTCTCACACACACACACACTCACAATCTCTCTCTCTCTCTCTAATTCTCCCTAGATAACTCTCTTCTGTCTCTCCTCTCTCGCTTTCTATCTCTCTCTCTCTCTCCTTTTCTCTTTCTCTCTCTCTCCGTGAACTTGTACCCATCTGATCTCCATTTATCATGGTCATCCCTGTCAGATGCCGTTGCTGAAAAGGCGGGAAGGCACAGTGACGAGGGGCATCCTTTCAGCTGTCACTCTCCCTTTCGAACTGTAATAGAAAGAGAGTGAGAGCGAGAGAGATAGAGTGCAAGAGATACAGAGAGCAAGAGATATAAAACTCTTTATCTCACTCTCTTTCCCACTCTCTCTCTCTCTCTCGCTCTATCTCTCTCCCTATTTCTCCCTCCCGATAGGGAGGGAGAAATATAAAACTTTGTATAAAACTTTATAAAAGGAGATATCATCTTGTAACTATATTTGTATTGTGGTTAATGAGGAGAGAGCAGGTCAGACAAGAGAGACGGAGAGAGGAAAAGAGTGATTCACAGAATGAGGAGAGAGCAGGTCAGACAAGAGAGACGGAGAGATGAAAAGAGTGATTCACAGAATGAGGAGAGAGCAGGTCAGACAAGAGAGACGGAGAGAGGAAAAGAGTGATTCACAGAATGAGGAGAGAGCAGGTCAGACAAGAGAGACGGAGAGATGAAAAGAGTGATTCACAGAATGAGGAGAGAGCAGGTCAGACAAGAGAGACGGAGAGAGGAAAAGAGTGATTCACAGAATGAGGAGAGAGCAGGTCAGACAAGAGAGACGGAGAGAGGAAAAGAGTGATTCACAGAATGAGGAGAGAGCAGGTCAGACAAGAGAGACGGAGAGAGGAAAAGAGTGATTCACAGAATGAGGAGAGAGCAGGTCAGAAAAGAGAGACGGAGAGAGGAAAAGAGTGATTCACAGAATGAGGAGAGAGCAGGTCAGACAAGAGAAGATGACTCATGTGGCGATTCTCATGAATCCTTGACCTGCTCCGTCTGCAGCCTAATCAATAGAAGAAGAAGAAAAAGCAAAAATGATTCAATTCATCAGAATCAAAAATATACTGCCATTGATTATAGCCAAAATCTCGAACAGCGAGTCGACGCAAACCAACAAATTCGGATGTGTCCTCGGCGCGTTTTGCTTTACGGCTTCTTATTTCTTCGCTCTATTAATACCACGTTATATTTCTATTGCTTTACATTTCCAGCTATTCCGAACCTTTGTATTGACGCCTTCGCCATCCCGCGAAGAGCATCTTCCTGTGCTTAATATTACGAAATTAGCTCTAATACGTATGTCACCACCACTCGTGAGTCGGTAAATGAATCAAGAGAGTAGAGGCTCATTTCAGATTCAAAGCACTCTCGAGTCGCAAAAGTGTTGGCATTGCTGTAGTTGATCCGGCTGAGTTGGCGGCACCGCTTCCGCGGGCGAGAGACCATTCGAGAAGGGGAGACAAGCACGTGGCGGAAGGATCACGGTTTGACGATTCTCCTTTTTTGGTATAAATTTTAAAGTCGTCTGTGCGAAATTGGAGTGAATCTCATCAAGCGAGAGAAAGTGCAAAGCGAGAGACGGTAGAGAAAAGGATAGCATAGCCATCAAATGTCAATTGTTCAAACAAATAGCACCTGGTGGCGTCAGTGCGAGAGCAGCGAGCACTCTCTGCACTCATCCAGATCACTCCTTTTTGTCAGTGAAATCGTCCATCCTGTCGCCTTTGTTCAAACGAATAGCGACTGCATTTTTTTAACACTTGATTAATTCTTATCAAACATACATAGTATACATATCGTACGAATTGTGCTGTGAACGGAGTAATCCTTTTCCCATTCGCGAATTTCCATGAAACATCCGTTGACCTTTACTTTCTGTGAAACCTTCTTTTCTTCTTGTTACTCCTTGCCCAGCGGAACTACATACTTTGCAGGTCGCGCCATCCCGCTGCTTGAAAATTGCGCGCGCGAAAGATAGTGTGAAGTGCCGCGACAATTTGAAATTTCAATTAATTTCTCTGTAATAACCCACATTTTATACAAGAATCGTGAAATGGACCTGCCTGAGAGTCTTATCTTCATCGATTTCTGGGGAAATTCTGGGGAAGGTCAACAATGGCGGGAGAAAAAAGGGAGCCACCCACAATAAATATTTTTCAATCATTCGAACTTGTTCTTTTGAGAGCGATCCTGGAGAATAAAATTCATGAATCATCGATTGGCAGTTATTAGAATGAAAAGAGAGAAAGAGTGGAAATACAAATAGAGAGAGGGAAAAGAGAGAGAAAGAGGGTAAAGAGAATGATAACGGGTGAAAAGAGAGAGAGAGAGAGAGAGAGAGAGAGAGAGAGAAGAGAGTGACAGAGAGGGAGAAGAAATTCAGGGGAGAAGAAGCACAGCAATTTGTTATTTATCGTATGTACATCAAATAAGGTATTTCAATGTGACAGCATTAAAATGATCGACGAAGACAAGTCGCACCGAGATAAGCGCGCCACTGCACGGCATCGTTCGGAGACGGTACAAGCTGGCGAGGGAACAGCAGGAGGATTGACCTGTTGTTGTCGATAGGGGCTTAGAACATTAAAGGGACAAGTAATGATTGTGTTCAGAGACAATTTACAACAACTGCTTTGACAAGACTGAATAAATTTTCTATTCGAAATAGGATAGTTGTGGCTGTAAAAACAGATCTACATAGCTGTAATAAAGTTTAAAGGCAAGTTGGGATAACCCTGGAGTGCGGAATGAAAATGAATAAAACAGCCTAATCGAGTGATAGGCACGTGGAATTAAATGTTTATGATGAAAAGAAAGTACGCTAAATGTGCTGCATTGCGGACGGCGTAGAGTTCGGAAGGCAGCCAACCATTGAACGCCAGGCTGAATGTTCTGGTCGGGACGGTTGCTCCTCTCATATGAACATCCAAAAAAAGCATTCATGCCGAGAATTGAATGTTACGATGACCAGGGATGATCAAAACCAGGCCCGGGCCGGCCCGGGCCTGGCCCGCTGTCCCGCGGGCCGGGCCGGGCCGGGCCCTGGGGGTAAGCGGGCCGGGCCGGGCCGGGCCCTATTTTCAAAATCTCGGCCCGGGCCGGGCCCGGGCCCGCCAAATTGGCAACGGGCCGGGCCCGGGCCCGCCAAATTGGCAACGGGCCGGGCCCGGGCCCGCCAAATTGGCAACGGGCCGGGCCCGGGCCCGCCAAATTGGCAACGGGCCGGGCCCGGGCCCGCCAAATTGGCAACGGGCCGGGCCCGGGCCCGCCAAATTGGCAACGGGCCGGGCCCGGGCCCGCCAAATTGGCAACGGGCCGGGCCCGGGCCCGCCAAATTGGCAACGGGCCGGGCCGGGCCTATGTTAAAACGGGCCCGGCCCGGGCCAGGCCTGGGCCCGGCCCGGCCCGTGGGGTATGCGGGCCGGGCCCGGCCCGGGCTCTGCCCGCTTTGATCATCCCTGACGATGACTCATTTTTGTGTGATTTTGCTTCTCCTCTCGTTGCTTTTTTTCAAATCAGTCTCTCTCTCTATCTTTACAATTTAATTGAAGAAAACTTAAAAGATTAAATTTAATTAAGTTGAACATCCGCAAGACGGCACGGAACAAATTTGTTTCCGTGAAAAGCGCGCCTATTTGCATTTGCAATATATTGCAGGGAAAAACAACGATTAATTCTTTCACCAACGCAAGGAGAGATTAAGAGAGAGAGAGAGAGAGACAGTGAGAGAGTGAGAGACTGAGAGAGAGAGAAAGAGAGTGAGAGACAGGGGAAGAGAAATTATGAAAAGTTGGACGGGTTTTCCTTGTGTATATCCTGTAGCAGCTAAATAAGATGTTTATAGTTCGTCGATAGGATCTTTATATGCACACTCCGCTTTAGTTGCCTATTTATCTCCCTCGTCCTCTCCCTCATTCTCTATTTCTCAACTTCTCTATTTATCGTTCTCTCCACTCTTTCACTCTTTCTCATTCGTTATTATTCGTTACCCATTTCCCTTTATAGATGGAACTTGCCATCATTGATGAGAATTTTTATGTGACCCACCTCTCCTCTTTCTCTCTCTATCTCTCTCTCTCTCTCTCTCTCTCTCCTTCCGTTCCTTTCTTTCTCTTTCTCTGTCCCTCCCCTCTCTTTCTATCGCTGACTCACTATCTACACCTTGAGATCGCGGAAGCAAATAAAGAAGAAAAAACAAGATGCATCCTTGTGCTTTCTTTCATTAGCATGAGCTTGGCTATCGTGTTCTTGTTATTATTTTGTACTAAAAAAAATTTCAATGAATGATTTTTAACAGTAACATGTTGCGTTTGCGGGCGTCCGCACAATCATTCTTGGTCTTGTTCCGGAGTTTTGTGTGAAATTCCGTATCATTGCTCATCCTGACACCATAAGGCCCCAGAATTTTTGATACATGTTGTGTTAAAGGAGCTGATAAAAGAATGTGTAATCTAAAAATAGTCAGATGCAAAATTCAAATAAAAGCGCGTTTACCTCCCTTCTGATCAAAAAGAGAAAGCAATTCTGACTAATGGAAAGGTCTCTTTGTTTTGGGCCAGCGTTGATCTGATAAAATGTTTGGGTTTTCTCTTATTATTCGAATTTATTTTTTTAGAGAACTCAAGAGCGGAATCTTGCCGCTGCACATCTTCCAGCAATGATGAGCGGATACAAAATTACATCGCGCTTTCGGTTACTTCTTTTAGCTGATTAATAACACGTGAATAAATACAACACTCTCAATACATAGGTATTCAAATAAAAGCGCGTTTACCTCTTTTGTCATCAAAAAGAGGTAAACGCGCCTTTATTTGATCTTTATTTGTTTAAAATATAACCCAATAATTAAATATATAATATTTTATCTTACTTTATGTGGCTTCTGATCGGTGTCTGCTTCGTGTTCTCCGTCACTTTTTTCGTACAGCGATTGTTTCCATCTGAACGAATAGAACGCGTCTTTCGCATGGTATTAGCTTTGTTTTCGTACTTATATATTTTCGTTTCTAATTCTGCCTATGCCAACAAAACAGTTTACAATAGATTCTGATCCCGAGGGAAGGGTCCATGGACGAAAGACTTCTTTTAGCGCGACTCCACTCCAGATGCCATTTCCTCGATGACGCCGATCCCTCGTCGGAATCGCTCGATTTCCGTGTCAATAGTCGCCGTCGTCTCGAGTGACACCTCTTTTGAGCAGTACGAAATTGCAATCACCAGGTTAATTTATGTCTATTTATCCTTCCTCAATTATATATTATAAATTATGTATATACATATTATAGGGCAAACAAATCATAGTACTATCCCTCGTACTACCATATAATGTCCACCTAAAAGTATTTACACATTGTTGTCTTCGGATTTGACTGGCTATATCTCAAACACTAGTAATTAAACCTTCAAACATTAACAAGTAATGAAAGGCAAGAAAAGAAAGTTTCAGGCTCTATGCTTCCTTCTCTTAAATGCTGCTGGAAAAATAGGTGAATCAACTGGAAAGAGGGGACAAAGGAGACGAATTATTTTCCTTCTTTGCTTTGTCTCCATTACGACCGATTCATTTAGAAGGGGGATAAGTGGACACGCGCACCAATATTCTCCTTTGTTTATTGGTTTTTCATAGAAGTCGCCGATATAAAGTAGAAACTATTTATGTAGTTATGAAAATATATTGAAAAAAGACCGATTAATCCATGTTATTTTATTTTATTAAATGTTTTAAAAGAATTATTATTATAGTGTAGAATGCTACGCCGCCACTCACGGCTATCCATTCTTTGTGATTAACGACACAAAGTACGCGAATGTCTGCGATCATAAAGACGTTGGCTTTTTATCATTGCTTATCCTTACTGCAAAAGATTATTTTAAAGAAAATCTAAAAATTAAAAGAAATGTAAATAAATTATTTCTGTTCCCTGAGCAGGTAATGTTCCGTCGTCATTGCGTAGTCGCAGAGTTCCTCGAGGCCACTGAACCGGGCGAATGGCTTCTTTACATCGACGCCGACATCATGGTTGTCAATCCGAACAGGTTCATTTTATATGCGAAGCATCTTTGATCTATGATCTCTGATCTTTTAAAAATCAGGTTGATCGAAGAGTGGATCGATCAAGATCATGATGTTATCCTCTACGATCGCTTCTACAACTGGGAGGTCAGCTTGGAAAAAAAATCTTAATAAATTACTTCGCTTTACTATAAATAGACTTTGCTACTTACATACACACATTCAGTAGTAAAATAGAAGTAAGTTTATTACATGTTCATGGTTGCTTCTTTGTAAAATCAGAATGAAAGTTAATCCAGTAATGGACAAGAAAAAATCAATAAATCAAGTCAAATTTGAACAAGCTACAATTTTGACTGCAAGGTAAAATAAAAAGAGAAATCCTTGGCAAGTTGCCAGGTGGCAGCCGGTTCGTACCTCGTTCGCAACTCGCCTGAGGCTCTCCGTTTCCTTCGCGCTTTTGCTGGCTACGAATTTCGCCTCCCGCCCAGCTTCCACGGCACGGATAACGGCGCGCTGCATGTTGAACATTATTTAAATAAATATTTTTTCTTACTTCAATTAACCTGCTTAATTATTCTAACGGGATCGTGACCCTTCAAAGAGTAGTTTTTCTTCTATTAATTATTAAAATAAGTTTGATCTACCATGCAGATGCTGTTGCTCGAGTGGCTTCTTCCGATAGACACGCCAGAGATTGGGGTGAGAATCTGTCACGTTTATTTTAGGGTAGAACAAAAGCTATTTTATAATACTTTCAAGCTTGTATACAAATATCACAGGAGAGCATTAAAGGAGGCTTAAACTCGGAAACTCCTAGCACGAAATGGCCGATCTTATAGTACGATACATTTTAGCAACGTGATCCTGGCAATTTGCCATGATCCTTGCTTCGAAACCGTTTCTCGTAAAACATGAGTTTTGTTCGGCGATTTCAAAGTGGCGGTTTGCATCCGTTTGGTGAATCATGAATATTCCGGAATATATTTTACGGCCGAACGACGATATTTCACGCTTTTCGGTCATGATATGCTCGTCAATCCTATTTGTCCGTAATTTGGTCAGGGGACTAATGTTAAATTTAAGTTCTGTATAAATCACTAATATTTCCCTCATGATCAGGCGACTCTTTTCAGTTGCAAATTACTCCTCTAACTTTTAGTTTAGTAAATTGAATTTTTGCTGATGCTTTCGCAAGCTCAATCCGGACATATTCACAGAATCATCCTTATAGCAAAAAAATTGAGTTTTCGCCTCCTTTAAGCAGCCAAAGTTGTAATACGAGAGAATAATGGAAGACACAGTAAAGAATAAAACATATGCAACTAGATTCTAATATGTATGTGTGTAGTAATAATAGATAAAAATTTTAAATAAAGAAGAAAATAAGCAGCGCTAAATTAGTTTATAAACGTCTGATTTCTCAAGCTCTGCCGCTCCCTTTGGCGGACCTCGACCGGCTACGCCGACCTCTTTCGCTTCGAGGCCTGCACGAGAATGGCAATCGGGGTCGGCGGCAGCTTCCCACAACGGCGACTGCGCATTTTTCGCAAGGTCTTTGCTTCTCTAACTGTCTCTCTTATTCTCTATCTATCTCTGCTCTACATTTATCTTGTCTCTCTTCTTCTGTTTCCTTCTCTCCCGCCATCTCTCTCTATTTCTTTTTCTACTCTCTTCCTCACTCTCTCAATCATACTTCAAGGGTACTGCCTGGGTCCGTGACATTTGGCTGACATCCTCCGGCTGGTCCGACGATGACTTCATGCTTCACGGTATCAAAGCAGTGAAGGAGTTTAGCGACGTAACGGCGAGGGAACATGTCAACTCGTGGTCAGGGCATTTTCGGAGATATAAAAGGATATAGAGAGAGAGTGCGATCGAGAGAGCGAGAGAGATAGGGCGAAATAGAGCGAGCGGGAACTAACATTATGAAATCAATATTTCAAGGAGTGCTGATGATCTCGCTTACATGGACACGGAGCACTTTGTGAATCCTCTCATCGGGAAACTCGATCGGTTGGTCAAACTCAATCTTTATTGTAATCAATAAAGTTTTTCAACTCCTCTTACTTAACTTTGCACAAAATTTCCTTATCTACATAGGTAGCAACTCACCCTAATGACATCATTCGTTTCCTCCAGGGAAGAATGTGCGGCCGACCGCGTCGCGTGGCGCTACCGCGACGCGTCGCGCATCACGAGAGATGAGCGAGCCGCGCGTCTCTTCGCTATGGACACGTACGTCCGGCGGCTGCAGCTGAGAGCCACCGGCGAGATTGCTAAGAGTCAATTCGGATGGGAGAGAGAAAGAGAAGAAAGCATTTCTGCAGTCACCAAACATCCACGGTGACAAGTCAATATTTATAATTTAGAAGATAATATAAAGTGATCTACGAATATCATACAAATGTATGTAGAAAGAACAAATACCAAAGTTGAACTTGTTCGACTCTTTTCCAGAAGCGTAATACTGAGAGAAATAAATCGGCACTTAGCAAATTGCGAACTAATTACTTAAAATTTTCAGAAGGTATTCTTTCTTTACTTTTATTCGACCCGGGGATATAAGCCAAATAGGCGACATTTATATTCGCTCGGAGAGCGCGAAGAAAAGATCCTTCCGATCCCGGAATGCAGGGGAAAGAAGGGTTTATACTTTTTGCTTCAGAGAAAATATAAAACATGTTTCTGGCACGAGTCTATGTATATGAACTGTTTATAAAACCGATTCAGAACATTGGAGAAATGAACCACGAAATGTATAATCGATCTGAGGTTCAGTTTGTTAATATTTAAAAAAATGTATACCTATACATATATTAATAAGTTTAAAGCATTCATAAGTAAATTTGCATTTCTACAGATTTCTCTATAAAGGTACATTTATAAAATCACATCTTAAATGTCTCGCCTTATATTTGCGTAATTCTCATAGTAAACGTCTAAATACAAAAAAGTATTAAACATTATAATAGTTGGTTTTACTTTTTTTAGATATAAAAGTAACTTCTTTAGTTTTGACTTTCTGGTTCCTTGAATTCCTTGACTGTACCGAGTGGAGTGAGAATCAACAACGGAGATTGCCACTTCACAGATTGCATACGATGACTCATTCTGATCGGAAAAGAGGGATGAGGAGGCTGTGATAAAACTGAGAGAGGGACTAGGTGAGAAAGAGAGAAAAAGAGAGAGAGAGAGACCGAGAGAGAGAGATAAAAATAGAACTCAAGGGTGAGAGGGACAGAGATAAAGCGAGAGAGAGAGAGCGAGAGAGAGAGGAAATAATCGTGATTCTTGTTGACGTACTGGCCTTTCGCAGTGCAGTTTGAGTAAGCAAGCACGAGAAGAGTCATGGTGAAGAAAAGGAGAAGAAGAGCAAGAACGCTAAAGAGGAAAGGAATGGTTGAATTTGTCAGGTCCACTCTGAAGAAGTGAGAGGCACGTACACTTTACATCTACAGCTGTAGATGTTTCTCCACTTGAGCAGTTCTGTTTCTCTCCATTTTACTCACATTCAATCTTTTCCCGCTCTACTGGGTATTTTTTTTAATACAATTTAGTCTCGCCGTTCTCTTATATGTAGTTCTTTGGCAACATCTCTCTCTCTCTCTCTCTTACTCTCTCTCTCCCTATTTCTCTCTATCTCTCTCTCTCTCTCTCTATCTATCTATATCTCTCTCTACTCTATTTTACTATCTCACCCTCTCTTTCTCTCTCCTTGTCTCTCACTCTCTCTCTCTCTCTTTCTCGATCCAATTATTTTCTTTCACTCTCTCTCTGGCAATCATGTTCCTCTTTGATCTCGTCAAGAGTTATTGCTGATTTTTTGCCGAAGCAAATTGGCCGGTAGAACAGGTTGGAGAGCAAGACGCAGAAATTCAAATTGCTCACTCTCACTTGACGTCCTCTTCGAACTTCGAATCTCTCGAGTCCAACTACCGTATATTCGAAAACTTCTCTTCATAAATGCAATGATTGTAGCTTGACATCTTTTACATAATCTTTTTTAAGGGGTTAATAAAGTGAGCCGCAAGTATTGTTTCCTTTTAACGTTTATGTATTTATGTCGCTAGCTCATTGTCAGGTCAGTTGGATTTTATTTTGCTGTACAAGTTGTGTTTCCCTGACATACATAATATCCTTGAAAGTAAATGTATGTATATATGAACATATATTCAGAGTTTCCGTGTAATTTTTTTTTAATATATTTTTTCTTTCCTGAAGCCAGACGATAGAGGGCGTCAGTATGGGATGTTAAAGGGGGAGTAAGAGAGGGGGGGGGGGTTATGGATCTGATTAATGAATAGAGCCTGTCTTCATCAAGACAGCACGCGGGGGATGGATATTACAACCACGACTCTCTTTCATTCTTTGCCTATCGTCATTCATCAAATGGCGACTCTCATTCGATGACCAGTTAACACATGTGAGAGGCGTAGGTATCTGGAAGAGAGAGAGAGAGAGAAAGAGAGAGAGAGAGAGAGAAAGAGAGAGAGAAAGAGAGAAAGAGAGAGGGAGAGAGAGAGAAAGAGAGAGAGAGAGCTAGAGGGAAAACAGAGAGAGAGAGAGAGAGAGAGAGAGAGAGAGAGAGAGAGAGCTAGAGGGAAAGCTAGAGGGAAAGCAGAGAGAGAGAGAGAGAGGGAATGAGAGAGAGAGAGAGAGAGAGAGCGAGAGGTAAAGCAGATAGAGAAATACAGAGGAAGACATGACAAGAAAAAAATAGCTTGCTTATCAAGGAAAGCTCTCAGAAAAAAACGGGAAATATATGTAGCTGTCAAAGAGAGTGCGAGTGAGGTTTAGTTTAGTAGAGAGTAAGAGAACTAGAAGAGAGACGGAGAGAGTGAAAAGAAAAAGAGCAACAAGACTGTGATTGATAGAGGAAGGGAGATAGAGAGTATATATATCTTGAAGACAACAGAGTTTGTAAGAGTCGGCATCTCCTAGACCCACCATCTGGTTCCACCGGAAGACTTTCGACGACATCTGGCACAGCTTACACCTATGTATGTTGAGAGGAGACGAGGGATAGAGACGAAGAGCGTGAGAGAGAAAAGAAAAAGAGAGAGAGAGTGGAGAGTATAGCGAGGAGAGACAATGGCTGCCCGGTGAGAAGCGGCAGTTACGCAGTGGAAATGCGCTTTCTGATGTGAGTCCGGCCAACGGTGTAAATATGCTGAGAGAGAAAGGTTGGAGAGAGAAAGGGACGAGGAGCTGAAAGAAAGAGAGAGAGACAGAGAGAGAGAGAGAGAGAGAGAGGAGAGAGACAGGATATTGCAAAGAGAGAGGAGAGAGCAGAGAGAGAGAGAGAGCAGAGAGAGAGAGAGAGAGAGCAGAGAAAACAAGAGCCAGATTCGTTGTCAACACCACGTGCCCACTGGGCGGCTGCTAGCTAATGAAACGGGGCAATTTCAGCAGCATCGTTGCCAGATTTCGTTTCGACCAACTGTGTCATTCCTCTCTGCTGTGTATGAAAGCAACGATGACTATTCACTCCTTTTTCATTTTCATTCTTCATTTCGCTCCATTCTCATTCTTTTCCTTTATCTACAATACACCTCCGCAATCCCTCTGAATGAAATGTTTGCATGTGTTTTCCCCCTTTCAATATCTTCTTCTTTTTTTTTGGAATATTTTTTC
>CALZFC010000251.1:4570000-4887500 GCA_945643635.1 Allodiplogaster sudhausi
TTTCTCTAGCTCAATTTATCGCTCACCTCTCCCAAATAGCTAAAGCAGCTCTCTTCGTGATTCACGTCCATTCTTTGTTTTGCTTTTGGCACTCAGGATTGCCGAGAGGGCAGAGAGCTTTCTTTTTTTTTGTTATTCTTCGAGAAAGAGCTTTCTCTGCCTTCTCTTACAAGATATTCACTTATGCATTCTACGATTAGGATCTCCATGGGGGGAGTGACAGCACACTTTGTGACTGTGCACACAAATGACAAATGAGCAGAGATGATTGGATGGAAAACAAATGTTGATAAGCAGCTGCATCCATGTCAACGCATTTGCAGACTGTTATGACCTTAACAAACAGCGGGTGGATACGGGTAAATGACAAAGAACAATAAAATATTCTATAAACAATGGCTTAAAAGTGTTTGGAAATATGTATGTAGATATCTATTGATAGCATATTTATGAATATGAAGAATTGACTGATGTAAAAGTGTGCCGAAGTATTTTTAAGTATCCTATCTCTTAGATTAGAAGCTCACCCCCCCCCCCCGGGGATGTCTACTCTCTCATTTTGCTTCACATCTCCTCTCTTGCAGGTACGGCGGCCGCTCGTGCTTTGGCGAAGGCCGTCTCGGCTTCTGCTCCGGCCTCAACTTTGTCTGCGTCATCATCAACATCGTCCTCTTCGTCCTCAACTTCCTCAACATTGGCGCCTGGGGACTGGTGAGAGAAGGAGAAAAAGAGGGGAGAGCGAAGGAGACGAGAAAGAACAATGAATATGGAGAGAGAGAGAGATCGCGAGAGAGAAGTAACTGGCGAGTGAGAAACACAGAGAGAGACAGAGAGCGAGAGAGATACAAAGAGAGCGGGAGACAGAGAGCGAGAAACAGAGAAACATAGAGCGAGAGAGAGAGCGAGAACGATAGAGAAAGAGAGAGAGAGAGAGAGAGAGAGAGAGAGAGAGGGAGATAGCGAGAGAGATTATGAGCATCATGCTGTTTTCAGGAGCGCATGTACTCTGTGATCTGCGCAGTTCTCTTCCTGATCGCTTCCGCCCTCATCATCTGGTTCATCATCGAAGTCAACTCGCAGCGTGGCTGGCTCATCACTTCCGCTGTCAGTGGAAAGAAAAAAGATGGGAATTACAGTATGCTCACTTTACGGAATTCAAGGCGTACGGTATGCAAGAGAGTACTACGGTTTGGGTTGAGGTACGGTAGTCTCCATGATGAGAATATCTATGGATATTTAAAAGGATTATGAACGAAATGTGTATGTACTTGGAGCGAAGGAATATGAAAATAGTGTCAAACTTAGAGTTATGTGCCATATTTTGTGTTATTCTGCTTGGATCACTGCTATAAAAAAAAGAAAGGTGTTCTTGAAGACAGATAATAAGTATTTGATTGAATTTTGTAACCTTTTTTGATTTCAGGCTCTCATCATCGTCCAGTTCTTCCTCTTCCTTTGGGACGTCAAAATTCTCCAGGGCGAAGCGAGCAACTAAAAAGGAGTCGACGAAGAAACGATGAAAGAAGAACTACATCCATAATAATTACCCCAAAGTGTTCGCATTTTGCAATCTTTTAAGAGATTTACCATCACGTACTATATTCTTTTTGCATGCTACAAAATACACTTCTCAATGTCGGATATATGTAGATCGCACTATATTCATACCAATTTACACCGACTAGTTTTACATTCTTGAAATTTTGTTTAAAACAATTTTACTTGCTGCTGATGTATAATGAAGCTCTTGGTAATCTTACAACGTCAGCCACTTTTTATTGTAAATTAATGAAGGAGTCACCATCTAGTAGAGCCGTGTTCTGTTTTTTTTTATGTTTTGTACATGCTCCACAGACAGTTACAAGGAATAAAAGAAAGTAATAATTGACTATTGTACAAATAACTGACAATGAGATTATAGCAATTTTCTTATAATGCCTTCATGCATTAGAGGACCCCATACTGATTCAATTCGAAGATAACCAATTTTCGTTCACAAACTTAACAAAGCATAGTTTTTTCTCTTCAATACATCGAATTACCTGTTCACAGACTTTTGAAATAATGCCATCGTTTGCTTTAAAAGTCTAAAAAAAAAGTCCAAGTCTGCGTCATTGATTTCTCTCGAGTGCTGAAAAACTTATGCCTTGCTGGAAGTGTTAGCGCCTTCTAACCAAATTACTTGCATTATTCCGCTGACAACGAGCCAATCGTTTTGAAATAGGCAAAAGAGACAAAATTAGTTCACTAGATGGTCTTAGACAGAGAGAGAGAGAGAGAGAGAGAGAGAGAGGATCTACAATGGAATGGACACGCTGACGGCAGTAGCAGCCCCGATTGTGATAAGCCGGACGTTTTACGACATGGCCAAGCACGTGTTTCTCTCTGCCAAAACAGTGAGAGATCGCCACTTCAAAGATTGTACACAAATAACCGAAAGGGCTGAAGAAGAGACGAGATAACGAATCAAGCATTTTGCCCTGTCGGGCCATGCTGAGGAAGCATTGGTAGAAATACTTCTTTTTCACTGACTTCAGGAATTATTTCTGTTTCAATAGATACATACATATATTTTAAATATATATACATATATTCAGTCCTCTTAAAACCATATTTGATGGCTCATCCATGCAAATACATACGTACGTACATATACACACAAGAAAATAAAGCGTTGAGAACGCGTTTTGGCCATATCGTTGGGGTTGAAAGCGTTGAGAATGACGCTTTTAGAGGCGCCTCGGCCGACTTTTTGGAAAGCGTAGACCCCCCAACGCTTTTCAGGTTTGCAAAGCGTTGATCGCAACGATTTTCAGCTTTGCAAAGCGTTGATCGCAACGCTTTTCATTGCAAAGCGTTGCGGAGTACGCTTCCCAAAATTATCTGCGATCGGCTTCTCTCTTCATTACCACTATCATTCGCACTTTCTCTCTCTCTCTCTCTCTCTCTCTCTCTCTCTCTCTTCACTGTCTCTCTCACTCTCTTTCACTTTATCTTCACTGTCTCTCTCGTTCTCTCTCTCTCTCTGTCTCTCTCTTCACTGTCTCTCTTATTTAACAGGTTGTTAACTCTTCCACTTTGTCTAACATTCGTCGTGTTAATGATTTGGAAAAGAAAAAAAACATTTAGTCACATTAATGGAGATTGAAAGCTTTTGGGTTTTGGAAAGCGTTAGAAATACTCTGCGGCCGGAAAATTGTTTTCTGATAAGTATTGAAATCATATGACACACTAAATATGTATTTAATTTCGTGATATTTTTTGGTCTCCAACTCTTTTAGTTTTGTTTATATTGTTAATTTGACGTAGCTGAATAAGCTACTCACTTCCTCTTTCATCTTCGATTCGACAAGGAAGTCGCTGACCTTTGGGGCTTTCTCTGTCTGCTCATGCAAGTTCCGACCTACGCGCCAAAATCGAATACGGCAAATGTGTTAGCAAGGCGGATCAATACCCTCTTTTCGTCTGGTACAGTGAATGGAGCCTAGTTATACAGCGAAATTGTACAGTGAAGGATAGAAATCGTGGCCTTCTCACTTATTTCTATTTTGCTAATTTTAACTTTGTTGACTATCTTATATTCTATGTGCTTTGCTTTAGAATTCACTCATCGTGGAAGGGTTGAACTTTTACCTCGTACGAATTAATCCTCGCTCAGTTTTTCTGTCTACTAGTCGTTGTTTGACTAATTTCTGTAAAAAATTCCTTGTTCTTTTTGACCTATATTTATTCTATTTCAGAAAAAAATGCCGTTGTTAGATGTGTACCGGGTTTTAAATCTGTGAATAAGTCTCCCTATGCTTGTAAATGTTGCATTCTTGTTCTGTTTGAAGGATTGTTATTTCCTGTACTCACACAAAAATAAACTGTAATATCGAGCTTGAGTCGTAAGGGCTTGAAAATTTTATTCCCTACAATCACTTTCTTCAATTTTTTTTTCAATTTATACGGTGTAACATGGAACACTAGATGTAACACACGTGGTAAAATGAGAAGTAAAAAGAGAAGAAAAGAAAAGAAATAATAATGGAAACTAAGACGAAGACATATGTTTTTTTTTTCGTTATATTCTTCGTCGCCTAACATAACCACTGTTTACTCACTCTCTTCCTCTGTCTCTCTCTCTCTTTCTCTCTCTCTTCCTCTGTCTCTCTCTCTCTCTCTCTCGCTCTCTCTCTCTCTCTCTCTCTGTCTCTCGGCACTGCATGCTGATCGATCGCATCCGACCCCACTTGAAATGCTGTATCCATCTGTCTTTCCTTCTCTCGCCTTCTTCTCTCTCTCGCCTTCTTTCTCTCTCTCTCTCTCTCTCTCTCTCTCTCTCTCTCCTTCTCTCTCTTTCTCTGTCTGTCGTTCTCTGTGCCTGTCTCTGTCTCTCTCTCTCTCTCTCTCTCTTTGTCTCTCTCTCTCTCCCTCTCCGCAGTGAGCAAGACAATGAGTGCATGTATAATCGCAAAGTATTTCGCTCATTAGCACACATTCAGCAACTATTACTATGCAAATTACCGTTCTCACGCATCTCAAACAACTTACAATTAACAGGCTGTGAATGAAGGCGAAACACAAATCTTCCACTTTGTTTTACATTTGTAGTGTTAATTATTCGAAAAAAACATTTAGTATCATTAATAGACATGGACAGAGGGAGAAGAAAAGAGATGAGAGAGAAAGAGAGGCGAGAGAACGAAAGAGAGATGAGAGAGAGAAAGAAAGATGAGAGAGAGAGAGAAGAACATCTGTGCACAAATGACCTGGGGGGGCCCTATCACTAGGTTATCCAATGCCGGAAGGTTCTTGGGTGGGTTGGTGGCCTGGTGGTTAACGTGGGAAAATTGCGCGCGGGGGGTGGTGGTTCGGGTTCGGTCAGGAGCAAAATGTCTTTCTCTATCTCTCTCTCTGTCTACCTCTAGGTTCAAGCGACGACAACGACTCCCTACATCGCAACGGATAACAGGTTAGCTAATTAATCGACTTTTGCGAACTTTATTTTAGTTTTATTCTATTTAACTGTTGTTTTGGTCACAGAAGGGCCGAAAACAGTTAAATATGCTGTTCGCAAAAGTGAGATAATTAGCAAAACCTGATCCGGAGGATGGTGGAGGCAGAGACGATAGAAGAGAGAGAGAGAGAGAGAGGGAGAGAGAGAGATAGAGAGAGAGAGAGTGATAAATGAGCGAGAATTAGGCGGTGGACGGTGCAGGTGCGATGATGAGACGAAAGCGTTAGTCTCAACGCTTTGCCCTCACCGAGGGCTTCTAACGCTTTCTTACCCAACGCTTTCAAACCAACGCTTTGAAATGACCCTGGTGGCCTGGTGGTTAACGTGGGAAAATTGCGCGCGGGGGGTGGTGGTTCGGGTTCGGTCAGGAGCAAAATGTCTTTCTCTATCTCTCTCTCTGTCTACCTCTAGGTTCAAGCGACGACAACGACTCCCTACATCGCAACGGATAACAGGTTAGCTAATTAATCGACTTTTGCGAACTTTATTTTAGTTTTATTCTATTTAACTGTTGTTTTGGTCACAGAAGGGCCGAAAACAGTTAAATATGCTGTTCGCAAAAGTGAGATAATTAGCAAAACCTGATCCGGAGGATGGTGGAGGCAGAGACGATAGAAGAGAGAGAGAGAGAGAGAGGGAGAGAGAGAGATAGAGAGAGAGAGAGTGATAAATGAGCGAGAATTAGGCGGTGGACGGTGCAGGTGCGATGATGAGACGAAAGCGTTAGTCTCAACGCTTTGCCCTCACCGAGGGCTTCTAACGCTTTCTTACCCAACGCTTTCAAACCAACGCTTTGAAATGACCCGATTCCTACGGTCCTAACCGTTAGGATTTTCTATGACGATTCAAACCGTAGCCAAAAGCGTAGTTTTCAACGCTTTCTTTTCTTGTGTGTACGCCAGCAAATACGTTTGCGTTAGAACAGTGCTAATTTTCAAATCTTCTGTCAAATGTGTATTGACAAATGATTTAATAATCGATCAACACTATAATTTGTTTTCTATAACAAATTTAACACAACTAAAGTTGTTATGAATTTACAGTTCACAGATCAGCACCCACTTCTTTTGCTCTATAATGAGCATGTGGAGAGTGCTGTCATGTCTATCCTTTGCTATTCTTCTGGTGTCCGCAGCGGCAAGGTATCGGCCCCAAGGAGACAGTAGCAGCTGCTCGTGGAATTTGGCTAGAAAGATCATATATCATCTTTATTGTTTTTAATAATGTCATACGTATGGAACCTAATTGTTCCGTTACTAATTGTCACGAATAACTTGTTGAGGCATCATTCTAGAAATGCAACGCGTGGTCGACCTACAAAGACGTTATAAATGTCCACATTGTCCCGCACACTCACGACGATCTCGGCTGGATCAGTACTTCTTCGGAAGTACGGCTATTTTTATTCACATCTTTTTTCCCATTTTTTTTTTAAATATCATGTAATTTTTTTAAAGACAAATACAATTCTATAAGTAATTAGAAGAATGTGTAGCATGCTGTATTGTAATGTAGTGATTTTTCATGTTTGTACATGTGTATGTATAATAATTCTCCGATTGGACCGAATATGTGATGGACACAGAGATGTTATATGGCCAAACGTTAACTTCGTTGCGGGGCTGCGAGTGGGAGAGATGCTTATCAAAAAATAAGATAAAAATAGGACGAATGAAAAATAAGTTGCTCTCTGATGTTTCAGCGCTGTGATCGATGAGCTAGCCAAAGATCCTACCAAGAGGTCAATGGTCGTCTTTCAGCAAGAATAGCCTGATTTTTTTTCCTTTTTGCTGCTAAAGGTAAAAAAAATTCTAGAAAACGAGAAGTAATACATTTAATAAAGCTTTGATGAGTGATAAACTCGAATCCATTGCCGTTCCAGATTCTCGTTTGCCGAGACGGGATTCCTCGAGCGATGGATGCACACGAATGGCGAAGACGAACGGAAGCGCCTGCAGCAACTCGTCGCGAATGGTGTTTTTTCGTTTTCACTATTTATTCCTGAATTATTTACATAGTGTATTGCTTTTTTAAAGTTTTTTTAATGACAATTTAGCTACATAATGTGTATTATATTTAGATTATATAATTTGATTAAAAATTAAAAAAAAAAACTTAATTTAAGGACAAGTTGAGCTGATTGGCGGAGGCTGGGTGCAGAACGATGAAGGACGTCATCGACCAGATGGAACTGCGACACAAGTCCGCTCATTTTGTTGCTCTAGGAAGCGATCCTTCATATTTACATACCTTCACAGTGGCTTTAAACAGGCAAAAAAACTTTAAGAATACGAAAAAAATAAATTGTAGGTATCTGGACAGCTTCTTCGGAGAATGTGGCCATCCACAGACAGCATGGCAGATTGACCCCTTCGGACACAGCAGAGAAGTCGCGAATGTATTCGCCATGGTTACTTTTGTTCAATCTGGTTATCTGATCAATTATATTATTCCTTTTCTTAGATAGAGAGAAAGAGAATGAGAGAGAGATAGAGAGACATAGACGGAGAGTGAGAGAGAGATGAAGGAAAGTAGTAAGTACATATGTACATATTTGTACTTACTACTTTCGCCATTATCTCTATGTACGAAATCTCACAGATGGGCTTCTCATCTCTCTTCTTTGCTCGGATGCACTATCTTGAGAGAGCGGGCAGACTCGCCAACGTCAGCCTCGAGTTTGACTGGAACACCAACGATGATCTCAGTGCGGAATTTTTTTTTCTTTAAATAGCTGACTATTTTATTTATGAAAAAATGCTTGTAAAACGAGGATAAATTTGGCATTTCGGCAATGTTTTTTGCAGAAACGAAGATCTTGACCGGCGGCTTCTATCTCGGGAGATATGGCCCACCGACTGGCTTCTGCTTTGACCGACTCTGTGGCGACGAACCGATTGTGTTGTGGATTTGTATTTATGAAATCGTAATAATATATAAATGCAGATACTTGTGCTTGCTTACAAATGTGTTCCTAAATATTTGTACGAATTAAAATTGCTTACACTTTAAACAGCATCATCTTTACGAGAATTGCGTATTAATACTATATGAATGAAAACAAACATATGAGCGCAGATCGGTTTTTAGGACAACGAAGACATGGAAGGGTACAATCTGCCTGAGCGGCTTCTCGAATTTGATCTTCATGTTCGCGGTCAGGTAAAAATTTAAAAAAAAGTTGTTTTTCCGTGAAAGTAAAGAGTGAATGGTCTTTTCTTTTGCAGGCCGCCGTGCAGAAGTCGCGTCACGTACTACTTTTGATGGGCGACGACTTCCAGTACACGAACGCCAACATGTGGTACACGAGCCTCGACAAGATCATCCGGCATGTCAACGCCAATGTCAGGGAACTCTCGCCGAAGTTAATAAGACGTAAAAAAATCGATATTGATGGTCCCTATGGAATCTAATGCGCTTTGAATAAATTCGTTGCGTAATCGGCAACCTACATTTGGCGGGGCTGGCTCGTACTTGTTTGGCACGAGAAGAGAGAATGGCATTCAGAAGGACATGAACCTGCGCGCCTTCTACTCGACTCCTTCGTGCTATGCGCGAGCCATCAAAGAAGCGACGCCCGTCTTCCCCACCAAGGACGACGACTTCTTTCCGTTCGTTTGATTGATCCTAAAATATGGTATGGCAATGCGATCGAATCTTCTAATTCTGCACGCCTTTATACATATTACGTCAATGTTTATGCAAACCACCGTATGCTAAAAAAATAAAAGTTAAAACGGCACAAATATGTAGTCAAAGGAGCCAAAACTCATTCTTAAGTTAGCGCTTTTTCACTGACCGGGCATGTAATTTAGATATGTAGAAGCAACAGGAAACGGTTTAAGTTTCTTGATCCTTTAATGAATGCATCGTCGGCTCACAGCTTCTGGACGGGTTACTTCACGAGTCGGCCTGCCTTCAAGCGCATGATCAGAGAAGCCAGCGGAACGCTTCAGGTTGGGCAGGAAGATTTTTTTTTTAAATAAATTTTTACGCGTAAGATACCCTTTCAATAAAAACAGAAATTTAACAAAAAAATTTTTTTGGAAAAAATATGAGGGCGTATTGTGGCAATTATTTCGCCCACTCTCTCTCTTGAATCCCTAAATATTTCAGCTGGCCAAGCAACTGGACGCGGCGGCCTTCCTTGGCGCCGCCGACGGCGCAGCCATCGAACTTCTGAAGCGAGCGTCGGCCCTCGCGCAGCATCACGATGCTGTTACGTATGTAGCGTTTTTGAATTGGCGCCTTTTTTATTTATTGTTACATCAGCAACTTGAATGTACAAGAAAGCCATTTAACACTGCCCAAGAAAAAAAATACAAATAAAAAATTAGAAGAATAAAAATCTTAGTGTATATATAAAATATATAAAATAAATTATAATTTTTTAATAATACGTTTAGCGGGACCGCGAAAGAGGCAGTCACGCACGATTACGAGAAGCGACTGGCGGTGGGAATGCATCAGATTGAGGTGAGAAATAAATACAAATCTCAATTTACATGAGTGGGCATGTCATACATCCCCTAGGAGCATCTTTATATTGAAAAAAAAAGAAATAAGAAGATTCAAGTAAGATTGAATATGAAGTCCAAAAAAATTGCATATTGAAATTAAGCCAATAATCAATGACGCCCTCGCAAAACTGGCGGCGAAGAAGGGCAGAAGAGACTCAGCTCCAGCTCACTTTATCTGTCCTCTCATCAATGAGACCGTCTGCGCGCCGCTCAAGTTAGAAAGTAGAATCTTCCGCCGAAACAGAGACTGGACTGGTGCAAAAACCCATTCTTGAATTCGCGCTTTTTTTCTAAATGAAGGGCTGGAGAGCATGTGATTCAGAGAGACTCGACTACAATGGTCAGGAAAATTCAAATAGATTACGTTTGAGTTTCGCGCTCCTTTATGACAGGGGCCAGACAATCTTTGCCGTGACACTCTTCAATTCTCAAGCTGCCACAGTCTCAACCACCGTCCGCATTCCGTACTACTCGAAATACGGCACGCTGAAGGATGTCGCAGGGAATACTGTCCCGTCGCAGGCGAGTCGAAACTGTTTGGGTCGCGATACTTTTTGGGGAAAAATAAACTTGAAAAAGGACCGAAACAACTCATGCAAGCATATTATTTTTTTATTTACCTCTATAGATTGGCAAAACTTTCCAATCCGCGTTATCGGGTACATCACGAGCTCCGTATGAGCTTATCTTCCCCGTGCAGCTTCAACCACTCGGGTTCACCACCTTCTTTGTCGACAACTCTTTCCTGCCGTTAGAAAATTATATATGTAATGAATCTAAATTTTTTTTGTTTGACTGTATGCACTCTAATTGGTTGCTTTCTTCTTTCAGTAGTGCAACGCGGGTTTCTCATCCGATCCAGCGACAGCCTTTGCCGAGCAGTTCCTCGTTCATTGAAAACCAGGTTGATTTTTTAGAATTACTAACAAATTGCGATTTTCAAAAAGTTCAGGCATTCAAAAAAGTTGACCAATATGGATATTTACAGCTAAAATATGTAGATAAAAGTTTTTAGTTCATAAAAGTTCTCTTCGATAACGACGGCTACGTTCAAGCAGTCGAGGATAAGGAAGCGGGAGTCAGCTATCCTCTGAGACAGGAGTTCTTCTATTACGAAGGTTTTACTTTTATCATTAAAGAATCTGACACAACTTGATGCAAAATTGCCAAACAACACTCGCAAATATCACCAAAGATTCATTCAAAAAATAGGCAATGACAACACGAATGACCAAACGTCGGGCGCCTATGTTTTCCGACCCAAAACCAACCAAGTCAAACGCTTCGACGACAAACTCTACGTTGAGTTCGCGAAGGTACTGGAATTTTCATAAAGCCGCATATGTATGTACATATGTATTCACCAATTTTGCTCATTCTTTCTGCAATTAAAAGGTGTGATGTGTATTATGAATTATGACCCTCTACTGTCTGCGAAATTTGTCTGTACAGGGTCCTCTCAGCGAGGAGGTGCGCCAGACCGTCTCTTCGTGTTCCTCTCAGTCTGTCAGAGTCTACAATGGCTCTCGTGACATTGAATTCGCCTGGACGATCGGGCCAATTCCTAAGGAGAGGTGGGCTAATAACATAAAAGGGACGAAATTTTATTCATCAATGATTTCAATGCTTTCTTCCTTTAGCGGTCATAAAATAACAAAGGAGGTGATTACTCGCTACACGACGAACATTCAATCAGGCGGCGTCTTCTATACAGATGCTAATGGACGGCAACTCATGAAGCGAAGGCATGAAATACTTTACATTTGTATTATAATAACCTTCTGTCAAAATGTAAATAAACCATTTCAGACGCAATTACAATCCAGCCTTTACGTATGCGGACACGGAGCCCGTTGCCGGGAATTACTATCCGGTGACATCGAGTAAGTTCTTTTTTTTTAATTTTCAGTTTGAATTTTTTCTCAAATTATTTTAAACTTTTTATTAATATTTATTTTGAATAATTTCTCATGTCTCATTGTCAGGCGTTCACATTGCCGACGCGAGCAGCCAGTTCTCAGTGCTGGTCGATCGCTCCGAAGGCGCGACTTCACTCTCGGACGGCGTCGTCGATGTCATGGTCACTAAGTTATTTCCTTTCTTATTGTTGTTGTATAATATTAAAACTTTCTAGCACAAATTTGTAAATAAACATATATTATGAATGCGTATATGTATATTTACCTTCCATAGTTTCTTCTAAAGTATTCCTTTTAGCTTCATCGCCGCTGCTTTTACGACGACCACTGGGGAGTTGACGAAGCCCTCGACGAACCTGGCACCGATGGAAGGGGACTCATCGGCACGCATCTCGTACAGATTGGACGGGCCAAGGCTGGTTTTTTTCTTTCTTTTATAATCTTTTTTCTTTTAGTTTTTAAAGTTTTATACTTCATAAGAAAAATTTTCCTAATTTAAAATGGCTGGAGGAAAAGACACAAATTCTCAGGAAGGCGCGGGCCGTCTTCGCCTCGGCGCACAGGCTGCCTTTCATCGGCCGGTCATTGCCTTCGCACCACTGAAGCGCATCGCAGACTACACGTCGACCCGACTTACAACGGTGTGGAAACTCTGAGAAATAAGGAGGAACATGTCTCGAGAGATTAATGTTTAAAAAATGAGACTCAGTAAATTAAAAGTATATGAAATTTTCTGTGATTTTGAGCACTAAACATTATTTACATACTTCACTTCTTCTAAAATGTATCTAAGCGTACTATAGTTCGCAGGCCTCCACCGTTCGCTGCCTTCTCAAGTGCACCTTCTGACTCTCTCCAAATGGCGCGACAGTCAGCTTCTCATTCGTCTCGAGCACATATTCCAAGGAAACGACAACGACGCGAGAGCCACTTCTGTCACTGTGGATCTTACGGTTGGTAACAAATGACATGAATATGGATGAGAATCAAAACTTTATTTGATGCCTCAATCTTGGAGGGTATATGTACATATATAGATTAGAATGTTGAAAGAAAATAATAAAACCAAATTGGCAAGGACAGTGAAATCACACCTTCAGGACCTTTTCACAATGTTCACAGTGCAGTCGAAGCATGAAGTTCTTCTTTCCGGAGTCCGCGACTCTTCAGCGCTGCCAAACGACAAAAGTTAGTTTTTTTTATATGGTTAACGAAATGGCTTTTGAAATCACTAACTTCAACAAACAACAAAAAAGAAATAAACAATATATAAATGTTATGTCAATATTTTAAGATGATCTGTCGATAACTCTGAAGCCGATGGAGATTCGAACTTTCATTCTTGAAGTGACACAACGATGAACTTCTACTAGATTCATCTCCGTCATTGCACTTCCTTATTGATAGAACAAGAATAAACAGTTCCAATTTCAATTGTTTGCAAATTCTAAAGTAAACTTGATTTTTTTGGATGCACTAAAGATATAGACGGATACTCCTCCCACACAATCAGCGTCCTATGTACATATTTTTACGGTTCGGAAAGCCTAAATAAATGTCAGCATTCAAATTTCCTTCATCATTTTGAGCAGACATGGGAATACTTTTGAATCTGTCTGTATTAAAAGAATTCTTGCACTTACATACATAACTTCTTTCTGCAAAAGACAATGTAACATTACTGCCAAGAAGTATGCACCTGACAGCTGATAAGCGGGACTCCATTTTATTACTTTTAAAAAGGGACTCATCAAAGATCGCCGCAGCGTGTGCAGCGGAAATTAAAATCAGTTTCTTTTTTTGTGCTCAGTGTTTCTTATCACGAAGAGCCCATTTTGTGGGCGAGTTTGATTTCTGTCGGGCAAGTTAAATGCATTTTCAGAAGAGTGAGCGCTGCCTTCAGATTCATAATCATCAAACGGCCTTTATTCCGAACCGCGCCCTTCTCTTCAGTCTCTCCCATATTTAGATACCTTGGATAAGTCATTTTTTAAAGTTTCAGACGCCATGGCTGTCGCATTCGTCCTTTCTCTTCTCCAGTATGGAATACTTCTCACGCTCTTATCATTACACGGTATCAAGCATTAAACTCCGTTTCTGTTTTTCTTAAATATATATATGTATATACATTTGTATGTACATACATATATACATTTATCCAGAAGCTAAGTGTATATTTTCAAGTATTGTGTAAACTAGTTTTGAATTTAGCACACAATTATCTAAATTTACTATTTCAGTTGCCTTAGGCGTGCGCACAACTCTCTACTGTAACGACGTGAAACAGGTAAGAACGCGTGATAATGTTGATAATATTGTGGTTTTTTTTTTACAATAGTTGAATTGAATTATTAAAAATTGTACGATTTTTCTCAATAAAAGGATAATGCATAAAACCAGTCCCTTAATAAAATTGGATTTCTTCATGGTTTCTAGAAGGTAATTGTGAATAATGCTCGCTTTCTTTGCGCGGCCGCTGAAAATCCCACACATTCGAGCCTTCAAAACGTTGTGGTCACCGATCTAACTGATGGAAGGACGGCAAGGTTATCTTTTAATTTATTATGTGTTAATTTACGTATTAATTTGAAATAAAACACAACTAGCATAAACGTAAAAGAAACCATCAGTGGAAGAAGTCGAAAAGTCATTAAAAAATTTGGTTTTCAGTCTTTCTGATGTTATTCTCGGCAAGGCAAACCGCCTGTCTGCCTTCTACGAATCTTCCTGCTTTACATCATCAAAGGTCATTATTATTTGATGATTATTTTAGTCATTCTTATTCCCACTACTCATTCAAATAGAACGCATTCATGATGCAAACATGCACTCCTGCGATTTGTCATCCCACCCCTCTTTGTCACCTTCGCTTTATTACTTTACGTTTTAACGAGCATTTATAGGCTCTGACGTCATCAAAGCAGTCTGGCAGCTTTGCCATTCAGCGCAAAAACTCTACTTGTGATGAAAATTTCATCATTTTCACTGAGGACACCAATGTCGTTGCA
Organism: Allodiplogaster sudhausi; assembly: GCA_945643635.1. Lineage (NCBI taxonomy): Eukaryota > Metazoa > Nematoda > Chromadorea > Rhabditida > Diplogasteridae > Allodiplogaster > Allodiplogaster sudhausi. Next base: position 4,584,447 of record CALZFC010000251.1, read on the forward strand.
CAGGTTAATATTTGTACATAGAATGTAACATAGATTTTGTAACAATACAGTTTTTTTTAATAGTGAGAGAACATTACTTACCAATTTGATGTATGATCAAACATAGAAAACTTTCAAAATATGAATTTGCTCATCCTGTCTTTAGATTCTTAGAAGAAAAAGTGTAGATTTTCCGTTCAGGCGGTAAATGACCGAATGCGTATGGTGACTTACAATGCGAATCAGACGGCTGGCCACGTGGTGCTTCTCTCGCTCACGGGTCGTGTCAAAATGCGATTCGCCGGTCTCGAATATGCCGGGGTTATTTTTATTTTTATTTTGAATTTCAGATTGCTTGCACAGTTAATTTTATTAAATACATCATAAATTCTGAAGGATTTTAGTTAATAATTTTTTTTACAGCGCATCGACATTAGCGCGGGAAGCGGAATGGACTCTCGGCTGATCTATTCGATTGAGTTCGTTTGGTTTCATTCTTATCAGACTAATTGAGACTCTAAAATGGCGCGAAATGAAACAATTCAAATTTCAGCGACTCGCGAACAGCGCCCGAAGCCGTTGTCATCTTCGATACGATGGTGGACATCTTTCCGCGCGGTCTAGTCGATGTCGCGAACTGCAACATCACCGTAACCACTTCGAATGACATCAAAGGTTAGTCATCAACGCTGGAATTTTAAAAAAATCTGAATGCAATTAACGCGTTTTAAACAACATAAAATGTAATTAATAAATAAATTAATTAAATATGAATTCTCTTTTTTTTTGATTCCAGACGAGGACATTCTTCGTCCGGGCTCATTCGTAGTCATCGGCAGCTCGGCCTTTCCAGACGCGCGCCATCTCAACGGCCAGCACAACAATGCGCCTTTTCCGTTAGTCAAACTGAATTGTCCTTTATGCTTAGCTAATATATTTAATTTTCCATTCGATAAATCATATTGCTCTCCTCAATCGTTCACATAATTCTTCCAGCATTTCCGAGGGTGCTCAAGTGCTGACGAAGATTCGCTATTTTTTTGACTCTCAATTCCACGGCGGCGTCGAAATGATTGCGGGTGGGCCGTGGTACAACGGCTCGAGCGTGTCAGTGTTATTTATTAGGAATAAAAAATAAGAATTTTTTCTTAATATTGTAATAATATTGGAAAATATATTATAATTATAATAAGTATATTTTCCAATGTTATTATAATATGATATTAATGGTTATTATATGATATTCTTTACGTAATATTTTCTCATTAAAGTTATTCCGGTGCGCATAACCTGACCGACTCGTGGAGCTTCAACGGAGACTCCTTCGAGCTCAAGTATCTCACGATCGTGGATGAGGACTTCGCGGCGGAGGCGAACCTCGACTTCTTCGTCGCCGAAGTGCGCATCGAGGGTTTGTACGATTAAATTGTTTTTTTTTTCGATTTCATCGACAATATATCTATAATTGAATCTTTTGTCAAATATACATACGTATTATAATATTGCCATTTCTATTAAAGGAGTATTAAGCTGAGCCGTATTCTATTTAGATCGCCCAGAATATTTTACTTGCGTCTCAATTACATATATGACGGTGCCAACTAAAAAAACGACCGTTTTTTTAGTTGGCACCGTCATATATGTATATCACATGTTCTCTCGCCATTCGTTCAGGCCAGAGAGAAAGCATGCAATGTTAAGTTTCTGGCTCCTTTAATGTTGTTGATGGATTCTCCAACGACCAGTTTGCTTGTTTTGCAGCTCTACCGACCACAACGACGCCGTCGACCACGACAACCACGACAACGACGACGTCTTCTTCCACTTCTTCGCCTATACCGTCCACTCTTACGATTCCAAGTTGGTTCTGTCTACAGTCACTGTTTCCGGCAGCAATACAATTTTAGTTAGTAGATTCATAGAAAATTTGTTGCTTTCGAACTGGAAAAAATGAAATAATATTAAAATAATGAAAAGCATGTAATTATCAATCAAAGTCAATAAATATATAAGTAACTAATTATTAATCAATATAATATGGTTCCGGCCCTTCGGCAGAAGCCGTGCCAACTGGCGGGCAGCCACTCGAGGACAGCGGCGCGTGCCGATGCGTCCTTGGCACTCTCTGGCTCGACGTTGTCTTCGTCGTCGACGCGACCTCTGCTATGGGCTCCCACGGACTTGATGACGTCATTTTTCTTCTTCAAAATATACTTATCTTACGCAATGTAAGCAAATGGACGAGAAATAGTATATGGGGCCGATTCAGACTGTGCGAAGCAGAGTGAATTTAAAAAGTGATGAAAAGAAATGATCAAAAAATTACATTTCTGCAGGCTGTTGCGTTTATTCAAAGCACGCTGTACTCGTTGTCGAAAGGAGATGGCCGATTTCGGACGCGCGTTGGTGGGTGACCGCTGAAACATGAAATAGCTTACCCCTAGAACTAGTTAATTATGCTAAGAACGGAGATTTGAATATTGTATTATTATGCAAAGTACATACAGTCCCGCTCAACATTATTGGGTCCGATATTAATAATATTAATAATATTAATAATATTAATAATACTAATACAAATAATATGAACTGGAATAGCTCGCTGAATAAGCATTTTCATGTCATTTCCGTTATATGTTAACCTATTTCGACCATGGAGAATACGACTGTGAAGACAGCTTTGAAAAAGATTCAGAAATGACTGAGATCTCATAATATTTAACATTTACTACATTTAACACGGGCCTGGGTGTGATTTTTGCTGACTGCGAACGAAACTGGCTCCAGCATACAGGCCTACAAACTATAAAAATAAAAATGTTCTATGGAGTGCTTCAAGTTTTTTTTTGAGTTTGTTCTTTTGTTTTGTTTGTGTTTCTCATTTTATTAATGTGTAAACGATAAGAAAATGAAAAACTGATTTTCTCCAGAGAGGGGCAAAATTCTGTTCTCGGCCGGGCATCGAACCTGGCACCTTAGGTTTCCCGGTCAAACGCTTCCGCAATACACTACGGACGACCATGGGTGCGATGATGATCCTTTTCCTTTGACAGCGTGGACTGCTTCCCCACTGCCTCACCATTACAAGGCTGATGTTGAGGCTTATGGTTAGGAATATCGTTATACCAACGATTTCTTCTCAGTTTGCAGCACCTGCACCTTCCTTCGCATCTCTCTCTCTCTCTCTCTCTCTCTCTCTCTCTCTCTCTTTCTACTCCACCAGTCTCGCTTTCTCTTTCCCTTTCAACACATTTCAATTCATAAACGGTATTGCATATGAATGAAAACACAAGCGGTAAGAATTCACTTGAGAGAGAGAGAGAGAGTGAAAAAGATAGAAGAGAAAGAAGAGAAAGAGAAAGAGAAATAGAGACAGGTGGAGGGAGAAACAGAGCGAGAGAGAGAGAGAGAGTGAGAGAGACAGAGAGCGAAAAAGATAGAAGAGAAAGAAGAGAAAGAGAAAGAGAAATAGGGACAGGTGGAGGGAGAAACAGAGCGAGAGAGAGAGAGCGATGCGAAGGAAGGTGCAGGTGCTGCAAGCTGATGATGAGAAGAAATCGTTTGTATAACGATATTCCCAAGCCTCAACATCAGCCTTGTAATGGTGAGGCAGTTTGGAAGCAGTCCACGCTGTCAAAGGAGAAGGATCATCGTTCTATCCATGGTCGTCCGTAGTGAATTGCGGAAGCGTTTGACCGGGAAACCTAAGGTCCCAGGTTCGATGCCCGGCCGAGAACAGAATTTTGCCCGTCTCGGGAGAAAATCAGTTTTTCATTTTCTTATCGTTTACACATTAATAAAATGAGAAACACAAACAAAACAAAAGAACAAACTCAAAAAAAAACTTGAAGCACTCCATAGAAAATTTTTATTTTTATAGTTTGTAGGCCTGTATGCTGGAGCCAGTTTCGTTCGCAGTCAGCAAAAATCACACCCAGGCCCGTGTTAAATGTAGTAAATGTTAAATATTATGAGATCTCAGTCATTTCTGAATCTTTTTCAAAGCTGTCTTCACAGTCGTATTCTCAATGGTCGAAATAGGTTAACATATAACGGAAATGACATGAAAATGCTTATTCAGCGAGCTATTTCAGTTCATATTATTTATATGAATATTATTAATATCGGACCCAATAATGTTGAGCGGGACTGTATGTATGAATATTTTAGTAATTTTCATTTTGTGTTAACTTAACTATATACTATATACCCATTATAGGAGTCGTCGCGTACGCACGAACCGCGATAGCTGTCGCGCAATTCGGCGACATCCTCAACGACACCGACGCTGACAACTTTGACATTCCCTTCCTCGGTGGCGAAGAGTCTGATCTGGAAAGGTCATTCCTAGATTGCAACTTTAAAGGAATTTGTCTGGCGATTCACCAAAAATTCTTTTCTTTTAGGTATTCAAACTAAATTATAACAATAATAGAAAAGAGTTTCAAACGATTTACCTAGTTCCTCTGCAGCGCGATTCGAATGGCAGCCGAGATGCTGCAGAAACCGTCCAAGATACGAGTTGCTCAGCAGGTCATCGTGCTTATCGCGACGGCGTTTCGGTAATATGTGTCCGATTTGGCAATTTGTTCTTCTTTTGTTTATTTTTAATATCAATAAAAACATTACTTGCCATTTGGAATGAATAATAAACATATGATATGTACATACATTCATATGTTAGCGCTGGCGGCGGAAAGGACCCACATCGAATTGCGCAGGATTTCAAGGAGGACGGAGGCACTTTCATTACCGTTGGTATGTATGTACAGAGCCATGAAAGGGAGAGAAGTTGACATTGAGAGAAAGGCTGTATGAGACCGTTCGGAAAGATATCTTTGTGCAATGATAGAAATCGAGATTAGGAATAGCACAATAATATAAAATATAGTAGTTGTCACGCTATATAATAGGACTGGCAGATTCGTTCTAATGAGCTGATATTTGCTGTCCTTTGAGACTACGTCGAGGAGGACGGACTCGCTGACCGGCGACTCGCCGAGCTGGCCTCCACTTCGTACGCGTACACCAGTCAGAGTGGAGTTAGCATCTTCACGGCCGCCGATCTCCTCAAGGCGTTTTGTGATGGTGAGGAGAAGAATAAGAGAGTAAAGAAAAAAGTATAAAGAAGTAAAATATAAAAGTGTAAAGTATATGGTTGAATATTAAAGAGTAAAGCACTTAAACAACATAAATGTTACAGCAGAAAGAAGAGCCTTATTTCTTCTTTTCCTATATTTTCTTTTCCTAATTGCACAGAAGAGAAATTGTGCTTACTTTGCAGTGAACTGCTTCTGCTCGACTCAACAGCATCCGTTCGTTGTCAGAGAACATATCTTATATCTCCTGCTTTTACAAGCCTACTTATGTCTCTTGCTTTCATTTGAGTTTTATTATGGCTTCAAAAAATAAAGAAAAAGAAAGACAGCCTTTATCTTTACAAGGTGCGTGAAGCGACCACGCGACCAGGCTTGCCGACTGGCGGTTGTTACGAAGTCATTACACTCGAAGCAGTTTCGCGCGCCGCAGCTTCCAACTGCATGCGAAAGAGCGCAGTTCTTCCTTCCATTCACAGCGATGAGAAGCAGCTATTTCTTGCATCATGTCCGCGAGATGGAAAAATTAAAAAAAAATTGATTAATTAGGGGAGAACGTCGATAAGTGAATTGTTTTATTCATTAATATCTTCTGAAAAAAATTATGCTATTTTATTTCTTGATGTGCAAAAATCTTGAGAAATTATTTAAACAGCTTGTCTTCTTTCAGTGTTTCCACCGCGTACAAAATACTGGATTGGCCTCAAGCGCATGAGCGATGGCTCAGAGTTCAGCTGGCTCGATGGGGTTGGCAAGAAATTGTTTTAACTCTTGGAATTTAGTACAGTCTTCGGAGGCTGAAGTCTAGTCATGTACATATCCTAATTTATTATGTCAACAGAATTAATTATTCATGTAGCGAGTTTTTGGCCCCTTGAAAGAATCGAGGAAGTTATAAATAATTGTGCCTTGAGACTCCGGTGGACTTTGCCAAGTGGCAGTCGACACCGCCGGCGCCCGCTGCGGGTCCTTCCATCTTCGCGCAGCAATACAGCGGCTTCTCCTCTGCCTGGTTCGCCACCTCCGCGACCGCCTCTGCTCAGTATCTCTGCCAGTACGCGCCGTGCGATTCGACCAGTGACCAGTGTCTGCAGAATGACTCATGACATGCCGATTTGAATGGAATTGGATAGCTACTGAAGCAAGATAAAGCCATTGTACATTCTACCAGGATATCAGGCATTAAGAAAAGAATATTCACTTCTTCAATATATGTAGCTTCAAATGGACCTCATATAACTTAATTGATATCCTTCCTCATTCCCACTCTCTATTAATTCTTCACTCATTAGTTCGTTTCCTTCGTTTTTCGTTGTCTACAGAAAAGAACTTAATGGCCCGCAAGAATAGAAAGCGGACCCTTGCTTCCCTGCATTCCGGTGGATCAGGAGGAAGTTACGGTATCCTTTGGGATGACTTGCAAGTAGAACTAGGACAGTCAGTGCAAATTGCCCAGGCCGAAATCCGAGTATTTTTTGCGATAATTGCTTGTTGCACTCGCACTGAAGCCAATTCATGTCATATTTTCAAACATATAGGTAGTATAATTTTTAAGTAAATAATCTGCATCAACTGAACTATGCTTGGTATAGAAACAACAATAAATTCTCTGTCTAACATTAGGTGCACTATTTGCATAATCATGTTAATTAAACGGTATTAGTATTCGAGAAAGGTGGTTTCCACTTCTTTTCATCTTCACTTTTGCTGGAATCAATTTTCGTAGTTTCTTTGTCACTTTCTTCTGATGCTCGCCTCGTGAGTGGTCGACCTTCCCGTTTCTCCCTCGCGAATGAAGAGCAACAGTGACGAAGGCAAAAAGACTGCGAGTGAGAAGCAGCGATGCTGCCCCTTTGGCGAAGTTCGTTGGCTTCTTTCTTTTTTAACTTCAGAATTAATTTCTTCAAAATAATATATAATAATAAATTATAAAATTTAAGAAAAAAGTTCTTTTGACGCAGAACGTCAACTTTCATCAACATCAGTGGAAGCAGCGATTTGCTGTTGGGCAGGATGAACAGGAAAAGCGAGAGAAGAACGATTGAGATCATAAAATAGCATTAAAAAAAAAATAATTATTGCATTAAAATAAGAGTGATTGAAATTTTGTAAAGTAAATTTTTCCAGAATATGGCTGGAGAGCAAAAACGGCGCATTGCTGCAGGCAGCCTCCGTGAATATATCTTCGCGATTAACAATGTCTACAGTCGGGACTATGGTCAGTTCTGGGATGCCAAAAATAGAAGAAAATGTATTAAAAATATTACGTAGTAAAAATTTTTTGGTGTCTTTGATAACTGTTTTTCTAATATCTAAAATTACCAGGGGTGGCCGGCCCCGGCCCAGGCCCCAGGCCTCGGCCCCGGCCCCGGCCCCGGCCCACGGGGCCGGGGCCGACCCTGGGGGCCGGGGCCAGGGCTGGGGCCGACCTCGGGGGCCGGGGCCGGGGCTGGGGCCGACCTCGGGGGCCGGGGCCGGGGCTGGGGCCTACCCTGGGGGCCGGGGCCGGATATTTTCGGCCCCCGGCCACCCCTGAAAATTACAACTGGTTCCTCATTTGATGTTCAGATGATGTCGCCAACCATGGACTTACGGCGATAGCGGAGGAAGAGAAAAGTGGATGCCTGGACAGCATGAAGGAGTTCGGCAAGGTCAGCGTGTTGCATGAAATAATTGAAATCTTGGATCACTGCAGAAATGTTAAAAAAGTAACTTCAAGAAATACTCAGCGACTTCTTTATGGATCTAACGATCTGTAAGAACAATTCTGTTAAGGGAGCAAGCGAAAAGGCGCGAATTAAAGAATGATTTTGCTTCTTTGAAATCAAATTTATCATAGTTTATTTTAATTATCTTGTATAACTAACAAAATAACCATTTTCAGGCGTGCCGCATTCTGTGCTCGATCGCGTGTCCGCCACTGCCAAAACGAATCATGGAAAAGGTCATCTCTGCTCATCTTGAGATTGGCCGGGAGAATTGATTGATTCCAGGTTGCATTCATTCCACCACCGCGAACCTACGAGATCTACCTCGAAGAGGATCCGGACAAGCCGCTCAAGGACATTTCAGAAGTAAAAGGAAAACAGTAATAAGTAACTTGTATGAACCTGCATACAAGTTACTTTATTACTGCTTTTTTATTATCTTAAAAAGAACAGCTTTAATCTCCAGGTTGCCGGTCGTCGTTTCCACGTCGTGCCGCGTCCGATTCCGGAGCTTCCGCACTGTGACTTCGAGCCGTGCCACGCGCCGATCCTCTCAGCCGCCCGCGCCTTCACCGTCCAGTACGCGGACATTTCTGCAGACGTCTTCGAATATCCGGCAATCATTGATGAAGCGTGCCAATTGTGCTATTTATACAACTACAATTTTTGAAGCTGGTCAATCCTAATTTTTTTCAGCACTGCCCGCGGCAGCGAACTCGTCTGTCTGCTCGTGAGGCCAAGTATCGAGGCGCAGATTCAGAAGCAGGTTCGGCCCGCGATGTTTCTCTTCTCACTTCGCACCACCTCACTTTGTCTCCTCTCTCTAACTTCTCTCCCCTTCTCTCTCCTACTCTCTTCCTCCCTCTCACTCTCTCTCTCTCTCTTTCTCTTTCTCTCTCTCCCTCTCCCTATCTCTTTCTCTTTCTCTCCAGGTTCTCCTCTTCGCTCAACCGAATGCATGCGACCTCGGCTTCTTCATGCAGCCTCACATCACGAATCTCCTCTCCATCGCCAATTCGATCTGCTGCGATGTCTACGCCTTTGACTACACGGGGTAGATCTTTCTTTAAGATATGGAAAAATAGTTATCAATAAAATAATACTCAAAAATGTTACAATCAACTTTTGTTTTCTAAATTGCCATCGGTGTAAAAAGAAACTTATTTCTAGCTACGGCCACAGCTCGGGAACGCCGTCCGAGAAGAACATCTACGCCGATCTCGAGGCCGTCTACGAGCACATCCGCTTCAGTCGACCGGACAACAAGGGAAATTTGAATCGAAATAAATTTTTTCAAATCAAACCGTTGACGATCCTGATGAAATTCTAAATAAAGGAAGAGAAGAGCATTCAATCTTGTCATTTCTGATGGAGGATAGAAAGACTTCAGATTCTGCTGCTCGGCTACTCGATCGGCACGTCGGCCGTCATCGATCTGGCAGCTGCGAAGCCGCTCGCAATCTCGGGTTAGGGCAATACTGGGTCCACAAATGCACAAATAAAATAAACAAAGTAAAATGATACATGGAACAGTAATACTGACCGAATATTGCGCCAGTTGTCCACGCACGGGCCACTGGCTAGAATGTGCGACCCCCTGAGAATGAATATCTCTGTCAACACCTACCCTTTCCGTCTTGAGGCGTCGCTCTCGTCGCGCCCTTCACTTCCGGTTTCCGGCTCCTCGTCAATCGGCCGCAGTGCACGAACGCATGCTGCTTGGATCCGTTCAAAAAGTATGAGCAGAAAATATCGATTGGTTATCGAAATATCTGACTCTTGCAGCAAAGAGAAGATCTGCGACGTCGGCGTCCCCGTGCTCTTTGTCCACGGCTCGGACGATTGGGTTGGTCTGGCTGCTACTTTTTCCCTCTTGTCAAAAAAGATTCGCATGGTATTTATGAAAGTTTTTGCAAAAATAAATTTAAAATATTGTTTTCCATTTAACTGCAAAAAAACAATCAATTATGCTAGATCGTCCCACCGAGTCACTCGGAAGTTCTGCTCAGCCAACTTGGGCCTCGTCGCGTTGAGCCGCTCTTTGTCGAGGGCGCCGATCATAATAGTAGCGCCCTTTTCAATCACAGCCATTTATCGATTTGATTATCAATCAATTTATCCGCTGGTGTTTTCGTTTTCAAAGAAACAAAATTTAACGCCCGAAAAGTAGTACTTCTCTTTTCCACTGCAGCCATCTTCAACGGCACTTTCGAGGAGACCTTCGAGCGAATAAGACTCTTTGCGTGGTAAGGCAATCACTCATTAATTGCCAATATTTCAGGCACCTTTTTATTATGTCACTAAATAAAATATTTGAAAATGAATTAAATATTGTAATAAAATATAAAATGCAATTAATGGCTCGGATTTTAACAGGTACGAGACGGATCTAACGTCGATCGCCTCCCGTTCGAGTGCGCTCTCTCCTCTCGCGCACTCTGGCTCGTCTCTCTCTTCGCTGTGCTCTCTCTCACCCGCTCTCTCTCCCTCTGGTCGCACCCTCGTCATTGTGCCCTCTCGGCTTGTGTGCAGAATGCAGCCGACTCCGGAACTGTCTCCCTTCTTCTCCTCCCTGCGAGAGCCCGCGGCTGGTCCCCTGAGCTTCACGTCTCCCATGTAGTCCGGACTCGTCGAGGTCCCGACCTTTCTTGGTCCCGACTCTTCTTGGTCCCGAATTCCTCGCGTCCCGTTCCGGTTTTCATGACGACCGATGCGATGTATTCCACTTGTGCGGTAAAAATGTCGTCTGACGATCATGTTTTCTTGACACTTATGTACATTACCATGAGTACATGAACATGTTGCGCTCTTTTGAATATGAAACGCTTTGGCGGGTGCAAAATAGGGGGCAAAATGCGTTCAAGAAGGATTCTCAGGATTGCAAGGTAATCTATTAAGCCCCGTCTCATTGTCAGTCACTTTTGGCTTTTCGTCAACGATTGAAAGACACTCCCAACTTGCATTGAGAGAGGACTGAAATATGGTGCATTTGAAATATGTATCTTTGCAAGAAATGATAAAAGATTGCAGAAAGTGTGCTGGAATGGTTTTTTTTTTAAAGTATGTGAAAGATCTTTGACAAACGGGCAAAGGAAAAGGAAAAAGTATGAACTTTTGGCTCATCCTTTTTTGCCTGTATTTCTTACTGCGGAAGTCTCTCGATAGCACCGGTTCCGGAATACTTTTCAGATCTCTTGCTTGATCTGCTTTTTCAAATCGTGCTCTCCACTCATTCATCTGATTCGATTGCCCTTCAGAACCATTTATTCTCGAGAAGACGGCGATTCGTTGAGAAAAGGCTAGCGGATACTGCCAAATATACCGTACATGTGTCGATTGCAAATGGGAGAGAGATTAGTCATACCTTAAAACGATCTCGTGATTTTGGCAGAACATCGAGCATATTCAAAAACAAAACAAAAATCAAGAGAGTCCTCTATTCCCTCTCATGCAAAATTGGACGCCATTATTTTGAGAGTAGCGCACAATTGGGTAACATGTTCCATACATAATATTAGCATGGCAGACGAAAACATGTGGCTGCTACGCAACGAGACTCATAGACAAGGATGGGATTGTCTAAGGATGAGCGAAAAGATGGACATGTTATCGGGAACTGGACCTCTGAGAGAAAGTTTGGCCAGACCTGGGAGGATTCTCATTCAACAGAAAATAAAGTGCGTATTCTTTCTCGCCGTCCTTCTTTTGTCATCAATGGTAAGTAAGATATTCTTTCTGCTTTTTCCACTTTATTACAAAGGTACTTGCGTACAAACTCGCCTAACATTTCTTTATAGACCGCAGCGACTTTCACTCGATTCCACCGGATTGGCGAGTCGCTCAAAAGCATCAAAACAAGCGGATATCTAGCATGCTTTCAAAATTGCATGCTTTGCCCGATAAGTGCATACTCTTGTTGTTCTTCTGTTTATTTCGCAAGCACTGCACAAGTGACAAACGAATATCGAACAATGATAATATATTTAAGAATTTTTTAATGATATTAAAAGAGCTTGCTCTAGAAATAATGTAAGGAAGGCGTCTCATTTTATTTACACAAAAATTGTTGCTGAATTCATCCGAATCTACACATGTTAAGGCAGAAATGTGCGTGGGCGTCGCAGTCGATGAATTTGGGACGTGCGAATGCGTATTTCCCAATGAGGCGGTCCCGGCCCGTCGGGGACAGGGGCGGTCATTAGTTTCTACGCGGAGGAACTGACGACAACCACGACCACCACAACGACCACCACGACCACTACTCTTCCACCAGTCAGTTATTGATTGCATGGGGGATAGCTGTTTTAAATGGATCAGAGTTCTAGTATCTCTGAGCAATGTTAAGGCAGAAATGTGCGTGGGCGTCGCAGTCGATGAATTTGGGACGTGCGAATGCGTATTTCCCAATGAGGCGGTCCCGGCAAGCTCCGTCTACTTTAAGCGCCAGCCAAGCGATTCCTGCGCGGCGGGGTCAAGGGAGGTTCTCAGCTTCTACGCGGAGGATCTTACGACAAACACGACCACCATTACGCTTATGCCAGTATGTGATTGATAGCGTAGAGGATCTATCAGATTAGTTAGATTTCTGACATCTCGAAGCAAGAGAAGCCTTCATAATCAAGAAAATGATGGTGATGTTAATTTTTGAGTTTTGCATGCACGCATAAGTGGGAACTATGATGATACGTGCAAAGAAACATACAAATACTTTCGCATAATGATAATTTGTCCACTCGTTCTAGGCGACATGGACTGATTGGACAAGCAGGTCTGGATGCTCCGCCAGCTGCGGCATGCGTGGAACTCAGACGCGAACGCGGTCGTGTCCAGTTGCTGGCGCGTGTGAGTGCGAGTTTCAAAAAGATCTATTAGTCGATATTCCTCTTTTTCATTCCTCTCTCAAAACAGAAACCTGCCAAATACAGGAGCGAACCTATTGACGAAACGTCGAGCTGTCCCGAAGCGTTTTGTCCGGCTCCAGACTTTTGCTGTGATGACCATCATAACGCAAATACTAATAATAATGGCGCATAGACATGCTTCTGACATAGAGAATGACTAGGTCGGACTCCAAGTGAATCGAATAAATTTTTCATAACGCTTACAGTGTTTCCTTGTTTTGAATAAATTTCTTTTTGTAATTTTGCTTACAACATGATAAAAGTGGTGAAGTACATTTGTAATCATACGCTAACTCTCTCACAATAAACTTACCCAGCCTTTTGCCGTAACTGTGTATAGGGCTGTTTCATTTCTCACCCTTCCTTCCTTCCTACAGTTTCCTCATTAAAATGCAAATTATATTTATTCTTATGATGTTCGCTGAATTTTCCTTGTTAGTCTCCCCTTGGTAGCTCTTGGTGAGCGGTTGATTTCCCGTATTTGTTTCTCTGGTGTAGGATAGGAGATAAAGTGTTTTCTCAGTGAGTTATCCTGTTCCATCGCATGTTATCGCCTGACTACGTTCCCCAACTTCCACGTGTTTCGCCCCTCTGCCATCCACTGTCTTTGCTGACAATTCTGGCTTCTCTGCTTTCATTCATCTTCTGTTCAAGGCCTCAGTTAAAAAATAGCTTCAACGAGAAATGTGCTGTTGTCTTCTCCTTGAAAGGTCAAGTTGGTAAATTTTGGGCATTCGTAATTGTAAATTCAGGAAAACGGGTTAATTATGCGCGGAGAACGTGTGCAGTTTGGGTTTTGTGAGGGAAGTTGCTGTGTTTTGAGAAGGGGATCGAATGTGCCCTTGAACGAGTCCCAGTTTGTGAGCCATTTCGTCATCTGCCTGTCTCTCCCACTCCTTTCGGTCACACCCTTCTGTCCTTGCTCCGATCACTCAGTGAAGTGGTATTAGGATTTATTCCATCACACATGTTTACAGGAAAAGGCTGTATTAATTCTAAAAGAAGACGAAGAAAAAAGGGTTGAAATAGTATTAAAAACTTTCTGAATATCCTCTTATCTGCATAATTCAAAAAGGAACATTTATACGCACAAATATTTGAATTCGGAGTTCTAAAGACTGAATAGTTTAGGCTAAGGGCACTAGAGCTTACCCAATTAATGAAATCATTTAACGATGGCTTCTCATCTACCAAAACGCCTATGTAGTTCTCGCTCAGCTTTACTAGCGAAAGCGAAAGCTGGATATTTGTCTGGAAGAGCACGAGACGGAGAGAACAAGAAAGGAGAGTTAGACAGACTCGGAAATTTGTGAGAGGCGTAGTAAGGCAGTTCTTCTTGCCTAAGTGCATACATGTATGTTATTTATAGATATGTTATTTATAGATACTTATTGTGTCTCGTGGTACAGAAAAGCTTGAAGAAATCTGATGAGAAGCACTTAGCTGCTACGCAACGAAACCATTAACGGATGGGCCAGTCGTCGGGGATTCCACTTCTGGGAGAAGCTTGTGGCTGAGCTGGGAGGATTCTCATTCAACAGAAAATGCAGCTCGCATTTGTTCTCGCCAGCCTCTTGCTTCCGTCGATGGTAAGATATTCGCTCCTATTATATCTAAGTCATGTATAGACAGACTTCTATACAAAATCGCTTTTAATTTCTTTATAGACCGCAGCAACTTTCACTCGATTCCAGAGGACTAGCGATTCGTTTCCAAACATCAAAGCAAGCAGCGCCGACCATATGCCTTGCTTTGAAAACTGCATGAAATACCCGGCAAGTGCACACTCTTGTTGCTGTTCTGTTTAATACGCAACAGATAAACTAATCTCTAAAAATGACTCAAATGAGCAACTTACTCTTACTAATAATATAAAGAAGGCCTCAAATTCGACAATTTTGAAGATGTCACAAGAATCTTCGCATGTTCAGGCAGACCAATGCGTGGGCGTCTCAGTCGATGGTGGAGGGGTGTGCAGTGTCGTCCTTGCCCCGCCGGCAGTCCCGGCAGGCTCCGCCTACTTTGAGCGCCAACCAGGCGATTCTTGCCCGTCGGGGACAGGGGCGGTCATTAGTTTCTACGCGGAGGAACTGACGACAACCACGACCACCACAACGACCACCACGACCACTACTCTTCCGCCAGTCAGTTATTGATTGCATGGGGGATAGCTGTTTTAAATGGATCAGAGTTCTAGTATCTCTGAGCAATTTTAGCTTTCATAATCAAGAAAAGAATAGCGATGCGACATTCTAAGTTTAATGTGCTCACATATGTAAGTGAGTTGAGATACACATATGTACATACTTACGTTTAATTTTATCCACTCGTTCTAGCCGACATGGTCTGATTGGACAACCTGGTCAGGTTGCTCCGCCAGCTGCGGCTTGTGCGGGACTCAGTCGCGAACACGTTCCTGCTCAGTTGGTGGCGCGTGCGGTGGGAATTTTGAAAAAGTCGATGTCTTTATTCCTCTTTTTCAATTTCTCTCTCGTTGCTATGCCACAATAAAGTACACCTTTAGCCGTCAGAGCCGCCCGATCCGTTTATTTCCATATTATTCAAATACTTTCAAAAAAGAGAAAAAGCATGAGCTATGCAGGAGCGAGCCCGGTTCCGAAACGTCGAGTTGTCCCATAGCGATGTGTCCGTATCCAGCAATCTCGTGCTGTTCATGCTACGTAAAAACACCATCTCCCGACGGCTTCATATGCGGCATTCAATAAATGTTCTTAAACAACGATGAAAATACGACGCTTATGAACTTCTGTCGTTATGCAAGAGAGAATTTTTCTGTGATTTTACTTGTATCATTGTAATTTTAACAAAAATGTCGAAGTCGAAGTTATTTACGGAGTCATCATACTATTTAGCACTGGGCTTGTGTATGCGTAAACTCTCTCACAATAAACTTACCCTGTATTTTGTCTCAATGGTGTAACGGAATCTTCCATGTCTCACTAATTTTCTTCCTTCCTTCCTGCCCTTTCCCTCGTTGCCATAGTACTAATATAAAGTTTTCAGTTGTCCAGGGCGCATTTCTGGTGAGTCTTCCCTTGGTAGCTCTTGATGAGCGGTCGATTTTCCTGTCATTGTTATCCTGGTGTTGGACTGGTTGTGCGATAAACGCTGTTCTCATCGAGTTTTCCAATTCCCGCGCATCTTATTGTTTGACTACGTCTATCACAACGCGGCACAACTAGAATCTTGTTTGATGAGTCTCGGTTAATATTTGTTTAGCTTTTACTGTGTGGGAAATCGGATAACAAGTCACTTCACCGGGGGATTCCAAAAGGAATAGTAGAAGAGAAGTTGGATGGGAGGAGAGAGGAAGGGCGAGCAGAGGAGACCGCTCAGTAGATAAGCAGATGCAGTCTTCCTTTACTACATAGAAATGTTTTATTATTATATTGCGATACATTTTCTGAAGTGAAATTTTAATAAATAGTTGAATTTAATTTGGAGATATATAGTCATGATAAATAAGGCAAGTGGATGCTGCCTGATGTACCGCATATTGAGGTGTTGAGTAGGAAATAATACCTCAAAACATAATTGTCATCTTTCAGAACTCAAAAACAGCCAAAAAACCAATAGAATCCTCTATTCCCTATGAAGAAACTGAACGATATTGTATTAAGAGTTGTGCTCATCTCAGAAACATGTGCCATAAAAAAGGAAAATAATAGCCTGGCAGATCAAAAGCACATGGCTGCTACGCAACTAAAGTC
The DNA here is from genome assembly GCA_945643635.1 of Allodiplogaster sudhausi. NCBI lineage: Eukaryota > Metazoa > Nematoda > Chromadorea > Rhabditida > Diplogasteridae > Allodiplogaster > Allodiplogaster sudhausi. The sequence goes on from CALZFC010000251.1 coordinate 4,600,862, forward strand.
ATAGACAAGGATGATGGGATTGTCGAAGGATGAGCGAAAGGATGGACATGTCATCGGGAATTATACATCTGTCAATGACAGAAACTTTTGCCGGTATTGGGAGGATTTTCATTTTACAGAAAATGAAGTCCGCATTCTTTCTCGCCGTTCTCCTGTTGTCTTCGATGGTAGGATATTCTCTCGGCTAATATTCACTTTAATACAAATGTGCTTACGTTCAAAGTCGCTTATAATTGATTTCTAGACCGCAGCAACCTTCACGCGATTAAAGAGGTTAGACGATTCTCTCCAAACCGCCAAAGCAAGAAGCGACCATTTGCCTTGCGTTCAAAGCTGCATGCCTTACCCGGTTAGTACGCACTCTTGTAGAACGAACATCCAACAAAGTAATAAGAGAGCTGGTAATAGAAATAATATAAATAAAGCCTCACATTTTATTTATGTAACAAATTTTTAACGACTTCATAAGAATCTTCGCATGTTCAGGTGGACCAATGCGTGGGTGTCGTGATCGATGGAGGTGGGAATTGCAACCCCCTCCCTGCCCCGCAGGCAGCCCCGGCAGGCTCCGCCTATTTTGAGCGCCAAGCAGGCGATTCTTGCCCGGCGGGGTCAGGGGCGGTCATCAGTTTCTACGCGGAGGAACTGACGACAACAAGAATCTTGTTTGAAGATGCTCGGTTAATATTTGTTTAGTTATTGCTGTGTGGGAGATCGAATAACAAGCACTTCACGGGGGATTCCCAAATGCAAAAGGTGAACTTCTTTATCTTCAAACAAAAGACAATAAAATCATGAAAAATTGAGGAAATACCTCTTATGCTAATCATAGAGATGACGTATTGAAAAATTAGAACAGCATATCCTTGACGTTTTAATAGGGAAAAGGGCATCTGAAAGAATATATGTAAATTTAGCACTTTTCATAAAAAAACTATCATTCTGTTCACACGTCTTTGGAAATCGTTTCCCTTGCCAACAGCGGTGTATCCGCTGACAACAGCCGAAGGGGTGTACCAAGACCGCTTGAGATGAGTCCGTCAACATGGCGTGGAATATGACCAGCTGCTAGTACCAATCATTCGCACATGTCATCGGGAATTGTTCCTCTGTGAGAAACTTTTGCCGGTGCTGGGAGGATTCTAATTAAACCGAACATGAAATTGACATTCTCTCTCATCGTCCTCCTTTTGTCATCTATGGTAGGATATTCTCTCTGCTTATTTTCCACTTTATTACAATTCTTCATAAACTAGCATATAATTTTTATAGACCGCAGAAACCTTCACGCGATTCCAGCGGATTGGCGATTCCCTCCAAATTAACAAAGCAAGAAGCGACCATTTGCCTTGCTTTCAAAACTGCATGCGTTACCCGGTAAGCAAGTGCTCTTGTAGTTGTTTTATTAATGGCACAAGTGAGAAACGAACATCCAACAAACCTCAAGTAATAAAAGTAATAATATTATAAATAGTATCAAGAATGCGTCATATTTTACTTGCATAACTATTTGTGCCGGATCTTCGCATGTTCAGGTAGACCAGTGCGTGGGCGTCTCAATCGATGGAGCGGGGGTGTGCCGTGTCGTCCTTGCTTCGCAGATAATCCCGGCAGGCTACCCCTACTATGAGCGCCAACCAGGCAATTCTTGCGTGGCGGGCTCAGGTGAAGTAATCAAATTCTACGCGGAGAACATTACGACAACCCCGACCACCACAACGACCACAACGACTACAACGCTTGCTACAGCAAGTTTTATGTTTAATAGGCATCCATAATTGGACACGTTCAGTTAAAGATATGTACATACATACATACGTATATTTACTCAAAATATTAATTTTTCCACTTGTACTAGTCGACTTGGACTGACTGGACAACTTGGACAAAATGTTCCGACACCTGCGGCATATGCGGAAATCAGACGCGAACACGGTCGTGCCCAGTTGCTGGCGCATGTGGGTGAGAGTTTTAAAAATTCCTTGAGCCTTTAAGACAATTTTGCCGATCTTTTGTTCCCAATTTCTCTAAATAATTAAAAAAAAAAAGAAATAGAAACGGTTCACAAACAGGAGCGAGCCCGGTGACGAAACGTCGAACTGTGGCGAAGCGATGTGTAAGTTTCCAGACGAGTTGTGCTGTCCTGGCTATGAAAGAGTAGTTAAAAATGGCGCCTTCGTATGTGGCTGACATAGAGACTGACTAGGTCGGACCCCAAATGCATGGAATAAATGTTCCTCAAGAACGGAGAAAATGCGACGCTTGTACATTTCTGTTATTTCGAAAGAGATTTTTTGTGATTTGCTTGTAGCAGGCTAATAAAAACACACGAAGTCGAAGTAATTTCCCATGTGATATTATTTCGCACTGTACTTCTGTAAAATCACCATACGCAAACTCTCTCACAATAAACGTACCCGTCCATTTGTCGCAACGTTTGAACGGAATGTTCAATCCTTTCACTCGTTTGCCTTGCACTTATATTATTTTTATATTGTTCGCAGTCTATTTTTGTTTAGTCTTCCCTTGGTAGCTCTTGGTGAGCGGTTGATTTCCGTCATTATTATTTTTATATGTCATATGGTTATTATAGGTATGTATACATACATAGGTATGTAGGAATGTCACAATCTCCTTGTTGTTTTATGTTTGGTTGACCTCTCTCTCTGTATTTCCGCCCCGAGAGCCCATTTCTCCTCCCTGTATATGCAAGCAAGCATACTAATGGTAAGTCCCAGTTGTGACGCACAAGTTAGCCTTGTCCCGGGGAGCCAATGGGCTTTAGCCGGGTCACTATCCTTCCTTCTCCTGGTCCCGTTCCAGTTGTTGCCACCCCCCCCCCCCTCTCCTCTCATGACCGACCACTACCCTTCCCAGACACCTGATAACCCTTCTCCCATTCTCTCCTCTCCTTATCTCTTTCTCGTTGTCAAGTAACTGATGTTTCTCCTAATAAACTGGACTTTGTTGCTTGTGGGCGCAATAAGAAGTAAATATGTGAGAAGGAACGCATAGTACAATCATATATTGTAACAAAAAAAGTGAAGATGTGAGCAAAAAGTGATTCAATATAATTTATGCTATATTTTCCTTTCGGGTACTTCGCTTTATAATAACAGAGTCAAAATGTTGTTATACAACATATAAACATATGCTGTATACTATTAATTGTTGGTCAACATGAGGCTGTAAGCCAAGGCTAAGACAATCGAGATCGCGAGCAGAGGGAGAGAAACGCGTGTCTAGCCTGATGACAATCCAAGTAGATATTCACTGGCCACAAAAAAGTGTCTGGTGTTTCATAAAAGCTTGAAGAAAATTTATGATGAAACGCACTTAGCTGCTACGCAACGAAACTTCAAAGTGCCGAAGGAAGGACGAAACCATTAACGGATCGGCCAGTCGTCGGGGATTCCACTTCAGGGAGAAGCTTGTGGCTGAGCTGGGAGGATTCTCATTCAACAGAAAATGCAGCTCGCATTTGTTCTCGCCAGCCTCTTGCTTCCGTCGATGGTAAGATATTCGCTCCTATTATATCTAAGTCATGTATAGACAGACTTCTATACAAAATCGCTTTTAATTTCTTTATAGACCGCAGCAACTTTCACTCGATTCCAGAGGACTAGCGATTCGTTTCCAAACATCAAAGCAAGCAGCGCCGACCATATGCCTTGCTTTGAAAACTGCATGAAATACCCGGCAAGTGCACACTCTTGTTGCTGTTCTGTTTAATACGCAACAGATAAACTAATCTCTAAAAATGACTCAAATGAGCAACTTAATCCTACTAATAATATAAAGAAGGCCTCAAATTCGACAATTTTGAAGATGTCACAAGAATCTTCGCATGTTCAGGCAGACCAATGCGTGGGCGTCTCAGTCGATGGTGGAGGGGTGTGCAGTGTCGTCCTTGCCCCGCCGGCAGTCCCGGCAGGCTCCGCCTACTTTGAGCGCCAACCAGGCGATTCTTGCCCGTCGGGGACAGGGGCGGTCATTAGTTTCTACGCATAGGAACTGACGACAACCACGACCACCACAACGACCACCACGACCACTACTCTTCCGCCAGTCAGTTATTTATTGCATGGGGGATAACTGTTTTAAATGGATCAGAGTTCTAGTATCTCTGAGCAATTTTAGCTTTCATAATCAAGAAAAGAATAGCGATGCGACATTCTAAGTTTAATGTGCTCACATATGTAAGTGAGTTGAGAAACACATATGTACATACTTACGTTTAATTTTATCCACTCGTTCTAGCCGACATGGTCTGATTGGACAACCTGGTCAGGTTGCTCCGCCAGTTGCGGCTTGTGCGGGACTCAGTCGCGAACACGTTCCTGCTCAGTTGCTGGCGCGTGCGAATTTTGAAAAAGTCGATGTCTTTATTCCTCTTTTTCAATTTCTCTCTCGTTGCTATGCCACAATAAAGTACACCTTTAGCCGTCAGAGCCGCCCGATCCGTTTATTTCCATATTGTACAAATACTTTCAAAAAAGAGAAAAAGCATGAGCTATGCAGGAGCGAGCCCGGTTCCGAAACGTCGAGTTGTCCCATAGCGATGTGTCCGTATCCAGCAATCTCGTGCTGTTCATGCTACGTAAAAACACCATCTCCCGACGGCTTCATATGCGGCATTCAATAAATGTTCTTAAACAACGATGAAAATACGATAGTCGTTATGCAAGAGAGAATTTTTCTGTGATTTTACTTGTATCATTGTAATTTTAACAAAAATGTCGAAGTCGAAGTTATTTACGGAGTCATCATACTATTTAGCACTGGGCTTGTGTATGCGTAAACTCTCTCATTATAACATTATAGAGAAAAGGTATTTCTGACCACCACAGTAGACAATACACCCTTTCATTTCTGCTTACAATAAGTTGATAAGAAGAATAAAAGTAATTCTAATAGATCACTTGATAGGCAGAATTCTTGAATCGAACCGTAGTATTAACGTCATAATAGTATGTTCCCCCATAAACTTTGTTATCTGCACGAGTCTGTTCTTACCATATCAGCTTTAAAAAAGCCAAATTTGTCCTGAATATCTCTAAATTAAATTCAATTATTTATTAAAATTTCACTTCAGAAAATTTATCGATCCAATAAAGAAAACTACTTCTGCTGATCTGCTGAGTGTTCTCCTCTGCTCGCCCTTCCTCTCTCCTCCCACCCAACTTCTCTTCTACCCTACATTTGGGAATCCCTCCGTGAAATGTCTTGTTATCCGATTTCCCACACCGTTATTACGAAAAAAAATGTTACCGAGCCTCTTCAAACAAGATTCTTGCTGTGCCCCGTTGTCAGACAATTAGATGCGCGGAAACAGGGGAACTCGGGGAGAAAACCGTTTATCCCAACCACCAGTCCAAATAATAATGACGGAAATCAACCGCTCACCAAGAGCTACCAAGGGAAGACTAAACAAAAATAGACTGCGAACAATATAAAAATAATATAAGTGCAAGGCAAACGAGTGAAAGGATTGAACATTCCGTTCAAACGTTGCGACAAATGGACGGGTACGTTTATTGTGAGAGAGTTTGCGTATGGTGATTTTACAGAAGTACAGTGCGAAATAATATCACATGGGAAATTACTTCGACTTCGTGTGTTTTTATTAGCCTGCTACAAGCAAATCACAAAAAATCTCTTTCGAAATAACAGAAATGTACAAGCGTCGCATTTTCTCCGTTCTTGAGGAACATTTATTCCATGCATTTGGGGTCCGACCTAGTCAGTCTCTATGTCAGCCACATACGAAGGCGCCATTTTTAACTACTCTTTCATAGCCAGGACAGCACAACTCGTCTGGAAACTTACACATCGCTTCGCCACAGTTCGACGTTTCGTCACCGGGCTCGCTCCTGTTTGTGAACCGTTTCTATTTCTTTTTTTTTTTAATTATTTAGAGAAATTGGGAACAAAAGATCGGCAAAATTGTCTTAAAGGCTCAAGGAATTTTTAAAACTCTCACCCACATGCGCCAGCAACTGGGCACGACCGTGTTCGCGTCTGATTTCCGCATATGCCGCAGGTGTCGGAACATTTTGTCCAAGTTGTCCAGTCAGTCCAAGTCGACTAGTACAAGTGGAAAAATTAATATTTTGAGTAAATATACGTATGTATGTATGTACATATCTTTAACTGAACGTGTCCAATTATGGATGCCTATTAAACATAAAACTTGCTGTAGCAAGCGTTGTAGTCGTTGTGGTCGTTGTGGTGGTCGGGGTTGTCGTAATGTTCTCCGCGTAGAATTTGATTACTTCACCTGAGCCCGCCACGCAAGAATTGCCTGGTTGGCGCTCATAGTAGGGGTAGCCTGCCGGGATTATCTGCGAAGCAAGGACGACACGGCACACCCCCGCTCCATCGATTGAGACGCCCACGCACTGGTCTACCTGAACATGCGAAGATCCGGCACAAATAGTTATGCAAGTAAAATATGACGCATTCTTGATACTATTTATAATATTATTACTTTTATTACTTGAGGTTTGTTGGATGTTCGTTTCTCACTTGTGCCATTAATAAAACAACTACAAGAGCACTTGCTTACCGGGTAACGCATGCAGTTTTGAAAGCAAGGCAAATGGTCGCTTCTTGCTTTGTTAATTTGGAGGGAATCGCCAATCCGCTGGAATCGCGTGAAGGTTTCTGCGGTCTATAAAAATTATATGCTAGTTTATGAAGAATTGTAATAAAGTGGAAAATAAGCAGAGAGAATATCCTACCATAGATGACAAAAGGAGGACGATGAGAGAGAATGTCAATTTCATGTTCGGTTTAATTAGAATCCTCCCAGCACCGGCAAAAGTTTCTCACAGAGGAACAATTCCCGATGACATGTGCGAATGATTGGTACTAGCAGCTGGTCATATTCCACGCCATGTTGACGGACTCATCTCAAGCGGTCTTGGTACACCCCTTCGGCTGTTGTCAGCGGATACACCGCTGTTGGCAAGGGAAACGATTTCCAAAGACGTGTGAACAGAATGATAGTTTTTTTATGAAAAGTGCTAAATTTACATATATTCTTTCAGATGCCCTTTTCCCTATTAAAACGTCAAGGATATGCTGTTCTAATTTTTCAATACGTCATCTCTATGATTAGCATAAGAGGTATTTCCTCAATTTTTCATGATTTTATTGTCTTTTGTTTGAAGATAAAGAAGTTCACCTTTTGCATTTGGGAATCCCCCCGTGAAGTGCTTGTTATTCGATCTCCCACACAGCAATAACTAAACAAATATTAACCGAGCATCTTCAAACAAGATTCTTGTTGTCGTCAGTTCCTCCGCGTAGAAACTGATGACCGCCCCTGACCCCGCCGGGCAAGAATCGCCTGCTTGGCGCTCAAAATAGGCGGAGCCTGCCGGGGCTGCCTGCGGGGCAGGGAGGGGGTTGCAATTCCCACCTCCATCGATCACGACACCCACGCATTGGTCCACCTGAACATGCGAAGATTCTTATGAAGTCGTTAAAAATTTGTTACATAAATAAAATGTGAGGCTTTATTTATATTATTTCTATTACCAGCTCTCTTATTACTTTGTTGGATGTTCGTTCTACAAGAGTGCGTACTAACCGGGTAAGGCATGCAGCTTTGAACGCAAGGCAAATGGTCGCTTCTTGCTTTGGCGGTTTGGAGAGAATCGTCTAACCTCTTTAATCGCGTGAAGGTTGCTGCGGTCTAGAAATCAATTATAAGCGACTTTGAACGTAAGCACATTTGTATTAAAGTGAATATTAGCCGAGAGAATATCCTACCATCGAAGACAACAGGAGAACGGCGAGAAAGAATGCGGACTTCATTTTCTGTAAAATGAAAATCCTCCCAATACCGGCAAAAGTTTCTGTCATTGACAGATGTATAATTCCCGATGACATGTCCATCCTTTCGCTCATCCTTCGACAATCCCATCATCCTTGTCTATGACTTTAGTTGCGTAGCAGCCATGTGCTCCTCCACGCAATTTTTGTTAACATTACAATGATACAAATAAAATCACAAAAAAATATCTGTTTCAAAACGACAGAAGTCGCATTTTCATAGTTGCTTAGTTACATTTATTGAATGCCGCCTGTGAAGCCGTTGGGTGAGGCTGTTTTTACGTAGCCCGAACAGCGCGCTTCGGCTGGATGCGGACACATCGCTACGGGACAACTCGTCGTTTCGAAACCGGGCTCGCTCCTGCATATGTTTGTACATACATAGCTCATGCTCTTCTCTTTTTGAAAGTATTTGAACAATATGGAACTAAACGGATCGGCCTATTATCTTGACGGTTAAGATGTAGTTTATTGTTGCATACATAGCAACGAGAGAGAAATAGAAAAAAGAGGAATAAAGACATCGACTTTTTTTTTCAAAATTCGCACCCGCACGCGCCAGCAACAGAGCAGGACCGTGTTCGCGGCTGAGTTCCACACATGCCGCAGCTGGCGGAGCATCCTGACAAGGTTGTCCAATCAGACCATGTCGGCTAGAAAGTATGGACAAATTAAAATTTGGCGTAAGTATAGTAGTGTATATTATGTTTATCTGAACATGTCATCATTGTGTCCACTTACATACATATATGTGTGCTTTAAAATCAAAATGTCACATTGCCATCCTTTTCTTGACAAAGAATGCATTTATTGCCACGAGATGACAGAAATCTTACAAATTTAACATATGGTATGTATCCAATCCCCTTTGAAATCAATAACAGACTGGCGGAAGAGTAGTGGTGGTGGTGGTCGTTGTGGTGGTCGTGGTTGTCGTAAGTTCCTCCGCGTAGAAACTGATGACCGCCCCTGACCCCGCCGGGCAAGAATCGCCTGGTTGGCGCTCAAAGTAGGCGGAGCCTGTCGGGGCTGCCTGCGGGGCAAGGACGACACTGCACACCCCAGCTCCATTGACGGCGACTCCCACGCATTGGTCTGCCTGAATATTCTCTTAACATGTTCAAAATACATATGTCATTTAGATAAAAACGTGAGGCCTTCTTTATATTACATACAGGACAATGTCGCTTTTTTATTACTTGAGTCATTTCTCGATATTCGTTTCTCTCTTGCGAAATAAACATAACAGCAACAAGAGTGTGCACTTGCCGGGTATTTCATGCAGTTTTCAAAGCAAGGCAAATGGTCGCCGCTGCTTGCTTTGATGTTTGAAAGCGAATCGCTAGTCCTCTGGAATCGAGTGAAAGTTGCTGCCGTCTATAAAGAAATTATAAGTGATTGATTATGTTTAGAAATATTTCTGTACATGACGAAGATATAATCTGACCAAATATCCTACCATCGACGGCAGCAGGAGGCTGGCGAGAACAAATGCGCACTGCATTTTCTGTTGAATGACAATCCTCCCAGCTCAGCTACAAGCTTCTCACAGAAGTGGAATTCCGACGACTGGCCCATATGCTTTCGCCCTTCCTTCGCCACTCCCTTCCTTGTTTTGAAGTTTCGTTGCGTAGCAGCTAAGTGCTTCTCGTCAGATTTCTTCAAGCTTTTCTGTATCACGAGACACAATAAAGTGCATTTCTCTAAATAACATACATGTATGCACTTAGGCAAAAAGAACTGCCTTAACGCCTCTCACAAATTTCCGACTCTGTTTAACTCTCCTTCCATGCTCCGTCCGTCTCGTGCTCTTCCAGACAAATATCCAGGTTTCTCTGTAAAGCTGTGCGAGAACTATATAGGCGTTTTGGTGGATGAGAAGCTATCGTTAAATGATTTCATTACTTCGGTAAGCTCCAGAGCCCTTAGTTTAGACTATGCAGGCTGCTTGCTTTGATGTTTGGAAACGAATCGCTAGTCCTCTGGAATCGAGTGAAAGTTGTTGCGGTCTATAAAGAAATTAAAAGCGATTTTGTATAGAAGTCTGTCTATACATGACTTAGATATAATAGGAGCGAATATCTTACCATCGACTGAAGCAGGAGGCTGGCGAGAACAAATGCGCAATGCATTTTTTGTTGAATGAGAATCCTCCCAGCTCAGACCCAAGCTTCTCCCAGAAGTGGAATCCCCGACGACTCGCCCATCCGTTAACGGTTTCGCCATTCCTTGGGCACTTTAAAGTTTCGTTGCGTAGCATCTGAGTGTTTTTCATCATAAATGTTCCTAAAGGTTTTCTAAATCACCAGACTCATTTCATTTTTTTTCTATGGCCAGTGAGTGTTTTCTTGGAGCTTGGCATCAAACGCGCGTCTCTCCCTCTGCCCGCTATCTCGCTTCGTCTTACAATTAGCCTCGGCTTACAGACTCACGGTGACCAACAATTAGTAGTAAAATCATACATATGTATGTTACATGTTGCATAACAACATTTGGATTCCTTTATTACAAAGGGAAAGTATATGAAAGGAAGACGTAGCATAAATTATATAGAATCACTTTTTGTATACATCTTCACTTTGCTACAATATATGCATATGTTTCTTCTCACTTATTTACTTCTTATTGCGTCCACAAGCAACAAAGTTCAGTTTATTAATAGAAACATCAGTCACCTGACGACGAGAAAGAGAAAGGGAGAGAAGAGAATGGGAGAAGGGTTCTCAAGTGCCTGGGAAGGGCATTGGTCCGGGAGTGGTGGTCGGTGACGAGAGGGGGGGGGGCAATAACGGGACAAGGAGGACGAAAAAAAATGGAACGGGACCAGGAGGGCCGGATACTCCCTGGGAAACCACTCAACAAATAGCTTGTTGGAGAAGAAGAGTATTATTATATCATTTGCGTCAAAGGTTCACTGTTTCTTTCAGATTACTCACAAAATATGTAACCACACTATACACGTGTCTGTTCTTTTCTCTCTCGATCACGTTTTCAAGCCACTCGACTTAATGCCGAATAGTGTAAGCATATCGCGAGAGAGTCTAGTTCTAAATAATATGACTATGTAAGTACCTATTTATATTACTTCGAATTGGGGATTTTTTTTTAAATAACCATACGAAACGGAAAATTTGAAAACTGCATCACATCGAAAATTCGTGAGCGTCACATTTTTTCGTTGTTTGCGAGCATTTATTCCTTGACGCATACGAAGCCGTTAGACAACATTGCCTTTTTTGTAGCCCGCACAGCAAGTTGGGCCTGGAGTACCACATTACGGTTCTGCACAGGCCGAAGTTTCGGTATCGGTCTCGCTCCTGTGTATGGAACGTTTCAGGGTATTTCTCTCTTTTCGTTATTTAACGTATTCGATTTTTTCTGGGAGCTAAATGAATCGGACCAATTATCTTGAAGACTAAATGTTTCCTTTATTGTTGCATAGCTACGAGAGAAAAAGAAAAAAAGGATTATCGATTTATCTATTTCTTCTAAAATTCGAACCCGCAGGCGCCAGCAACTGGACACGACCGCGTGCGCGTCCGAGTTCCGCACATGCCGCAGCTGGAGGTGCATTGTGTCCAGGGCGTCCAAGCAGTCCATGTCGGCTAGAACGACATTATGTGTACAGTATGTTTGCCCGCTAGTGTCATCTTCGAGTCCACATACAAATATGTACATACTACATATTTGTTAAACTCAAAATGCTACACTCTTCATGAGCATGCAGCTCATTGCTCAGTCGCCAACAGAAATCTGACTGCTATGATAGATTAATCAATAGCTTACTGGCGCCAGCGTTGTGGTGGTTGTGGTGGTGGTGGTTGTCGTAAGATCCTCTGCGTAAAAGTTTATAACTTCCCCTGAACCCGTCGCGCAGGAATCGCCTGGCTGACGCTCAAAGTAGACTGAGCCTGCGGGTACTCTCTGCGAGGCTAAGCCGTATAGAAGCTGAGAACCTCACCTAACCCAGCCGGGCAAGAATCTCCTTCTTTCCGCACAAAGTAGACGGAGCCTGTCGGGATTGCCTGAGAGGTAAGGATGACTTGGCACGCCCCTCCACCGTCGACTGAGACGCCCACGCAATTGTCTGCCTGAACATTCGAAGATTTTTATGACATCTTCAAATTTGTCATTTCGATAAAATGTGAGGTCTTCTTTATATTATTTACAGCACTATGTCGCTTTTTTTTTATTACTTGAGCCTTTTTCCGTCATTCGTTTCTCTCTTCCGAAATAAACAGAACGAGCTTCATAGTGTGCAAGCCAAATTGTCGCTTCCTGTTTTGATGTTTCGAAGCGAACTGCCATTCCTCTCGAATCGAGTGAAAGTAGCTGTGGTCTAAATAGAATTTATAGGCGAATTTATAAACAAGTACAATAGTAATAAGTGGTTACAAATGAATATCCTCCCAGGACAGGCAAAAGTTTCTCTCAGAGTTCCAATTTCCGATGACATGTCCATCTTTTCGCTTATCCTTAGATAATCCCATTCTTGTCTATGAGTCTCGTTGCGAAGCAGCCATATGTTTTCGTCTGCCAGGCTAGTATTTTGTATGGTACATGTTACCCAATTGTGCGCTACTCTCAAAACAATGACGTTCAACTTTGCCTAAGAGAGAATAAAGGACTTTCTTGATTTCTTTTTTGTTTTTGAATATGCTCGCTGTTCTGCAAAAATAACGAGATTGTTTTAAGGAATGATTAATCTCTCTCCCATTCATAATCGACACATCTACGGTATATTTGGCAGTATCCGCTAGCCTTTTCTCAACGAATCGCCGTCTACTCGAGAATAAATGGTTCTGAATGTCAATTGTATCAGATGAATGAGTGGAGAGCACGATTTGCAAAAGCAGATAGATCTGAAACGAATTCCGGAACCGGTGCAATCGTGAGGATTCTGCAGTAAGAAATACAGGCAAAAAAGGATGTGATAAAAGTTCATACGACGATTACTTTTATCCTTTTTCTTTGCCCGTTTGTTTCAAAGATCTTTCACATACTTAAAAAAAACTATTCCAACACCTTCGCATCACTTTTTCCAATCTTTTATCATTTCTTGCAAAGATACATATTTCAAATGCATCATATTTTGGGAGAGTCTTGCTGGCGTTGACATCAAGCCAAAGTGACTGACAATGAGACTGGGATTACCTTGTTGTCCAGAGAATCCTTCTTGAACGCATTTTGCCCCCTGTTTTCCACCCTCCAAAGCGTTTCGTATCCAAAAGAGCGTAACATGTTCAAGTACTCATGGAAATGTGAGATGTCCAGTAAACATGATGGTCAGACGACATTTTTACTGCACAAGTGGAATACATCGCATCGGTCGTCATGAAAACCGGGACAGGACGCGAGGAATTCGGGACCGAGAAGGGTCGGGACCAAGAAAGGTCGGGACCTCGACGAGCCCGAATTACATGGGAGACGTGAAGCTCAGGAGACCAGCCGCGGGCTCTCGCAGGGAGGAGAAGAAGGGAGACAGTTCCGGAGTCGGCTGCATTCTGCACACAAGCCGAGAGGGCACAATGACGAGAGTGCGACCAGAGGGAGAGAGAGCGGGTGAGAGAGAGCACAACGAAGAGAGAGACGAGCCAGAGTGCGAGAGAGGAGAGAGCGCACTCGAACGGGAGGCGATCGACGTTAGATCCATCTCGTACCTGTTAAAATACGAGCTATTTTACTTCATTTTCATATACATAATATTTTATTTAATGACATAATAAAAAGGCGCCTAAAATATTAGCAATTAATGAGTGAGTGCTTTACCACGCAAAGAGTCTTATTCGCTCGAACGTCTCTTCGAAAGTGCCGTTGAAGATGGCTGCAGAGGAAAAGAGAAGTATTACTTTTCGGGGGGTTAAATTTTGTTTCTTTGAAAACGAAAACACCAACGGATAGATTGATTGTTAATAAAATCGATAAATGGCTGTGATTGAAAAGAGCGCTACTATTATGATCGGCTCCCTCGACAAAGAGCGGCTCAACGCGACGAGGCCCAAGTTGGCTGAGCAGAACTTCCGAGTGACTCGGTGGGACGATCTAGCATAATTGATAGTTTTTTTTGTAGTTAAATGCAAACAATACTTTAAATTTATTTTTGCAAAAACTTTTATAAGTACCATGCGAATCTTTTTTGACAAGAGGGAAAAGAAGCAGCCAGACAAACCCAATCGTCCGAGCCGTGGACAAAGAGCACGGGGACGCCCACGTCGCAGATCTTCTCTTTGCTGCAAGAACAGAGGATTTCTTTCTCTCAAATCTTCTAAATAAAACAGGTAGGCTACTTGGGCAGACGATTTCTTTTTTTGGCTTCGATAATTGAAATTTAATACAGGATCAGTGTAGAGCATCAACGAAGCTCTACACAACTGATGGATATTTCGATAACCGATCAATATTTTCTTCTCCGACTTTTTGAACGGATCCAAGCAGCATGCGTTCGTGCATTGCGGCCGATTGACGAGGAGACGGAAGCCGGAAGTGAAGGGCGCGACGAGAGCGACGCCTCAGGACAGAAAGGGTTGGGTGTTGACAGAAACATTCATTCTCAGGAGGTCGCATATTCTAGCGAGTGGCCCGTGCTTGGCAAAAAAAAAAATATTCGGTCAGTATTATTTTTCCATGTATCATTTTACTTTGTTTATTTTATTTGTAAATTTGTGGACTCAGTGTCGCCCAAACCAGAGATTGCGAGCGGCTTCGCAGCTGCCAGATCGATGACGGCCGACGTGCCGATCGAGTAGCCAAGCAGCCGAATATCTGAAGAAAATCTGAAGCCTATCGAACTTCTCTCAGATAATAACAAGATGTCTTTCTCATTCTTCTCTCTTTTATAATTTAATCAGTAACGTCTTCGACAGACGAGCTTCCGATTTCAACAACAACATCAAAGAATTTAAATTCAAGGCGTACGCGCCTTCTTGTCCGGTCGACTGAAGCGGATGTGCTCGTAGACGGCCTCGAGATCGGCGTAGATGTTCTTCTCGGAAGGCGTTCCTGAGCTGTGGCCGTAGCTAGAAATAAGTTTTTTTTAATCAGTCAAACAGTTTTTTTTACACCTATGGGAATTTCGAAAAAAAAAGTTGATTGTAAAATTTTTGAGTATTATTTTTTGATAACTATATTACTTATTTTTTATCCATATCTTAAAGAAAGATCTACCCCGTGTAGTCAAAGGCGTAGACATCGCAGCAGATCGAATTGGCGATGGAGAGGAGATTCGTGATGTGAGGCTGCATGAAGAAGCCGAGGTCGCATGCATTCGGCTGAGCGAAGAGGAGAACCTGGAGAGAAAGAGAAAGAGAGAGAGAGAGAAAGAGAGAGAGAAAGAGAGAAAGAGAGAAAGAGAGAGAGAAAGAGAGAGAGAAAGAGAGAGAGAGAGAGAAAGAGAGAGAGAGAGAAAGAGAGAGGAAGAGAGAGAGAGGGAGGGAGAAAGAGAGAGAAAGAGGAGAGAGTGAGTGAAGAGAAGTTAGAATGTTGGGGTGGGGGGGGGGGAAACATCGCGGGCCGAACCTGCTTCTGAATCTGCGCCTCCACACTTGGCCTCACGAGCAGACAGACGAGTTCGCTACCGCGGGTAGTGCTGAAAAAAAATTATGATTTTTTTTCAGCACTGCCAGCACTTGACCAGCTTCAATAATTGTAGTTGTATAAATAGCACAATTGCGCTATGTTTCATCAATGATTGGCGGATATATGTTGACGTCTGCAGAAAGACTCCGCGTACTGGACGGTGAAGGCGCGGGCGGCTGAGAGGATCGGTGCGTGGCACGGCTCGAAGTCACAGTGCGGAAGCTCCGGAATCGGACGCGGCACGACGTGGAAACGACGGCCGGCAACCTGGAGATTAAAGCTTTTTTTTAAAATTAACTTGATATTTATGTAGGCTCATAGAAGTTATTTTATTACTGATTTTTTTTACTTCTGAAATGTCCTTGAGCGGCTTGTCCGGATCCTCTTCGAGGTAGATCTCGTAGGTTCGCGGTGGTGGAATGAATGCAACCTGGAATCAATCAATACTCTTCGGCCAATCTCGAGATGAGCAAGATGACCTTTTCCATGATTCGTTTTGGCAGTGGCGGACACGCGATCGAGCACAGAATGCGGCACGCCTGAAAATGGTTATTTTGTTAGTTATACACTATAATTCACACAAACTGTGATAAATTTTATTTCAAAGAAGCCAAAATCAATCTTGAATTCGCGCTTTTTCGCCTGCTCCCTTAACTGAGTTTTTGTTACAGATCGTTAGATCCATAAAAAAGTCGCTGAGTATTTCTTGAAGTTACTTTTTTTATTATTTCTGCAGTGATCCAGCTTTTCCATTATTTCATGACCTTGCCGTACTCCTTCATGCTGTCCAGGCATCCACTTTTCTCCTCCTCCGCTGTCGAAGCAAGTCCATGGGTGGCGACATCATCTGAACAGCGAATGATGAGCCAGTTGTTTTTTTTATGGATATAAACAAAACAGTAATCAAAAACACCAAAAATTTTTACTACGTAATATTCTTTTTTAATAAATTTTCTTCTATTTTTGGCATCCCAGAACTGACCATAGTCCCGACTGTAGACGTTGTTAATCGCGAAGATATATTCACGGAGGCTGCCTGCGGCAATTCGCCGTTTTTGCTCTCCAGCCACATTCTGGAAAATTGGATTTTTTTTCTTTAAAAAATTTCAATCACTTTTATTTTAATACAATTATTATTATTTTTTATTTTTATATTAATTTATGATCTCAATCGTTCTTCTCTCGCTTTTCCTGTTCATCCTGCCCAACAGCAAATCGTTGCTTCCACTGATGTTGATGAAAGTTGACGTTCTGCGTCAAAAGAAGTTTTTTTTTTTTAAATTTTCTATTCTATTATTATACATTATTTGAAGAAATTAAATCTGAAGTAGAAAAGAAAGAAGATAACGAACTTCGCCAAAGGGGCAGCTTCGCTGCTTCTCACTCGCAGTTTTCTTGCCTTCGTCGCTGTTGCTCTTCATTCGCGAGAGAGAATCGGGAAGGCCGACCACTCACGAGGCGAGCATCAGAAGAAAGTGACAAAGCAACTAAGGAAATTGATTCTAGCAGTGAAGATGCAAAGAAGTATATTTCTATCTTTCTCGAATGCTAATACCGTTTAATTAACATGATTATGCAAATAGTGCACCTAATGTTAGACAGAGAATTTATTGTTGTTCCTATACCAAGCATAGTTCAGTTGATGCAGATTATTCGCATTTTACTTGAAAATTATACTAGATATATGCTTGAAAATATAACATGAATTGGAATCAGTGGGAGTGCAACGAGCAATTATCGCAAAATAATATTTGTATTTCGGCCTGGGCAGTTTGTACTGACTGTCCTAGTTCTACTTATTGTGAGTCATCCCCCAGGATACCGTAACTTCCGATTCCCCCGGAATGCAGGGAGGCAGGGGTCTGCGTTCCATTCGGGCCATTAAGTTCTTTTTTTTTGTATACTACGAGAAACGTTGCAACGAAGGAAGTGAACTAATGAGCGAAAACTTGGTAGAGAAAGACAAAGTGCAAGGGAGGCCATAGAAAGGTATATTAGCCAAAGAGTAGAGAATGAGTAAGAGAGAGAGAGAGAGAGAGATAGAAGGCTGACAAATGAGAAAATGTTAGACCGAATTTCTATGTGCTTAAAGTCATAGAATAAATTTTCAGTGTCTCTTATTTAGTAGGCTAAGCTGAGAGCGAGAGAGAAAGAGAATGAGAGAACATTATTGACGAAGAAAGAGAGGCAGACCAATTGGAACTGGTTTTGATTGATAGCTCGATATAAAATCATGTAGAAAGTCATCTTTTTCTTTTTTAAAGATAAAGAAATTCACTTTTTAACCGCCAAAATTGCAATGAAAAATTTTTAGTGCAGAAAATACTTGACCGTTTTTATTTTCTGTAAAAAAACGCTTTTTGGGACAAACGTTTTCAGTCAAGAAGTTGTTTTTCTCTTCGGTAATGGTAAGACCCGAGTGCCCGAACCTAAATATGCAAGCGAAATCGACGTAATTTTATCGAGAAATGCACTATTTGATTGGAATATTACGAAAGTTCTTGACTCCTGCTTTTTGAGCAGTTCTGCACAAATAGACTACCTCTAGTTTCCAATATTTCTTCCAGCATTCTTTCTTCGTTCTTTGCACAATAGTTAATTAACAACCAATCCTAGCATTTTATAAACTGTTTATATTTCCGAAGCTGCAAAAAGAATGTTCGCATATTAGCATATCAATTAAGCTATATGAGGTCCCTTTGAAGCTTCATATATTGAAGAAGTGCATATTCTTTTCTTAATGCCTGATAGCCTGGTAGCATGTACAATGGCTTTATCTTGCTTCAGAAGCTATCCAATTCCATTCAAATCGGCATGTCATGAGTCATTATGCAGACACTGGTCACTGGTCGAATCGCACGGCGCGTATTGGCAGAGATACTGAGCAGAGGCGGTCGCGGAGGTGGCGAACCAGGCAGAGGAGAAGCCGCTGTATTGCTGCGCGAAGATGGAAGGACCCGCAGCAGGCGCCGGAGGACTCGACTGCCACTTGGCAAAGTCCACCGGAGTCTCAAGGCACAATTATGTATACATTCTCGATTCTTTCAAGGGGCCAAAAACTCGCTACATGAATAATTAATTCTGTTGACATAATAAATTAGGATATGTACATGACTAGACTTCAGCCTCCGAAGACTGTACTAAATTCCAAGAGTTAAAACAATTTCTTGCCAACCCCGTCGAGCCAGCTGAACTCTGCGCCCTCGCTCATGCGCTTGAGGCCAATCCAGTATTTTGTACGCGGCGGAAACACTGAAAGAAGACAAGCTGTTTAAATAATTTCTCAAGATTTTTGCACATCAAGAAATAAAATAGCATAATTTTTTTCAGAAGATATTAATGAATAAAACAATTCACTTATCGACGTTCTCCCCTAATTAATCAATTTTTTTTTAATTTTTCCATTTCGCGGACATGATGCAAGAAATAGCTGCTTCTCATCGCTGTGAATGGAAGGAAGAACTGCGCTCTTTCGCATGCAGTTGGAAGCTGCGGCGCGCGACACGGCCTCGAGTGTAATGACGCCAGTAGGCAAGCCTGGTCGTGTGGTCGCTTCACGCACCTTGTAAAGATAAACGCTGTCTTTCTTTTTCTTTCTTTTTTTGAAGCCATAACAAAACTCAAATGAAAGCTAGAGACATAAGTAGGCTTGTAAAAGCAGGAAATATAAGATATGTTCTCTGACAACGAACGGATGCTGCTGAGTCGAGCAGAAGCAGATCACTGCAAAGGTAGCGAAAATTCTCTTATTTGCTAATAGGAAGAAAAAAAATGGCAGTTAACTTTTTACACGCCACACGCCACACGCCGCACGCCATTAAAAAGTGATTTATTGCACGCCACACGCCACCATTTGTGATTTTTTACACGCCGCACGCCATTTTTTACTTTTTTTACACGCCGCACGCAATTGGTCGGTATTTTTTCCACACGCCAATTTTTTTCTAAGACTATTTCTTTCCTGTAGTGTTCAGTCAGTAGTTTTTTAGTCATGTCTTCTCCATTCTAGGTGTAATAAACAGGAGTTGGCAGAAATCTTCTCAGTGCTCTCTTCGATCGCGGAAACAAGTATCTCGCCAACCAATCATATTGTTAAAGCTACCGTTCTACCAACCCAAGAACTCCTCTTCCATATTCTTGATGAATGCATGAACTGGAGCGTCCTTGTAGTTGTTCATCCTCTTCTAACTGATTGTGCTAATTGACTGTTCCTTCTATGAGAAGTTCTTTCCGTTAATCTACATTTCCAAATTTCTCATCCGTTGCATCTCAGATGTAAGCTGATTGATTGTTCATTTATAAAGGTTGTTTTTGTTTATTACACCTAGAATGGCGAAGACATGACTAAAAAACTACTGACTGAACACTACAGGAAAGAAATAGTCTTAGAAAAAAATTGGCGTGTGGCGTGCAAAAAATACCGACCAATTGCGTGCGGCGTGTAAAAAATCACAAATGGTGGCGTGTGGCGTGCAATAAATCACTTTTTAATGGCGTGCGGCGTGTGGCGTGTAAAAAGTTAACTGCCATTTTTTTTCTTCCTATTAGCAAATAAGAGAATTTTCGCTACCTTTGCAGTGAACTGCTTCTGCTCGACTCAGCAGCATCCGTTCGTTGTCAGAGAACATATCTTATATTTCCTGCTTTTACAAGCCTACTTATGTCTCTAGCTTTCATTTGAGTTTTGTTATGGCTTCAAAAAAAGAAAGAAAAAGAAAGACAGCGTTTATCTTTACAAGGTGCGTGAAGCGACCACGCGACCAGGCTTGCCTACTGGCGTCATTACACTCGAGGCCGTGTCGCGCGCCGCAGCTTCCAACTGCATGCGAAAGAGCGCAGTTCTTCCTTCCATTCACAGCGATGAGAAGCAGCTATTTCTTGCATCATGTCCGCGAGATGGAAAAATTAAAAAAAAATTGATTAATTAGGGGAGAACGTCGATAAGTGAATTGTTTTATTCATTAATATTTTCTGAAAAAAATTATGCTATTTTATTTCTTGATGTGCAAAAATCTTGAGAAATTATTTAAACAGCTTGTCTTCTTTCAGTGTTTCCGCCGCGTACAAAATACTGGATTGGCCTCAAGCGCATGAGCGAGGGCGCAGAGTTCAGCTGGCTCGACGGGGTTGGCAAGAAATTGTTTTAACTCTTGAAATTTAGTACAGTCTTCGGAGGCTGAAGTCTAGTCATGTACATATCCTAATTTATTATGTCAACAGAATTAATTATTCATGTAGCGAGTTTTTGGCCCCTTGAAAGAATCGAGAATGTATACATAATTGTGCCTTGAGACTCCGGTGGACTTTGCCAAGTGGCAGTCGAGTCCTCCGGCGCCTGCTGCGGGTCCTTCCATCTTCGCGCAGCAATACAGCGGCTTCTCCTCTGCCTGGTTCGCCACCTCCGCGACCGCCTCTGCTCAGTATCTCTGCCAGTACGCGCCGTGCGATTCGACCAGTGACCAGTGTCTGCAGAATGACTCATGACATGCCGATTTGAATGGAATTGGATAGCTTCTGAAGCAAGATAAAGCCATTGTAAATGCTACCAGGCTATCAGGCATTAAGAAAAGAATATGCACTTCTTCAATATATGAAGCTTCAAAGGGACCTCATATAGCTTAATTGATAAGCTAATATGCGAACATTCTTTTTGCAGCTTCGGAAATATAAACAGTTTATAAAATGCTAGGATTGGTTGTTAATTAACTATTGTGCAAAGAACGAAGAAAGAATGCTGGAAGAAATATTGGAAACTAGAGGTAGTCTATTTGTGCAGAACTGCTCAAAAAGCAGGAGTCAAGAACTTTCGTAATATTCCAATCAAATAGTGCATTTCTCGATAAGATTACGTCGATTTCGCTTGCATATTTAGGTTCGGGCACTCGGGTCTTACCATTACCGAAGAGAAAAACAACTTCTTGACTGAAAACGTTTGTCCCAAAAAGCGTTTTTTTTACAGAAAATAAAAACGGTCAAGTATTTTCTGTACTAAAAATTTTTCATTTCAATTTTGTGAATTAAAAGTGAATTTCTTTATCTTTAAAAAAGAAAAAGATGACTTTCTACATGATTTTATATCGAGCTATCAATCAAAACCAGTTCCAATTGGTCTGCCTCTCTTTCTTCGTCAATAATGTTCTCTCATTCTCTTTCTCTCTCGCTCTCAGCTTAGCCTACTAAATAAGAGACACTGAAAATCATCGTCTTCGACAGTGGAAAGGTTTTTATTGAACGATGAATGTATACATTCTTTTTTCGAATGCAAAATATCTAAGGCAATAGCCGAACATATTTTCCTTTATTTAAAATTTTTTTTCAGACTTGGGTATTTTCGAACAAGCATCCAGAACAGAACACTAGCCCATGCTTAATTTCACAATGACGTTGCGCTACATCCATGACAAGGAGCAGGAATCCCCTGAGAACTCCCGAGACCGGCTTGATTAAATAAATATTTTTATTGCCGATAAATTGTAGCAGTACTTTACGTATTTGAATGACACTTTTCTTCCTGGCTGCTTTCATCGGTCATCGAAAGAAGATAAACAAGAATGTTTTGCGACTGATTGTCGCTCCGTTTTAAATCTTTGAACACTTTGTCTTCAAGGCGAAAAGTTTTGAAAATACAGTCCCCTTCAGTCCCCTGTTGACTTAAAAGCAATAAATTACCTCTTATGGATGAAGGATTGGTGGAGTCAATTCAATGGAGATGAAGGATAGTAACGATTTGTGGTATACCGGTGCGTTGTTTACATGTATGTATGTGCAAACAATTGCGTTATTGCATTTTACCTTCTCTCATTTAACATGAAAATATTCAAAGCTCTATTTTTAATTGCTTGCAACGTGTGCCATGCACAACAATACTTTAGGAAATCGTGCGTCATGACTATTTTGGCCATCCATGTATTGATATCGTTTGAAAAAAAAACGAATAAAGACTTTTGGTAATGTACAACCCAAGGATGGTGACAAGTACGAATGCGTAGAGAAAACTAAGGAAGTGCGTGGTGCCTGACCGACTTGATAAAATAAGTATTTTTTGCTGTCGAAAATGGTTTCTGCAGTAATATGTTCTTTTCGTGCAGTTAAAGGGCACATTGAATGAATAACTTATTCGAAGTAGTGAGACTGGAACATGAATAACATCCGCCAACGATAACTTCATGAGGTATCAAGATATCGCTCGAGTAATTAACTGCAAAAAGTTTTCCAGGGACGGGGATCGAATCAACCAGTGCCGCGTTTCCTCCATGTGTCTAACGCGTTAAACACTCACCGAAAGGGCTACGTAAATATTCGTAAAATTGGGCTTTTCGAGCGCCGACATTTTACGAACATGGCCTATTGTAAGCATTCGTAATTTTAAGCGATGTGATTTGTCGCTTCAGCACTCTTACATTACATCATCTGTACCATCTCTTCAGCTCTCTCTCTCTCGACAGTATAATGGCAACATTCCTTACAATGTAACCTCAGAGTCTGATGAACAATTTACTTCTACTATATTTAGTAATTACTTGCACCTATTTCAGCCAAATACAATAAAGTACAATCGATCCATTTTTACAAGATTCACTCACACATGTCTTATAAATTTGACTGTGACCTAGAGAAGGATTAATCAATGCTGCAGATCAATAATGCACATCAAGACGAGGCAGATGAAGGACTACTGACAGAATATTCTTGAAATGTTCATTTCTATACATTTCATGGTCATATAGAAAGACATCCATATTCAGCCGACATTTCTTTATTTCGAGTGGGCTACACGGAATGGAAGGGGAGGGAGGGGTGATTTGTTATTGGGGCTCCCAACTTGCCGACTTCCTAGGCCTCGTACGGCTCGTGCGAGCCGAAGAGGAAGAGGCCGAGAGCCTTGGCGTAGAGGATTCCCGTCAGGTACGCCAGCTAGTAGACGTGCGCCGGCTGAAAATTACAGGGATTAATGGTTGAATTTCTTTTATTTATTTTATTAATTTTTATATTGTTATTCCAAAGCAATCGTTTTACCTCGGCATCGTGGGCGTAGATGTACTGGAGCACCGCGAAGCCCGACAGCGAATAGAAGGTCGCGAAGGCCAGGTACGACACCGAGACCTCAAATCAACTGATGATTTCAATTATTTTATTTTCGATAACCAAAAATTGAAATGATTACTAAAGTATTATTTTGTGAATAACAATTCCAGCGATATTTATGTTCTTCTGACCGATCCGAGAAGGACGCCAATTGCCGAGGGACGCGGCGAGTAGGTTCACGCGGGAAGAGCTGACGGCGGGAGCGGCATACTTTAAGAAGGGATACGGTAGGATGTGGGAGGAGTCGGATACGGTATCATTCGCAGGGAATCTGAGATCAACAGACGTAGTAGGCAGATCCAGCGACGGCCGGGAGGATGAAGGCGTAGGGCTCAGCGTAGATGTAGAAATGAGAGAAGGCTGAGATGAGCAGGAGACCGGCGAGGCTGGCGTAGCCGAGGAGAGCGAAGCGGGCATCCTTGTCCGCCAGAGAAGACTGTAAACAAATTTCAGTATTTCATTTTCACTTTATTTACTCCCTTCCCCCATCGTACATACTATTTCTCAAATCTTGACAGCAAATTAAACTGCAGAAATGCACGCACTCCCTTGAGGGAGTAGTGGTAGGCGTAGAGGGGCACGGCGACGAGCGCAGCGAAGGCAGCACCGAAGCTGCCGAGGAAGGCGCCGACGAAGTAGTGGAGGAGGTTGGCGCCGAGAGAGAAGGACGCAGACGCCGCGAGCACCAGCACAGACGACCAGAGGAAGATGGAGAGGACCTGCAAGAAATGAAATATTATCCAAGCCATTGGAGTCATGAAAGGGGAAATTTCCATCATTTGAATTTTTTCATTGTCGAAGGAAATTGTACAGAAATGTAAATATCGATTGATTCGTATTAAGATTCCAGCGGGGTCCTGAGCAGCGGAAATCTGCAGAAACCTTGGCAGGCTGCGCGGAGGCGTCGGCCGTGTTTGAGAGGACTACAAGGGCGGCGTCCCTCTGGGCGAGCAGCGAGGCTTGGAGGGAGGCGACCAGCTCCTGGGCGGACTGCAAGGGCAATTGATCCTTTTTGAAGATTAGAATGCGAGAATGGAGGGACAAATCAAGAGGAATGCAAAGAAAAGCTGACTCCTTGGAGGACGAGTGCCTTGGCCTTGTACTCGTCGCCAGCGCTCTGGAACTCGGCGCCGTACTGCTTGAGAAATGCCGCGGGGTCGGCTGCCCCGGAGGCGGAGGCGGGAGGGGCCGGAGCGTCTGCGGCGGGTGCGGGGGCATCCGCGGGCGCAGGAACCTCGGCGGGGGCGGGGGCAGCGTCGATTGCAGCGTCAGCCATGGCAAGAGGGAGCGAGGGACGAGTGGAAGAGAAGGAAGAGAAGAGCTGTGGGTGAAATGGCAGCCGAAGCTGCTTTTATACTGCCCAATTTGCACTTTCGATTCATTGGAAGTGCGTTTTATTGATAAAAATGAAAGTGCGTGGAACTTTAGATTTGTAAATTTCGTGATTTTTGTGATTTATAACAAACTTTGCATAAATTTGAAAGTCGCATAAAAGTTTTTGATTTCCATGTATCTTGCACTTTCTACATTCAATCTGAATTAACGTTTCAAAATAAATTTGATTATTTCAATTTTTTTGTCATGCTTATGTCATAATAAGCCTAATCTTTAGAATTGCATTGGAAATTTATTTTATATATTCCATTTCGATTTTGCATTTGTCTTTCTGTTGTTAATTTAATTCTTTGCCAAGTATTCTCTGCCATTCTTCATTCTTTGCGTCGCGTCTGCCTTGATGCGGGCGGTTCTCATCTTGCTCTCCTTTCTTGGGCCGCTATTGGACCATTTGTTTTCTTACTCTAGCTTTCTTTTCTTCCCACCGTCGTATTTATTTATTTCCTTTTCTAAGATTAAAAGTCTTAATTGTTTCGTCTCTCTCACTTTCTTTCTGCCTCTCATTCAATACACTTCTCCTTCATCTCTTCTTTCACAAGGATAATAAATAGAGATTGAGTTTACTCAGAGTTTATATGTTGAAACACATTTCATTCCATTGTAACCTCACATCTTTATCAAAAGTTATGAATACCAGTTTCCCCTCGGAAAAGGCTCTATGTGTAATTGTCGCAAAATATCGAGTTGAACTAAAATTAAGGCATTATGAGATCAATGTATATTCAAATAACGAGTCGAATTCAAATGTTGATCAAAAAAAGCAAACAAATCTTGATCTGAATAAATTATTAATTGCATTTTCCTCCTGTTTACTGTAAATCTCTTACCCCTTTTCTTCCGTTTCCCTGTTCTATAATTTAAGCACCTGCAACGACACATATTATTTTCTTATCAACATTTCTTTCCTTTCACCTGCCTTACCATTAGCTTATTTGCCAGATTCACTCTATATATTGTAACATCATTATATGATGTATGAATTAATAAATAATAAAAGAATTACCCGCATTTCAATTTCTAGCAAATTTCCTCTTGGCGCAAACAGCGAGACCGGAAGTGTATATTAAATTTGAAATCAAATTATGCTGTAATTTTAAATACGAAGCAAAGAATAAAGAGCGGCAGAGAATACTTGGCAAGGAATGAAATCATATACGAAAAATAGGAAGGCAAATGCAAATTCTAGAAGAAATGGAATAAATAAAATAAATTCTAATGAAATTATGGACATAATCAAGACACTTAGAAGTATAATAAAAAATTTTTTGAAACGTTCGGTCGGAGTGAGAAATATTGAGAAAGATTTGAGAAATAGTATGTACGATGGGGAAGGGAGTAAATAAAGTGAATATGAAATACTGAAATTTGTTTACAGTCTTCTCTGACGGACAAGGATGCCCGCTTCGCTCTCCTCGGCTACGCCAGCCTCGCCGGTCTCCTGCTCGGCTCAGCCTTCTCTCATCTCTACATCTACGCTGAGCCCTACGCCTTCCTCCTCCCGGCCGTCGCTGGATCTGCCTACTACGTCTGTTGATGATACCGTATCCGTCTCCTCTCACATCCTACAGTATCCCTTCTTACAGTACGCCGCTCCCGCCGTACGAAAAATAGGAAGGCAAATGCAAATTCTAGAAGAAATGGAATAAATAAAAGAAATTCTGATGAAATTGGGGACATAATCAAGACACTTAGAAGTTACTTGGAATAATAAAATATTTTTTGAAACGTTCGGTCGGAGTAATGTAGAAAGTGCAAGGTACTTGGAAATCGAAACGTTTGATACGAGTTTTTTTTTCAAATTTATTCTCTGATTTGTTAAAAATCACGAAAATCACAAAATTTGCAAATGTAGAGTTCTGCGCACTTTCATAGTTGTCTAATGTCATTAAAGTACAAATTGGGCAGTATAAAAGCAGCTTTGGCTGCCATTTCACTCACAGCTTTTCTCTTCCTTCTCTTCCACTCGTCCCTCGCTCCCTCTTGCCATGGCTGACGCTGCAATCGATGCTGCCCCCGCCGAGGTTCCTGCGCCCGCGGATGCCCCCGCACCCGCCGCAGACGCTCCGGCCCCTCCCGCCTCCTCCTCCGGGGCAGCCGACCCCGCGGCCCTTCTCAAGCAGTACGGCGCCGAGTTCCAGAGCGCTGGCGACGAGTACAAGGCCAAGGCACTCGTCCTCCAAGGAGTCAGCTTTTCTTTGCATTCCTCTTGATTTGTCCCTCCATTCTCGCATTCTAATCTTCAAAAAGGATCAATTGCCCTTGCAGTCCGCCCAGGAGCTGGTCGCCTCCCTCCAAGCCTCGCTGTTCGCCCAGAGGGACGCCGCCCTTGTAGTCCTCTCAAACACAGCCGACGCCTCCGCGCAGCCTGCCAAGGTTTCTGCAGATTTCCGCTGCTCAGGACCCCGCTGGAATCTTAATACGAATCAATCGATATTTACATTTCTGTACAATTTCCTTCGACAATGAAAAAATTCAAATGATGGAAATTTCCCCTTTCATGACTCCAATGGCTTGAATAATATTTCATTTCTTGCAGGTCCTCTCCATCTTCCTCTGGTCGTCTGAGCTGGTGCTCGCGGCGTCTGCGTCCTTCTCTCTCGGCGCCAACCTCCTCCACTAAATAATCAATATAAAATTTAACATAAAAGAAATAAAAGAAATTCAACCATTAATCCCTGTAATTTTCAGCCGGCGCACGTCTACGAGCTGGCGTACCTGACGGGAATCCTCTACGCCAAGGCTCTCGGCCTCTTCCTCTTCGGCTCGCACGAGCCGTACGAGGCCTAGGAAGTCGGCAAGTTGGGAGCCCCAATAACAAATCGCCCCTCCCTCCCCTTCCATTCAGTGTAGCCCACTCGAAATAAAGAAATGTCGGCTGAATATGGTTGTCTTTCTATATGACCATGAAATGTATAGAAATGAACATTTCAAGAATATTCTGTCAGTAGTCCTTCATCTGCCTCGTCTTGATGTGCATTATTGATCTGCAGCATTGATTAATCCTTCTCTAGGTCACAGTCAAATTTATAAGACATGTGTGAGTGAATCTTGTAAAAATGGATCGATTGTACTTTATTGTATTTGGCTGAAATAGGTGCAAGTAATTACTAAATATAGTAGAAGTAAATTGTTCATCAGACTCTGAGGTTACATTGTAAGGAATGTTGCCATTATACTGTCGAGAGAGAGAGAGCTGAAGAGATGGTACAGATGATGTAATGTAAGAGTGCTGAAGCGACAAATCACATCGCTTAAAATTACGAATGCTTACAATAGGCCATGTTCGTAAAATGTCGGCGCTCGAAAAGCCCAATTTTACGAATATTTACATAGCCCTTTCGGTGAGTGTTTAACGCGTTAGACACATGGAGGAAACGGCACTGGTTGATTCGATCCCCGTCCCTGGAAAACTTTTTGCAGTTAATTACTCGAGCGATATCTTGATACCTAATGAAGTTATCGTTGGCGGATGTTATTCATGTTCCAGTCTCACTACTTCGAATAAGTTATTCATTCAATGTGCCCTTTAACTGCACGAAAAGTACATATTACTGCAGAAACCATTTTCGACAGCAAAAAATACTTATTTTATCAAGTCGGTCAGGCACCACGCACTTCCTTAGTTTTCTCTACGCATTCGTACTTGTCACCATCCTTGGGTTGTACATTACCAAAAGTCTTTATTCGTTTTTTTTTTCAAACGATATCAATACATGGATGGCCAAAATAGTCATGACGCACGATTTCCTAAAGTATTGTTGTGCATGGCACACGTTGAATGCAATTAAAAATAGAGCTTTGAATATTTTCATGTTAAATGAGAGAAGGTAAAATGCAATAACGCAATTGTTTGCACATACATACATGTAAACAACGCACCGGTATACCACAAATCGTTACTATCCTTCATCTCCATTGAATTGACTCCACCAATCCTTCATCCATAAGAGGTAATTTATTGCTTTTAAGTCAACAGGGGACTGAAGGGGACTGTATTTTCGAAACTTTTCGCCTTGAAGACAAAGTGTTCAAAGATTTAAAACGGAGCGACAATCAGTCGCAAAACATTCTTGTTTATCTTCTTTCGATGACCGATGAAAGCAGCCAGGAAGAAAAGTGTCATTCAAATACGTAAAGTAAAGCTACAATTTATCGGCTCCTTGTCATGGATGTGGCGCAACGTCATTGTGAAATTAAGCATGGGCTAGTGTTCTGTTCTGGATGCTTGTTCGAAAATACCCAAGTCTGAAAAAAATTTTAAATAAAGGAAAATATGTTCGGCTATTGCCTTAGATATTTTGCATTCGAAAAAAGAAAGTATACATTCATCGTTCAATAAAAACCTTTCCACTGTCGAAGACGATGAATGGAGTAGGAGTAGAGAAAGTAAGCGTGATGGGATGACGAATGAAAGAAGGCGGCAGTCAATGAAGTCGTGCTCATCAGATGTATGCAGATAGAAGTCAGAATGGAAATTGCTCGCGTGTATGGCGAGAGGAGAAGGAAGAAGAAGCACACCGAGTTAGAGGAGACCTTTGCAGTGAATGATTGGCCAGTGTTGAGGACGGCAATTATACAATCTCACACCTACTTAGGTTCTCCCAGAGCCTTAGGGAAGTACATATAGCTGCAAGAAAGATTAAGTGCGAATGACACTGTTCAAAATTTTTGGGCGAGAAACAAATAGGAGAAACAAAGAGAGAGAGAGAGAGAGAGAGAGAAATTGGAAGAGAGAATCAATAAATCGAGGATACGTTTCCAAAGATGAAGATTATCGAAATTGGATCTAATATTTCGCTACACAACACTAATATTGTGATTTATACATTGCCACATGATTCGAAAGTTCTTGAAGTTTCGGATTTCCTGAACAACGAACAAGGAATTTCAAGATACTATTTCAAAGAAATCATTTATTTAGCTTAATTCATGATATTATCACAACATTCATGTTAGCAACCACTCGCTGTTGGTATACTACCAGAGTGTACTCACTATCAGAGCTTTTGGTAAATTCTCTTATCGGTAAATATGTAGTTACATATTCGAACAGACAACAAGATTAGTTGAGCAACAAGTACTCTTTATCAGACAGAGGTGCTGCGTTCGAATCGGACGCGATTGGCCTGCAATGGCTTTATGTGGAGGAACTGACGACAACCACGTCCACCACGACTACTACTCTTCCGACAATTATGTAGTTATTGATTGCATAGAGCATATATCAGATCAGTCAGATTTCAATAATAAAAAAAGGATGATGTTGTGACATCTTGAGTTTAACATGCATTAAATATGCTAATATTATTTTGTCCATTCGTTATAGCCAACATGGACTGATTGGTCACCCTGGACGCCATGCACCCTCACCTGCGGAATGTGCGGAACTCATTCGCGATCTCGGTCTTGCCCAGTTGCTGGCGTGTGCGGGTATTCCTCAAAACGCTCACACTTCGTCTTCAAGATATTTCTCCCGATTCTTTCACTTCCAGCTAAATAACTTTAAAAAAGAGAAAGAGAAACGTTCCATATACAGGAGCGAGCTCAGTGACGAAAAGGTGAACTGTGGCGAACCGGTGTGCACTTATCAACCCGAATACCATTGCTGTTCTGGCTACCAAGCAGTAGATAGAAATGACGTCTTCGTATGCGGCTGACACATTGACTAACTCGGAATACAATAGCATAGAATAAATCTTCTCAAACAACGGGAAACAATTAGATATTTCTGTTATTTTGAAATAGATTTTTTTATGATTTTGCTTGTAGCTTGAAAATTGAAAAAAGCCCGAAATCGAAGTCATCTTCCGAGTCATATTATTTGCCATTAGCAGAGGACTTGTATAAAGTCACTGTACCCAAATTCTCTCACAATAGACTTTTCTTTCCTTTCGTCGTAACGATTTTCCATTTCTCACGCTTCATATCTTCCTGTCCTTTCCCTCGTTAGTTTCTGTGTTGAAAATCTGATAACATGTCACTTTATCGGGGTGACCTGCTACAAAGCAACAATAAAGATAGCGATGACCAGCGGTCCTACGTACAGAGCCCGCATTCGTGAATGCAAAATGGTCAAAATAAGCTTCAGCCTACTCAAAGTGGTCATCTTCTCATGGGTTCGCTGCCAAGTGGGCCCAGTTCACTTGCCAGTTCGGAACTTGCGACTCGCTCAGTGAACCTTTTCAAGGAATCCACTGCCCATTCGAAGCATCGCTTTTTTTGTTCGTAGGAGACAATGTTTATTGTCTTCTACATTTACCGCAAGAAAAAGTTTGCAATAAAACATATTACCTTGCAATTTATGGCCAATAAATAAGTGCCTTACATATGTGTACATATTCTTGTCAACAAAATTAATCGTATTTTAACGTTCTTCCCACTTTTCTAACAGAAAAGCCAATGAAAAGGGCTGTGCCGCATCGTTTCGCATACTCCAGTTTATGTCCTATATTAAAGATTACGGCAAAGAATACTGATATGCGGTGTCAGAAGACTCTTAGTCCAAGGTTTTCATAACCTCCATAAAAAACTTATGACAGAATGCAATAATATCTCTGTATGCAATTGTTAATAACCGGGAGAAGGTTAGGGTGAAAAGGGCAAGATATGTATGTACATATGCTTATGTTTACATCATTACTGTATTTTAATAGTTTTATAGACAAATAAAGTCAACTTCCTATATGTACATGTGCAATTTTTAGATGCTTTCTTGTGTCTCGTGATAGAGAGAAACGTAGAAACATTTTTGTCGCGAAAGAGAGCCATCTGACCCACTTTGTCCTGGGTTGAAGCTCTTTTCTGGGGAGAAACTGGTAGTCATGATTGTTTGACAATGGACCGACCAGATTTAACTGTGTGAATTGAGAAGAATGCAATGTGTTTCAACACATGAACGCTGAGTTAACTCAACAGGATTTATTATCCTTGGGAGAAGTGAAGTCAGAGAAGAGTAAGAGGCAGAGAAAGAAAGAGAGACGAGAGACACAGAGAAATAAATAAGACTGAGAATTAAAGAAAGGAAATGAGCGAGAGCGAAGAGGAGAACCGCCCGAACACAAGCAGACGCAGAAGCAGGAATGAATTGAGAGGAAAGATCAAATTGAAATGAGATGAAATTATATAATCATCTAATTAAAGAAAGAAAGACAAATGCAAAATAAGGGAAAAAGGGAAATTTCCAATGCAATTGGAAACAATTCTGATGAAAAGCGCTAATTGTAAGCTGCTCCGCAACGAATCTTCCCGATAAGATTGGGAGTGTCGAAGGAAGCACAAGTATGTTTACAAATTTTTAAAGACCGTTGGAAATTTTACTCGATTCCAGAGGATTCGTGGACTCCAAAGAATCAAAACAAGCATCGATGTGGCTTGAGTTCAAAAAAACATGCTGTACTTGGTAAGTGCACACTCTTGTAGCCGTTTTGTTGATATCGCAAGAAAGGCTCAAGTGAGATAGTGTTGAACAGAGAAGACCACTCAGCAGATCACCAGTAGCAACCCTTCCTTTATTAGGAGAAAAATAAATTACTTTGATCTATTTTCTGAATTAGGTGAAATTTAAATGAATCCAAGAGCGAGCAGCGGACCTGTCGAAAAACCTGCTACAACAGCTTCAATAAAGATGGCGACGGCGATCAGGCCTAGATAGACCGTATTCATGAAAGCAAGATGGCTAAAACTAACTTGGGACTACTCGAAGTTGCCTTCTTCTCTTACAATTAAGGTACTCGAGCGTCATCTAGTTCGCTGTAAAGTCTACCCCTCACAACCAGCTAGCTCACTTGCCACTTCTCGCTCATTGAACCTTGTCAAGGATAGAACTGCCCATTAGATGCATCGCTTTTGTATTTGTTCATGATGGTGATTGAGCATGCGCATTTCTTTGCCGATGCACAAATTTATTTTCGAGGGAGTCGCTTTATTGATCTACCAAATTGATGCAACATTCTGTGGAATCACACGATGGTCTCTTATTACAATTCGTACCTCCTGCATTCGACAATTACTGAGTGTCTTTAACATACATATTTTGTCACCAAAAATTCATCGTTATTTCATCAAAACTCTGCACACTTTTCCAACAGAACGGCCAATAAAGGGGGGCGTTGCCGATTCATTTTATTTCCTGCATTAAAGATTGCCGCAAAGATTACTGATAAGCGGCGTCAGATGACTCTTTGTCCACGTTTTTCATGACCTTTACAAATAAAATGTGAGTGAACGAAATGTAATAATAACCACATATCCAATTATTTATAAACGGAATAGTTAGAACCTGATATATATCTAGATAAACTTCCAGCTATTCACCTACAACACGATGTTTTGATCATTCATCACTGCCCTGCAAAACGTGCTTATCTCAAGCATGCACATAGAATAAAGTTTCCGAAGCACTCCTAACCCATTACTTCGTTATCAGTTTAAGCCTGTTCTTAACGGGGCTGGAAGCTTCGTTGAACACGCCCTTGTGCTGTTGCTGCATTTTCATCAGACTGGTCAATTGCTTCGTAGGAACATGCCCGGACTAGGGCTTGCGCCATATCTTTTGCTGCTTCTCGCTCTCAGTCAGTGTTTTGTGCCCTTTTTTTTTACTGTAAACTTCAAATACGATTTCCACTTGTTCAAAGAGTTTTCTTTTGAATTTTTGGCTTACATTAGACACGGTATTTCCTTTTGTCAGGTGCACATTCGGTACGACAGATCTTTAGATGCGACGACATCCCACTCGGAGTTTGTTATTCACACTCCTTTTGCATTCGATTGCTACTAGATGTTTATAACGTAACTCAAAACGCGCGTAATAATCCTTAAACCCATATTACGTAAACTATGTACAAGCAAACAAAATATTGTACATGTTCAGGTAAAAACGATTACCGCCCCTCTATCACTGCAAATTTGCGCAGCCGGCAGCAACGCGCAATATCTGCAAAATGTATTCATCAGCGTGAACGATGCAAGGAATGTCAGGTATAAAGCTTAGTTAACTTGTTATTTGTAGAAATGGCAACCCTTCTATGACATTTACGATACTGTCATTTGTTGAAATTATAATCAATTCTACAAAGATTAATATCTTCTTATTCTAGCGTGTACGAGATAAGTCACGGGGACGTAAGCGAGGACCCCGGCCTTTCGTGCTATTCGTTGCCCCAATCGATTGTCTCAATCGACAATAGAAATGCAAACCAGGACTGCTCGGAGGACTTTATCATCTTCATGGACGACACGCGAGTCGCTGCAGTTGTACGTTTATTTTAAAATAAAATAAAATAGAATTAAAGCAGATCAAATGTGCACACTGAATTCATTTGATCTGATGTGTGAGGTTTTTTCTTCAAGAAATGTATATGAACATATATGTGTGTACTATATGTAGGCCGTGACACACGAGCAACGCGTCACGCCAATCAATATAACAGATGGTCGTCCCCTTCTTCTTCTTTCGGCTTCCGGCCGAATCAAGCTGGAATTTCTTCAGGGGAAGGAAAATGTTAGTTTTTTCATAGTTCTGACAAAGAAAGGGCTAAATTCTCATGATCTTTGCATGACAGTTTGTCTAACTTGTCAATATTCTCAGTTATTCTTATAGATAACATAAATCATATGCACAATTTACTGTTCATTACTGTCGGTGTTCTAAATTTCCTATGGCTTACAACATTATATTCATTTATGATACCAAAAGCACAAAAAAACTAAGATTCCATGGCAGCATCTGTAAGTGTTCACCCCAACATTTTTATGTATATAGAAAAAAATTTCTCTCACTTGAGGTCGCAAGCATTCGCGCCGGCAGCAACTCGGGCAGCCGGACGATCTACAATGTAAATTACGAGTATGGTACACCTACCCCATCTGAGGACTCTAGTACTCCCCCGGGTACAATAACATCTGAAGGCGCTACTGGAACTGGGAACACTATTACATCTGAGCCGTCCACCATGTCACTTGAAAATGGTGCCTATCCGCGGACGCCCGAATTCGAGGTTCCGGACACTTATGTCCTCTTCGACTCGATCGTCCAGATCGTGCCTCGCAACGCGGAGCACTTCACCATCTCGCGATCAACGGATATTCTAGGTCTTTTCATCGTTCCTCTAGTTCACACAATTATAAATGATTTACAAATTGTTTAAAAAAGGCTCATTTTGTTGTAAACAAAGTTCTTCTTTGCAGACGAGCATATCCTCTCGCCCGGGAGCTTCGTCGTTGTCGGGACATTTGCGTATCCGGACGCGCGCCATCTCAACGGCCAGGACAACCGCGCCGTCTTCAAGTTTGTTTTGTAATCCATAGAATGATGCACAGATCAATTCGAAAAATTTCATACCCGAGCTCTGCTGAAGTCCTATTGCGTCGTTGGCACTTTCATCGATTTCCTTCTATTCCCAAACAATCTGAAAATTACTTTTACTGACAATATCCTCTTATTCCTATTGCGCAAGTGTGCTGCATGCCAAATAAAGAGAAAAGCGTCTGGAAGTGGATAGTATGCGTCAAGAAGTTGAAAGGAAGTGAGTGAAGGAGGTTGAAAAAAGGCGATTCCGATTGTTTTTTTTCCAGAGTGAATGAAAGCGTGCAAATTGACAGCGTCACGAACCACTTCTTCGACAAGCAATTCGGTGGCGGCATTCGCATCGTCGCCGGTGGCCTCTGGTTTAATGGATCGAGAGTGTACGCGGATATTCTGAATCATTAAAGATTGCAGATAATAAACTTGAGCTTTAATACCTACATTTTTTTAGTTCGCAATTGAACATTCATGAAAATATCAGCTATAAACGTCTTAACACATTTATTTAAAGCTACTCTTCACCACACAACCTCAGCGATGAGTTGAGCTATTATGGGGACAGCTTCGAAATAAGGTTTCACTTACGTTCGTTCATAGCAACGGTCTATGATCATTTATTTATGAATCTCCATCTGTAGACAGAAGGTAAATAAAGAGCGCATTATTGTAGCTATCTGACCATCGTCCATAGTGGCTCGCAGTCATTTCCGAATAATGATTACTTTGCTACGGAAGTGCGCGTTCGAGGTGGTTTTACATTGCGTTTCTAAAACTGCTACAGCAACTAGAGGATGCTCTTGCAGAGTTGCCGCCATATGTTACCGAGCCACCTGTGCCATCCAAAGCGACTCCGCCGACATTCGCGTCGTCATTACCAACCAGACAGTCAACTGAAGCTACCGCCACCTCAAGACCGACTCGAGCCGAATCTACAGCTTTCACACGACGTGAGCGCTTGTTTTTTTTCTCGCTGATTCATTGCACTTATGTTAATGTAAATTTTTAAGCAGTTAAAGTGGCCAAAAATTAAATCTTAAATTTGCGCCTTTTTCACACACGAGGGCGAAAAAGCATATGATTTCGTGAGACTGCAAAAGTAAGGAAAATATCGCGGTTGAATTTCGTGCTCCTTTAAGAGTTCTTTCCTTATTTTCTTTTCAAGCTTCCGAAGTGTGACTATGCATGAATGTATTCTCAATGATCACACTTGGATTAATTGGCTTTAGCCGGCCCGACGGGCTTCCCTTCCGAGGATGGCAAGTACTGCGCGTGTCGCTACGACCACCTCTGGCTGGACGTCGTCTTCCTCGTCGAGGCCACCGATTCCATGAGCAAGGAAGGCATCGATGACGTCAGATTATCCATTAATCTCAATTTCTTTCATTCTCTCAAGGAAGCTTAATCGGCCAAGCGATTTAGTCTAGTACCGAAGCCGTTCATGCTTATGGCCAAGGAATTTATAAGAATCAAAATATGTTTAGGTGATCGCTTTCATTCAAGGCGCTCTGTATCAAATGTCCAAGGGAGATCGACGATTCAGCACGAGAGCAGGCAGGCGCTTTTCTTCATTCCATACAAAAGATTTCTGATGCCTCCTAAAGGAAATAGCAATATATTAGGTTAATCAAAACATACTAAGCGAAAAAGCAAATTGCAGAACATTCTTGCCTTGTTTAATAAGGACAACTTTTAAAAAAACACTGGCAATATTTCAAAGTTGTTGCCAAAGATCACTTTTGGGAATGAAAGTACCCAAACATTTGAGTACGGGCAAATGGTTGCCAATGTTTCCCCGATCACTGTAGGAATCATCGCGTACGGAGCGGACGCTCGAGTAATCGCGCGCTTCTCCGATCTCCTCACAGATGACAACGTCGACGACATTTCTATTCCGTTCCTCGGCGGCAAGGAAACCAACATTGAGAGGTCAACGATAAGGGAAAGATTAAGAGAGCCTCTCTGTATGCCTCCAGTAGGGCGTGCCCCAGATCCAGACGTTGGATTTCGAATGTGAAAACATAGTCGGGCATGGCACTGGGCCCCAGTAACAATATTAAATGGCAAAAAAATTTTTCAAAAAATATTTTTCCGTCAACAGGTAAAAGTATGGATAATTTCTGAATTGATGTTTCTCGCTTCAAACTCAATATTGTTCAATTTTCTTTTTTTTAACGGAATCAACGTTGGATTCTGAACAACATAAGCCCAGAAGTCTTTCAGTCAACTATTTTTTTCACATCGAAAAATTACTTTTAATATTTGAATTTGACGGTTAAGTACCTTATACTCATTTGTGTGTGGGTGTTATATATCAAAATGTAGAGCATTACAAACTGTACAACATATATTCTTTTCGCTTCGTGTGCACCACCCTTAAGGGTCAAATATGAGTACCTCGGATATGTAGGATTCCAGGAATCCGTGAAAAGAAGTTAAATTCTTGTTGTAACATAAAATGAACCATTTCATTCGATTCAGCACGTGCTTCTTTTCAAAAAAGCTCCATATCAAAATTTCTTAAAATTATCATCTTCCATTAAAAAAAAACGCATTTTTCGATTTTTCAGCCATTGTCAGAAAATGACCTAAAACTATTCGAATCGCTGTATTTTCAATGTTTTCAGTGAGAACAGAATGCGGATAGTACTATTCAGTACGCGACAAAGTTCTCTACAACATACATCCATTACATCTGGATAGGGCGTCCCTACCAATGACAGTATCGATTTTCCTAAGGCGGTCGCGTCAAAACTAACAGATCCGCATTTTCCAACTTTTCGTGAAATCTTAATGTTTCTTACTCATCCAATGCATCATTCTGCTCCACGAAGCACACAAAGGTCAGAACCTATGTTTGTTTTACAGATGTAAAAGCCCGCAAAAGTTTTTGCACGCGCGCGGCTTCGAACCTGGGACCCATGACTTTCGACATGCACAACCAATTGGCTAAAATGACGTTATAAAATTCATTTCTGGAAAATGCCAAAACCAATCTTAAAGGTTGACCTATCAGCCGATAGCTATTTTTGCGCTATATCGAAATAAATATATCCGCCAAACAGTGTAAATTGACGGTAAGGTCAAAAAAGTGGCCAAAATATTCGAACCCAAAAAAGTAGATCAAAAGCTATTCATCATAACGTGATGTATGGGAAAGTTGTTCGTCTGAGCGAAAACTATAGAATGGCATATAACATGTGGGTATTAGTTCAATCCGCGAGCAATAACAGCCGCGAAAATGTCTCCCCAAAATATTGACTTTTCAAAGGTCTTCAGGGCATTTTTTCGGTACTCTTACTAATAGAGAGGACATTCTTTATGAGTCACTATTATCCATTTCTACTGGAGTACCGAAAAAGTGCCCTGAAGTCCTTTGAAAAGTAAATTTGTTGGTGATACTGCGGTAATAGTAATGAAAAGTAATACCAGCATGCGAGGCATCCGAAGTAGAGGCTACCCAAGTGGAATGGGATCCAAATTTCATTACCAAATTTATTTTTTGATATTAAAGAAAGTTATGGCGACTTCTACTTTTTCCATACATTTGCATGCCCAGACAAGGAAAAAAAAATTTTATAACACAATTGACCTACTAATTTTCTTCATAGTGCACATAAGTACCCCTGATTAAATTTTGGATAGCCAAATCAAAAATTTTTACCCCGGGGCAGGCCCCCATGGAGGGCTGCTTGATCCTTACAGAGAGGCTCTCTTAAGACAGCATGTCTGTAGCCTTTGAGCACGACCTGCACTGGGGATTTTTTTTCGATTTCGCTTATGAAAATTGGCTCACCTATGCAACTCGACGTCCTCTACAACATACCGTACATTTTAATTTTTTTCAGAAAAATTCCGTTCGGGAAACAGTACAGTACCCTTCAAAATATGATGAACCATAACTCGGCTAATTTTCAGAATTTGACGAAAATAAAGATACCATTCGATAGCCCGTTGGACGCACTTCAATTTTGATCTTGGGTAAATTTTCTAAAAAATACATTTCCGACCCAAAACACGGCCCTGAACATTGTTATGACCACTTTTTGGCAAATTTTTGTTCATTTTTGGAAAGTGTACCAGTTTTTTGATATGTTGTAGCTCGTGAAATTTGCTACAAGAATTCATTTTCATTACAAAAATTCCGATAGGCACACCTTGCGAAAAATGCGCGCGAGTCGGTCAAAATGGTGCATTTTCGGTCGTCGAGACACAGTGCAAGCGCATTCATCGATCCATAACTATGCTCAATCTTAATATTACAAAATCGTAAGTATATCATCTAAGAGCTCTCATGGAGATCTTCAAGTGTTACATACATACTTTTATTGAAAAGTTTGGATTTATATGGGAAATCTCGTTTTGTATGTTAAGCAGGCTTAAAAAAATACTTCAGAAACATTTCCACATGACCAAACATATATCAACATATATCATAAGAAAGAGGATGAAATTTGATACAAGATGAACTCCTTTAAATGAAATTACATGCGTACGAACTTTTGTTAAAAGCCATAAAAGAAGGGTCAGTAGCGTTACAGTCATTTCGTCCAAGAATTCATAGTTTAGTTTATTCGAATTAGAATATTCCAATCCTTTTTTCTACTCTTTTTCCATAAGGCCTTGTTATCATACTCTTATGGCTTATAACAAAAGATCGTAAGAATGGAATTTCATTCAAAGGGGTTCGTCTTGTACCAAATTTCATCCTCTTTCTTTTGATGTATGTTTGGGCATGTTGAAGTGTTTCGGAAGTAGTTTTTTAAGCCATCTTATCATACAGAACGAAATTTCCCATATAAATTCAAACTTTTAAATAAAAGTATTCGCGCGCATTTTTCGCAAGGTGTGCCTATCGGAATTTTTGTAATGAAAATGAATACTTGTAGCAAATTTCACCCGCTACAACATATCAAAAAACTGCAGGGTACACTTTCCAAAAATGAACAAAAATTTGCCAAAAAGTGGTCATAAAAACGATCAGG
Source organism: Allodiplogaster sudhausi (assembly GCA_945643635.1). Lineage (NCBI taxonomy): Eukaryota > Metazoa > Nematoda > Chromadorea > Rhabditida > Diplogasteridae > Allodiplogaster > Allodiplogaster sudhausi. The sequence continues at coordinate 4,641,044 of CALZFC010000251.1, forward strand.
GCCGTGTTTTGGGTCGAAAATTTATTTTTAGAAAAATTTACCCCAGATCAAAATTGAAGTGTGTCCAACGGGCTATCGAATGGTATCTTTATTTTCGTCAAATTCTGAAAATTAGCCGAGTTATGGTTCATCATATTTTGAAGGGTACTGTACTGTTTCTCGAACGGAATTTTTCTTAAAAAAATTAAAATGTACGGTATGTTGTAGAGGACGTCGAGTTGCATAGGTGAGCCAATTTTCATAAGCGAAATCGAAAAAAATTCCCCAGGGCAGCACCCAATAATGCCGTGCTCGAGTCTTATGGAGAGGATGTCTTAACATTACAAGCAGATGTTGAGAAGGAACATGTACCAACTGCATAATTTAAAATATATATAAGATAAGCTTTCAGCGCGATCCGCCAAGCGAACGACATGCTCTCGCAGGCGAGTGGAAGTCGAAGGGCGCGCAAGGTCATCGTTCTCGTCGCTACTGCTTTCAGGTTCTTCTGATCATACATCTATTGTTGTACTCTGCATAACATTGATTAATATTATTAATAGTTGCACAGTTTCTACACCACCTATTCATTATGTTCTATATTTAAGGATACAAGACTGTTTTTAAAAGATTATTTATATCTATACAGAGCTGGCTCCTACGACGATCCGCACCAGATTGCCGAGGGTTTCCGAGAGTCTGGCGGAACAATCATCACCATTGGTCAGTAAAACAAGTAAAACATAACAATTTAATCGTGTCTAGGATTAATGTTATAATGACTCCTAAATACAGACTACATCGAGAAGGACGGAATCGTGGATCCCAAGCTGACTTCTCTGGCCACGCCCACTTTCGCCTACAACAACACGAACGGAGTGTACACTTTTGGAGATGACGATCTACTCAAGGCATTCTGTGACAGTATGAAACCAGATTACTTACCAGATTATTGATATGGGGAACCTATTTCTATCTGCCCTTTTTGAATGTCTTTATCTGCATATGCCATTCTAAATTGCGTTTTCGAAACCCCTTTCAGTTTTTGGACTCATTTTGCCCTTGTGAAACTCATCCAATATGCAAAGAAGAATCCTAAATACTCTCCTAACACCAGTCAACTGCTTCTGCTCGACGAATCAGCGCAGCTTCGAGATGCCCGAGCTGGCGTCGCGTCCCGGCCTGCCCACCGGTGGCTGCTACGAAATCGTGACGTTGGCGGCCGTGGAGAGAGCGGCGCGCATCGATTGCAGAAGGAAGAACGCCTCCCTCCCGAGCATCCACACGGAACACAAGCAGAGATACCTCACTTCACGTTAGTTGTTAGAGCTCTCTACAGTGAGGGAATACATATTACATGGGGTATAGTTATCCGTATTATATTACCATATAATGTCTACTCGTTTAGTTTTCCCGCCAAAAACACAACACTGGATCGGCCTCGAGCGTGAAGGAGCTTCGTACGCGTGGATCGATTATGTTAGCATCAGTCTTCATCATTCAGTTTCCAATATTAGACATCAAAACTTTCATACACAATAAATGCAGACGCCGTACGACTACTCGAATTGGCCAAAAGATGCAGACATCGGCACGGGGCCGGCCTTCTACTCTTGGCAGTACTCGGGCTTCCGCACCGGCTGGTTCTCCGCGCCCACCACGAAGTCAGCCCAGTACACTTGCCAGTTCGCGCCCTGCGACTCGCTCAACGACGCGTGTCTTGTCGAGGAACCGTGAAGACCATGATACCCTTGCAAAATGGAGCATGAAAATCATGCATTTATTTATCTCGCCAACTACATTCAATCTGACAATCCTTTATTTAGATGTGCATTCATGGAATAAAATTTGCATTCGCTTATTCTTACAATTATCTCACCCTCGCTCCAGTCAAATAATATAGCAAGTCTCTTTTTCTATGAGAAGCGAGGGGAAGCCGTTTGTAACCAAGACACTGATGGTGTGTCCTCATCTCACCAGTTCGTCTCTATTCCTCTGAGAAAGCATGCAAGATTCTTGTTCACTAACGCTGATTGTGAGTCTCGCGAACGATGACACATCGGAAGGAGATTTGGACTCTGACACTCTCCCTCTCTTTATTTCTTCCTCTCTTTCTCTCTCAATCTTTCTCTCTCTAGTGAAAAACATGCATTTAATAATGAAGTTACGCAGAAATTTAGACCAATAGAAAGAAAATTCAGATGGAGTATCCATTTAAGTGAAAAGGTGTTCCTGAACTATGGATAAATCTGCTCGGATTTTTATGCTGGTCGAAATGTACAACAACTACATACAGGAAGCAGTGTTTTAAGGCATCCATAATATCGCATAGTATTTTCAAACAATTTCTAGTATAATTGATTGAACAGTTGATTACATAGACTAAACTAGTAATAAAAAAAATCTGCGTCTTGTTAGAGAACAGGAAGATTTGTGGCTAACCTCGACGTGGAGAATGCGCGATGTGTGCATCCCATTGGGCAATAATAAAAAATAAGAAGGAAAATTATTCGTAGAGATAATTTGACACACTAGGCTGATCGAACGAATACTCGTGTAAATTGTTCGGAGTAGAACAAGAAACTGTCATATTTTTGGAGAATCGCCGTTTGATGTCGTCCTCTTCAATCGAAAGGGACAGGTTTACCATCAACTTCATGACTGACAATGAAACAAATAACTTCTAACTGAAACTGCCTTGGAAAAACGATCTAGCTAATAAAAACAACTCCACAATGTTCCAGCACATAATTACTCTCAAAATGAATGTTTGCGATTTGACAACGATTTGCAGAAACGATCAATTATCAAACATTTTAGCGATTTATTTGAAGGCAATATAAACTGTTGTGGAGTTATGTGTACATAAGTAAACTACGTGACTTTGGGATTCAAGGGGAATTAAGAATCATTACACCTGCATCATCCTTTCCCAGAGTACATCCCATTGTCCGCAAGGATTACATCTTCCATTCCTATATAAACCCCCTCCTACCCGTGAATAAACAGTTTCGAGTTCCTGTGTTCTACGTGTTCTTCTCTGGTTGTTCCCGCATCGCAAGTACTTCATCTCGAGGCTCTCGGATCTCTGCGGCTGGTCGTCGTTCCCTCTGTCCCCCTCCTTTCAGGTTCCGGCGGTGTTCGGAAGAGGAGTGAGGATAAGGAAGAAGGATTAGGAAGAGAGTACGACCAGTGAGAGAGTTAGGCGAGAGAGATAAAAGAGTCCCGGAGGACTCGTGAGAGATACAGCAAGAGGTTGCTGGTGAGAGCGTCTCGCCGTACGATATCTGGCGCTTGTGTGAGAGGCCAGTTTGGTGAAAGCGAGAAAACCTTGTAATCTATCCTTTTCTGGCGAGGACGAAAGATTACAACTTAAACACTACTTTTGTCCTAGTTGAGGAGGCATTATAAATTGCACCAAGCGAGTGAGTGTGCAACACTCGATGAACTACTTTTCTCGAGCAAACAGAGAGAGAGAGAGAGAGAGACAGAGAAGAGAGAGTGAGAGAGAGCAAACGAGAGAATCACTAGAGTAAGACGCAGACAGCTGAAACGATATGACTAGTTTAGGGTATGACTCTCGAAAAAAACCGTTTATTCGCAGCAAGGAAAAAATATCAATAAACAGAATCTGAATAAATATTTCAGCATATGAACTTGACCTTCATTACCAAATACGTGCCCGAGCCGTAGTTTCCTCTCCACAGACCGAACAATGAGGAAATTCACAGCATCTGAACGAGACAGTAACCAAGACCAAGGAAGAAAGCTAGTACATCTATTATGAGGAAGATTGTTTAAGACAATTTAAAGTCCGGGGAAAGAAAAAAGTTGAACATGGCACAAAAGCATTAATTTTTCCGAACCGTAAACGTTTTTAATATGTATATATTTAAAAAGTAAAACTAAACGATTTTTTTTCCAATACAAACCTCCAACAAACAGCACATCCGCACTGAAGGAGTATATTAACGACATTCTTCTTGCAGCTGCAGTCGAGATCCTCTAAATTGTCTTCAAAGAAATAATCAAATTGTCTTCCAATTTAACTGAGGAGATCCATTCTTTTTGCCCTTTTAATTAAAATATCAAATACGAATAGCTTTCAATATCCTTCAAATAAGTAAGGAACCACTCAAGAGGCGGCTGCCCGATGAAGACGGTCCAATGTTCGATCTGGCTGACGGCTCCTGTAAGTGTTCCTCGATGACTACTATTATATGTTATTATACAAAATAACATATGGAATGACTTAATAAAACATTGGTTCGATCAGCTAGCCTTTTCCAGGACACTGAGCAGAATGTTGAGTTCTCCGATGCGCCGAAAGTGTAGGGACGCCAGGGCTCGCTCTCCGTCTTCTTTTTGATCAAAACAGACCACTGCCGTGCCCTTCGAAGCACCGTTCGGGGTGCGGTCCGCCTGGAAAAATTCTTGAGATATGCTATTTTCAACAGTAATATATTGCCGTTCTGTATTTTCCTTGAAGAACTTTGCAATCGCAACGTAAATAAATCACATTCTTAACATATTATTTTAAGATTAGTTTTTTTAACACAATTATCAAAGTTGCAGACCATGGCCCAACGAACACCCCCTTCATCAGAGAAGACATCTTGAAGTATATCGTCGTCCACGCTATGGTCGAGATTTCTCACTACGATCTTGAACAAATCCTACAATGCTCCTCTTTAAAGAGAGATATTGTATTCCCAGAAAAAATATTTTTAGTAAACTAATAAATTGAAGTTATAAAACTAGAATATAAAATAAGTATACATTTTTTTATGAAGAAAAACCCTGACCGCTTCCAACTGATTTTGCCGTTTAAACATGTTCTCCAAAAGGTTCATAGGAATGTTCATGAAGATATCGAGTGTTTTTGTGCTTCCTTCAAGAACAAATGTCTCGCACGCAAACGATGCCTCCAATATTAAAATCTTATCATTTTATCTCAATTTGAAATTGTAGTTAGAAAACAATAAAAAAGGCTATCACACTCAGGTCAGCACATATAAAAAGGTAGATAATGAAACACAGAATCGATTAATGATATTTAATAAATTAGATTCTAGAAAGTACACATTCAACGTTCTGAAATAAACATAATAAAAATATCGTACCTCAACGGCATTTGCTGTTGTTGAAAAGTTGATGTATGCAGTCTTCCCTTTCAGGTCGCATCCTTTGTAACCGACAAAGTGACGAAATAAATTTTCGAGTGAGGCCTGAAGGAGTTTATTAAAAATTTGCTCAGAGCACTACTGAAAAAAAAATCGGCTACCTTTTTAACTTTACCGTCGAGATTCTTCAGGATGAGGCCAGGACAATGGTATTTGCCACAGCCCACAGCGCCGATTCGAAGCAGAAAAAAAATAGATAAGAAGGGTGTGAGCTTGATAAATAAGACAGTGAAAGAAGAGCGAGGAAACAAAAAGAAATTCAAGCACCGGTTCCTCTTTTGGAGGTTTCTTCTCCGGCGGGTTTGTTGCGAGCTCCTTTTCCTTCTGTGGAAATTGTTTGTTGAATCGCTTATCGACAGTGATTTCGATTTGCCCGCAAGAAAAAACTATTATTAGTTAACAACATAAAACTGTGTGAGCTTACTTCCTGCCTAAAAGGTGGCCGTTCATTTCAAGAATGGCTCGTTTACGGTCGGTAGTGTTTGAAAAGGAAACGAGACCGAGGCCACGAGATTTGCCTTCCTTATCCAGATTAATCTATAATTTTTAAGCTCACCTACGGCATAAATCTTATATGAAATCGGTTGTTTAAAACAAAGAAATAACTTCGAATGAAGAAGATCTAAACAAACGTTTGTAAAAAAAACTATTCCCTGGCTCCTTTAAAAAGGGAAAATTACCTTGCACTCTGAGACCGGTCCAATCTTCTTGGTGAAAGCCTCCCGAAGCATCTCAATAGTACACTCATCAATGTTGCTGACGAACAGTTGGAGCCCTGGTTTCATCTGAAACAACATTTTTTTTAAATATATTTATTTAGTCTCAAGATTAATATCCAGGGTTTGTAGTTATTAGAGAGGAAAACGTCATGAATTCTTTGACAGTCTCTCTCTGTTAGAATTTTCCAATGTTGAAAAAAGGGTAATAACCAACCGCAGTAGACTTTGGTGAGTTTTCCATCTTGTGCTTCTCACCTTCATTGTTCATAGCTCCTTTAGCTTCCTTTATCTTTTTGCATTCCTTCTCGGATTCTTCCACTGTCACTTTGTCAGCGAACAACTGCATCTTCCTTAAATCAAACGTAAAATTTTCGTAATTATAACACATATGCATGTTGAACTATTAAAACCTTTCGTTAAAAGTAACAGCACTAAGACTACACTAAACCGGGAATAAATGCCACTGTCGAATTCTTGGGAAAACTGGATTTGGTACAAAGTTTGGGGCCCGGAAAGCAAAGTGAATACGCGCAAAAAAGAACTTGGATGCCAAAATAAGCGTGGGGGTGGTACAGGGGAGATTCAAAATATGAGTTATTCTGTGAAATTGACGGGTTCCTTTTTAAACCGTGTTACTAAATCAGCAACACAATTATATGTGAGAATACAGCTTGCAGCATCGAGTCATTGCAGCCTTGATCGATGTTCTTGATACGAATGGTGAAGGCTTCTTGAGGAACCTTGAAGAAAGCAGAGTTTTAAAACTTAAAATTGATAAATACACATGCGCTAAGCGCTCATCTATATAATTGCGATAAATATGTACATACATACAACGATTATATACCTGCTGAATCACTGAACTGTCGCTGAAGGGAGATGGCAGACTTGGTGCAGAAAGCGGCGGCTGCGACCTAGCAACCGCTCCCGATTGTCTAGTCGGCTGTTCCACCTTTTCGCGCTGTTCAGTAATCGTCATCTTTCTATGAAATTGTGCTGATTAGTTTTGTCAAAATTTATATTTTATTCCAAATCAAGCAGCTGCCACAATCGGCCCAATCCAACTATAAATTGTGAAATAAGGTAAAAGATTCCAAAACATTATTTCGTAATTGAATTGAATTTCGCTTTCGCACCGTACCTGCTGCCGAGTTCGGTGTTGTTCAGCTCTGTCATCGCGCGTTCAGCGTCTTTCTTCACCGAAAAAAGAACGGAAGCAGAGAAAGCACGAGAAGGATCGCGATTGTTGTGAATCTGCGAGCAATATTTGTCTACTTCGAATATTTTAAGTGTGGCTTCAATAATATAGAAAGAGAGAGAAGGGAAACAGTGCCTAATACGAGGAGCAAGAAATGCTTTCAGCCGACCTTGAGGCTAGCTATGGCTCCATACGGACTGAACGCTTTTCGTAGCCGTTGCTGTGTGATCGTGGGCTCGAGGTTGGTAATATGAAGATTCATCCCTCCAGATACCTAGCAGCATCAGATCTTAACAATTGCAAGCACCAATCAAGGTATGTATGTATATTTTATATTGATGTATAAAAAGACATATAAAAAGTTGCCAATAGCTAGGTAATAATAGTAAGCGTGGATTTACTTTCTGTACTGCGGAAGGGCGCTTTGCAACATTTGAAGGCTTTTGAGATTTCATAGGGTCCATCGCTGATTGCTGGAACGAGAATTCAAATCCTTCTGAAGAGGTAGGGGCTAGCAAAGGTTGACTGAAAGAAAGTTGTGAGCTTCAAATAAAAGGAACGGGCTTGTCACAGAAGAAAATCATTCGACAGAGAGTAAAAGACATTAGGGAAGGAAAAAGACGAAAAGAATGAAAGAGTAGAGGCAGGTCATTCCGTTAGAGGCCTGAAATGATATAAAAAACCAAATCAAACGTTCACTCTTATATCATCATAGAAATGAACATTACTTAAAAATCGTTTATTTACAACTAATCGGCCAATACGAGCAAAAAAAATTGAAGAAAATCCCAATGCCGGTGTAAATTCTCCGCTAATAAACGTTCCAAGCACAATTTAAAAAAAAAATGACAAGAAGAGAAGTTACAGAAAACGCATTATAGACAACACACCATTTACATTATATATATCAACGCATATTGCCACGTGATCAACATTTTCAGTGGTACGAGTTGGAGGTAGAGAATCGTTTGAGAACCTTAAAAGGTGAATCATTCTTCAATAGCTAGTTACACGCATAGCTTATTATACAGTTTAATACTTTATATTTTGAAAAAATTAAGAAATTCAAAATAAATAAAAGTATCAGGTCAATTTACAGGCACGAATGTCAGATTATACCTTAAAAACAATAATGTTGTTTTTACCTGTCTCAGTTCCTGCGCATCCTCGAGAGAGATCGTCTCAGCGGGAGACATGGCCTGATTCTCATAGCTGAATGAAGTAACTATGTATGTAGGAATCTGAGGGATCATCTAAATATATAAATAAAACTGCACGAACAGGTTTTTTTTATTTACTGTATTTACTTCTCTATTATACGCACCCCCTTTATTATAACCATTCCCCCTCTAAGAGAGCCCGTCTTGAAGGCTCATGACTTGAATGAATATTGGAGGCGTGAGATGCTCTTCTTGATGAACGAATAAAATAATATTATCAAACATTGAAAATAAAACCCCTACCTCCACTACGACCTCTCCTCTAATAGTGCCCCTCCCTCACTAAGGGACTGAAAAATAATATCCACGATGTAATAGTAGAGAAAATACGGTTATTGATATTTTGTTAAATAAAAAATATCCTACAGAAGTAGCATTCGTATGCAGCAGTATGAGGCGTCCTTGAGAACGAAGATATTCGAATGTGGATAAGTCAGAAAGAGTGGACTGTTCACAACTGGAACAGAGAACTCAATCATGACGATGTGATATTTTATCTCATTTTAGAAGATAATTCATGCATTCCATAAATTCTTCTTTCTAAAGAAAAACTAATTCGAACTCTCACGACTTTTAATTGCTATAAACAATAAGGACTGCACGGACCTTCCACAACAGCGATCGCCCACTCACAGTTCGTTGTGAGGGCCGGCTTGTTAGAGCAGCAGTTGGAGGAGCAGACTTGGCGGAGGTGGCGGATGGATTGCTGAGATAGATAGAGAGAGAGAGAGAGAGAGAGAGAGAGAGAGAAGAGAGAGAGAGAGAAAAAAAATATGAGCGATGAGGAGAAGAGAGAGAGAGAAAAAATGAGAACGATGAGGAGAAGGGGAGAGAGGGAGAGAGACAGAGAGAGCGAGAGAGGGGAGACAGGAGAGAATGAGAGAAAAGAAAGAAATGAGAAGATGGTGAGAGAAAGGAGAAAGAAGAGAGAGAGCAGATATAAAGAATGATATGAAAGATGAGAAAGAAAGAAAATGATAGAAAGATAGAAAGGGATAGAGATACATAAAAGCGAAAGACAGAGACAGAGAGAGAGAGCGAGAGAGAGAGAGAGAGAGAAACCCCTAACCAATGTGGAAAAGCGACGCGTGCCCAAGCTGTAGCACTTTGAGAGACTGCTGCTGTTAGAGAGATAGATGCCCGTGCCATAGACTGCGGCAGTCGTCATGAGATTCGTGTCAGAAAGCACCTTCAGCCCGTTGCGCAGGATCGAGTGCCAGTTCTCGATCGTGGAGCCGCTAGAACAGATATGTCATTTAAAATATTAAGAAATAGGCGGAGTAAAAATTAAAATAAAATTTACTGATTCCGAAAATTTAGTCTGAATAACTAATAAAGTAAAATAACAAATATGTAAAAGAAAGGCTAACAAAAAGCCAGATAAAAAACCGAACTGGAACAAAAAGATGCTCTCGTTGCCGTTTGCGAGTTTCAGCTGCTCAAAGCGCTTCTTCAAAGGGAGAACAGATAATATATTTACAAACTATTTATGTATGTATCTATGTGTATATAGTTTAGTCAAAAACAACAAACTAAAAAAATATCGCAGATAAAATCTTAAAACCTCCTTCTCCGGGCAGTCTGAAATGCAGATATACTGGAACGGGGTATTGCCGAATCGAAGGAGCCGCTCCGGAGGAATACGGTGCCAGTTGGACTTGCAGGTCTTGAACAACCTGTTAGATTGAAACCCATAAAAAAATTACAAATACATTATTTTTCTCAATGTTAATGTGCAATTGCTTCCTTCGGATGAATTCAACATCTACATACTTTCGTACAATCGATCCACAATGTGTTTTTAAGAACCACAACAGTATACGGAAAAGAGCGAAAATGCAGATTCTAGAATCAATGAGAAACTGACCATTCGGTACATTTGCCCAGAAAAGGCAACTCGTCCTTCATTGCCTTGAAGAAAGTGGGAGATTGCATGAAGAGACGAGCACACGGAACGAGCTTAGAGAACTTTGACAGCGCCTCGTAGACACTTCGCATATAAAGAACCGAATATCCTGCAAAAATTTTATTCTGATTTCGCTTATAACAGAAAATAATAACACATTCATTCTAAATTAAGCTATTGTTGAACATACGTAATGCTTGTAAGTTTAAAAAAAAATGTGATTCGTACTAAGAGACGTGTTAATGGGCAACTGCTGGATCTCGCGATTAGCCTTCTTGATCTGCTCATTCACCTTGACAGTTCTTCCAAGTTCGTCCTTGAGGGACGCCAAGTCATTGCCACTGAATGGATAAGTCTATTATTAAATTAAAAGTATAACGATCAGGAAAACAGAACATCAACTAAACATAAACAACTTAAAAAGTAAATGGTTTACGTGAAGTCTGGCGCGGGCGTGAGAATGAGATCTCGACGCGAAGAGGCGACGGCGGCGAAGAAGAAGCTCAAGTAGAGATCCAGAATATCTGAAGACACACTCGGCACTCGAAGGTCGTCGAAGAAGGCTGCAATGGACCGCATTTTGATAAGATGAATATGTGGTCCAGCAAGGAACCGAAAACTATAAAGTACATATGTATGTATGTATACTAACTATAAGGTAAATTTGTTTCGATAAAAAAAAATAAGCACTTCAAGAAATGCAGTAATTTATTTCAATATGTACAGATACTGAGGAAGTAAGTAGAATAATTTTGAATCTCGAAAGCCAAGCGAACTTTCTGCATCCTTTTGCTTCCACTCTCGAACACGCAACTCCTTTCCTCTGAAGATACACTTGTCGCATGCCATCCTAGCCGTTTCTATTTCTTCTTTGTTCGCAAAGTGCACGTAGGCAAACCCGCGAGACTTGTGCTCATTGTCGAAGACGACCAGTAAATAAAGTGAAATAACAAAATAAATACTCATGATTTTGATAAAGTTTGAAAGGGAAAAAATTAAGTTCAAGAATCAAAATATTGCAACCATTACTGTGGCTTACTTACTGTGGCCTTGGTGACGATTCCAAACTGTTCAAAGTGCTTTTTGAGAAGGAAGTTAGACACATGCGGCGCCATGTTGTCTACCATGAGCACGTAAATGCCCTATAAATAAATCAAATATGCGGTAAGAAGAAAAGTATACTTTGTCACTAATTGTATGCAGCGAAATTTCGATTTTGAATTCATTCAACTAAAAAAACATATGAGTAAAGTAGAGCAAGACAAATAAAAAATTCAAGTACATCTCACACAATCGCCGATTTTAAAAACGAAGAAACTCATTTTTTATAACCTTTTCGCGCTGTTTCTGATTGTTGTTCTGGCGTTCCTTCTTTACAAACTTTTTAACCGTAAATGAATGATCGCAGCCAGGCAGCAGATGATTATCCAGTTCCAATGCCTGGTACAAAAAGCATAAAATTAATTGATCTCACCCTCTTAGCAGCTTGCTTCGATTCAAATGTTACAAATGCAAAGCGAGCCTGTTTCATCCGCTGTTTGCTTTCTTCTTTCAAATTGACGTTTTTAACTTTGCCGAATCGTTCGAAGTGTGCAAACAAAAGAGCCTGGAACTGTTAATGAAGCATTATTCTTGCTTCTCATTGAAAATTATTAAAAATTCTATACATTAATCACATTCGAAGAACCCGTAATATAATATATATAGACTTAATTTTCGCGTTCGCTATTTCATATAAATATTTCTCCTAACCTCTGTGACCCAAAAGTCAATGTTTCCAACGTAGAGTGTCTTTCCAGGATCGATCCCATTTGGCCCTCTGCTCGATGTTCCCTCAAACAATGAAGAAATTGAATTCATGGATTACATATTCAACCCTCTATCCTCAAAGTATTCTTTCACCCAAAAATCAAAAAAAATTACTAAAATTAATTTAGACGAAATAAAATTTAACCGGTCTTCCGGACTGATTCTTCTCGCGATCTTCCTTCTTGAGAAATGGCTCGATGTGTACCTGCTTGATGCATCCCGGCATTGTTTTGCCATCTAGAGCGGAAAGAGCCTGAAGCAGACAAACGAATATCACGACAAGCATGAGATAACTAAAACAATTTAGGGAAATTTAAAATACAACGATGAAAGCTAAACGGCATTAATATTTGCTTTAAAAATTAATAAGATAACAATCAAAAAGGAATTTTTAACCAATAGAAACGAACTTATTTTCACTCACAATAGAGAGAACTTTTTCTAAATTCGCACCAATGCCGCATGTAGTTCACACTCAAAGGTAACAAGTTCTTGTCCTTTCGATCTACCATTCGAATCGTCCGTGTAAATGATGCAATTACGAACGTTTCCGTACGATGAAAAGATATCCGTGAGCATACCCTCAAGATAGTGAGTCTTGAATGAAGATATGTAAATTAAGAGAGTTAAACAAAGAAAGAGTGGGAAAGAAATCATGTTTAGGAATAGGATTATGGAAATGCCTATAAGACCACTTATGTATAACTGCCACTCTTAAAGAATATAATACCGTACCTTTGTGACGTGCGCATCGAGATTTCGCAAGAAGAGTGTTGTGTTGCCATTCTCATTTGATCTGTTCTTCTTTGTCCTTCGAGCGACCCAAAATAAACCGTCAAATTTTTTTATCCCCATCATGTATACATATAAAGTACGCTAACTTCTAGGAAGCAATTCTTTAAGAGTCGTTTTATTACGTTTGAAACAGTGTGTTTTAACCTCCTGATGACTTCGCACCGGCGCCTCCTTGACCCGAATTCTCCTAAATACAGTTCCTATTATGGTATATTTTAAAACAGTCATAATTAGGTCCTCATTGATGGCATTTATTACCTACAGAAATTACCACGTACTCAGCTTTGTCAAATAATATGCTCACGATACATAGATTGACAAAGAAAAATAAAAAAATAAAAATAAAACAATTAGTTTAAGATTCCATGCAAATTAAAAACACAGTACATACGTATCGTCCATTTCAAAAAGATATTCGCCGTCCAGATCTTCAATCGCCTGCTCGCCATCAGAACGATTGCGGAACTTGACCAAGGCTATGCAAGTATCGAATTCCGGATTCGGCGGTTTCAGCCAAACTTCGAGCAAGTGTGAAAGTCGCATCCCATAAGGCTGATAAAAATGAATAAAATCAGGTGCTCAATAATATGAAAATAAAGAATGGCCGTTTAAATGTTACCTCAAAGAGACTAGTGGACCATATTCGGAGAATATCTCTGTAATATCGTCCTCGTCAATCGATAGGTCCAAGTTGCTAATCATCAAGTTCATGACTGAAAAAAATTATTCTTCCAGATGAACTGCATTGGTTGCGTGACCAACTCGAGAAATTTGCTCGGCAAGAATCAAGAGACAACATATCTACATATGTATGTAACAATAAGACCTCTCATGATCAGGCATAAAATTATACTAAAAACGGCTATTGCATTAGTTGACACAGATTTTAATTTAACTGCAAAAATATTCAGGGTGATCCTCTTGGAAAAAATATAAAGTGCTTTTCAATTCTTATGATGAAGACAATTTTCGTGTCTTTGAAGGGAGATGAAAAAACACTGAGGCTCACCGCTCTGGCTTTTCAGAATGTATTCAATTTAGAGCCGGAAATGCAGCCTAATTCGTCAACAAAGAGGGAATTTGTATCTTCATTTGTAGCTTTATTCGTCAAATGAATGCGCCATCCGGCAGGCGGTTTTTCGCACTCTATCTCAACCCTATAGTCTCTCTCTCTCTCTTGCTCTGTCTCTCTCTCCTCTTCCACAGTGCTCTCTCTCTCTTTTTCGTCTTCCTGTTAACTTCAACATCAATCTGGAGCTCATGTTTGTAGATTAAAATTTGATATTGTTGCGATCTTTAATGTAATTTTTGAGGAAATAAAAGCAATACAATGAATTTAAAACAAAACCGCAACAGTAAAACAACCTTGAAATTTCATTTACTTTAACCTAGAACAAATTGAATGAGCGCACGTATGCAACAAAAGCTCTCGCAGGCAGTTGTGGCTCGGCAAACTATGTAGGCTTCTTCCGGCAGAAATCAATCGGAGGAGAATGGAGTGCAAGTCAATTGAATGAGTAGAGAGAGCAAGAAAAGTACTGATAACTTCATGATAAGGAGAGAAAGCGAGACGAGTTTGAGAAGGAGAAGGCAACGAAGAATGGTGAGTCACATTAGGGACTACGTAAACAAAGTTACCGGTCAAAGACCACTAACAAATAACGCTTCATACATACAAGAATGGAAAAATGGGAAAAAAACCAAGTAAGGTAAACTTATATCAATACCGCTTTTTCGTGTTAAAATTAACTTTCTCAGCTTCCAATCACAAATAAATCAGACAAATATTTATATCCGACAATATAGCGTAAATCAATGCCTCTAGATGTGATGTCTCCTACTATCAAAGAATGTACTTGGACAACTACAGCAAACGGGGTTCTCTCCAAGTTGAGGTGGCATTGTAAATTGTTCAAGACAAGAGTGCATACGTCACTGAATTGCTTTTCTCATGGAACTAGAAAGAGGGAAAGTGAGAAAGAGAGAAAGAGAGAGAAAGAGAGAGAAAGAGAGTGCCGAACGAGGAGGAGAACGAAAGAGGGAATTCTTAAAGTAAGAAGTAAAAAGTATGAAGATTGTCTCGACATTTAGTTTTAGGTAAATCTCGTGTTTATTCAAGGAAAAAGGCCACAAATTCGACCAAAAGCCAAGTGTAAAGCTGCAAAAGACTGGTGAAGTGTAACATTTCTTGGTTAGTATATGTTTTTAACAGTAAAACGATAATTTTTTTTCGAATTAAAACCTTGAGTAAAGAGTATGTATATATGTTCATTCACACTTAAGGAGCATTTCAACTACATACATTCTTCTTGCAGATGCAATCGAAACCCTCGAGATTCGAGTTGGTTTCACAGAGGTAACGGAGTTAC
Organism: Allodiplogaster sudhausi; assembly: GCA_945643635.1. NCBI lineage: Eukaryota > Metazoa > Nematoda > Chromadorea > Rhabditida > Diplogasteridae > Allodiplogaster > Allodiplogaster sudhausi. Next base: position 4,656,222 of record CALZFC010000251.1, read on the forward strand.
CCACAACATATTTTGATTATTCGCCATGTCCCTTCAAAATGTGCCTATCTCAAGCACACACATGAATTAGACTCACATGAAACAATGTTTCCGAACAATTCCAAACCCTTCGTTATCGTTTCTTAACGTGGAAGGGAGAGTTGTTGAACACGCCCTTGTGCTGTTGTTGCATTGTCATCAGGGAGGCCAAGTGCTTCGCGAGAAAATGCCCGGACCGGGGCTTGCGCACTATCTTTTACTCTCAGTCAGTGTTTTTGTGTATTTTTTTTCTAAACGTTCCTGTAAGATTTTCTATCGTTCAAAGAGTTTTGCCCATAAGACTGTTTACATTTGGCCGGATATTTTCTTGTGTCAGGTGCTCATGCTGCTGCTATTAAAAGATTGCTCAGATTAAAAGATGCAACGAACTTCTAACCGGAGTTTGTTATTTCCAATAACATACATACTTTCGATTCCTACTAGATGTGTAGGCCGTAGCGTAATAAACGGATGAATGCTTATTTCTAAGGTGATGCAAACTGTATAGAAGGAAACAATGTGCAGGTAAACAAAATCATTCCCACTGTATCGGCTCAAATTTGCGCGGCCGGCAGTAACGAGCAATACCTCCAAAATGTTGAAGTTATCGGCAGAAATATTAGAATTGTCAGGTATGAAGCTTACTTAAGGTTTTTATTTTGGATAGGAAAATAAAAACCTTTCTATAATATTGAACTATCGTTTTAAATAATATAATGAAGAGTGCAGAAATTTATTCTTTGATCTTCCAGCTTGTACGAGATAATTCGAGGGGACGTTAGCGAAGACCCCGGCCTCTCGTGCTATTCATTGGCCAATTTGACCGATTCGATGTTCTATATCAACAATAGAAATAGAGACATGGACTGTTCGGACGACTTCTTCATCTTCATGGAAGACAAGCGAGTAGCTGCTGTTGTACGTCTATTAAAATTCAGCTAGTAGTATGGTTTTTTAATACGCATTAGTTTTTGGAATTTTATAAATATAACTATGGCATCTAACCGGTTATAGCATCTTTATTTGTGTAGATATTACATGTAGGCTGTGACACATGAACAACGCGTCACTCCAATCAATATAACAGATGGACGTCCTCTTGTTCTGCTCTCGCCAACCGGAAGAATAAAACTGGAATTCCTACAGGGGAAGGAAAACGTTAGTTTGTTCACAGTTCGGACAAAGACAGCGTAAAATTCTTGTCATGGCATGACGATTTGTGTTGGGCAGAATCTGTAAGTGTTCGCCCGATACTTTTCTGACCATTGAAAAAAAACAACTCGCTTGAGGTCGCAAGCATTCGCGCCCGCAGCAACTCGGGCAGCCGGACGATTTACAATGTAAAAGGAGTTTAGATTCCAGACACATACGTTCTTTTTGACTCGATCATCCAGATCGTGCCTCTGAACTCAGAGCACTTCACCATCTCGAGATCAACGGATATCCTAGGTTTTTTTACCCCTAGTTCGCAACAGTATAAATGATGTCAAATGCTTTGTAAAAACACATTTGTTATTGTAAATAAAGCTCTTCATTCTAGACGAGCATATCCTCGCGCCCGGCAGCTTCGTCGTTGTCGGTACATTTGCGTACCCGGACGCGCGTCATCTCAACGGCCAGGACAATCGCGTGTCTTCAAGTTGGTTTTGAAAGCCGTCGAATGATGCACTAATCAATTTGAAACATATCCGAGCTCTGCTGAAGTGTTATCCAATAGAATTCTTGGCACTTTTTTTTGAATTATTCTTTGTGCTATTATTTAAAAAATTACAGCACAAACAGAGAAAAAAGCGAGCAGAAGTTGACAGGTAGAACGAGAGCAAAAAGGAGACCTCGATTTTTCCAGAGTGAACGAGAGCGTGCAAGTCGACACTTTGACGAAGAACTACTTTGACAAGCAATTTGGTGGTGGCATGCACATCATCGCCGGCGGCATCTGATTCAATGGAACGAGAGTGTAAGCGAATAATCTGCGAGAACAAATATGATTTATTGGTAATTTTTTTCGGAATAGTATGACAAATTTGCATTTTCTTGGAAATGTTCCTTATGAATGTACAAATGAAAGAGTAATTTAAAGGTTTTCTGGTTCATACAACGGCAGTGACGGGTTCAGCTATTACGGCGATAGATTCGAGCTGGGTTTGCCTTCTTATACAACATCTAAAAGGAATGTATATTAAAAATTCGCTAAAGATTACCGCACCAACGTTCATTCATAACCACCGTCAAGGTCGACCTATCGTATTTTCTCTATTACTTAATACCTCCGTTTCTTATAATCCCTCCAATAATACCTCCCTTTTTGATAATGTCATTGAAAATAGTACCCTTTCCATTAGTAGAGCCCCCCCCCCCTCTAATAATGCCCCTCCCTCGCAAGGGCATTGAAAAATAGTAATAACTTGGAAAAAATACGGTATATACAAATTGATCTTCAACCCAACCGTCTTATTCTTGGCATCATGCGAACGATGAGTGAATAAAGAGACTATAAAATGAATGTCATTCGCTAAAAAGGCTGGAACTGTTTAGCACAATGGGTAGAAAATATTTGATTGATGTCTGAATGATGGAGTAATTTACTTAACTGCGAGAGAATAGTGAAGGTTTAAAACATCTTATTACTTAGTATATATCCATATGCACACCTACATACACGAAAAAGACTGTCCTCAATCCTACAGAAGCGTATTATTCCAGATACATATCTGACCATCGTCCCGAGAGGATCGCAGGCACTTCCTAATAACGACTACTTCGTAACGGAAGTGCACATTCGAGGTTGCTTTACTTGGCTTCTTAACTTCTTATCTAAAATTGTTGGAATTACATAAATAATAAAAATACAAATAACTATGTAATTTATACGACTGAAGAGTTACCGCCATGTGTCACCTCGCCATCGGCGCCTTCTCATGCGACGACGCAACAGCCGGATAAGCCAACTGTGGCAACAAAGAACACGCCATATCCAACAGCATTCAGCCTATCCAGTGACCAACCAGGCGCACCGACAATGGTTCCCGCCTACACAGAGACAACAAGAACCACAGGAGTGACAGCAAGAACCATGGAATTTCCTCCCAGCACACGACGTATGTATGTACATGTTTACATAGTAGCTTATGCGTTTCATAGGAGACTCTTCTCTCTCGCTTTTCTAATCTCACGCATTCCATATCTGGAGAGACACAACAAAAATCATACTAGTTGCAATCGTTGGGTATGATCTGTTCACATACATACATATAAGAACAACGTTTCGCGTCGTGGCAATGCTGCTCGAGTATTGTCTATTGCAGCCGGCCCGACGGGCTTCCCTGCCGAGGACGACAAGTACTGCGCGTGTCGCTACGACCACCTCTGGCTGGACGTCGTCTTCCTCGTCGAGGCCACCGACTCCATGGGCAAGGAAGGCATCGATGACGTCAGATTATCCATTCAACTTGAATTTTGGCCACAACGTGATTTACTTTAATCACGTTGCTACTGAAACCGTAGAGTGAATTATGACGACTCAGGCAGTTATTTTTTAAATACATATATTTAGGTAATCGCTTTCATTCAAGGCGCTCTGTATCAGATGTCCAAGGGAGTTCGACGATTCAGTTCGAGAGCAGGTAGGGGGTTTTCTCCAGTGCATTCTAAAGATTTCTGTAATATATTAAAGTCTTTCATCTCTGTATGAATCATCGCATACGGAGCGGACGCTCGAGTAATCTCGCGCTTCTCCGATCTCCTCACAGATGACAACGTCGACGACATTTCCATTCCGTTCCTCGGCGGCAAGGAAACAAACATTGAGAGGTCAGCTATAAAGAAAAGATTAACATTACAAGCAGATGTTGAGAAGAAACACGAGAGAACTGTGTAATAAAAATATATAAGATCAGTTTTCAGCGCGATCCGCCAAGCGAATGACATGCTCACGCAGGCGAGTGGAATTCGAAGGGCACGGAAGGTCATCGTTCTCGTCGCTATTGCTTTCAGGTTCTCCTGACATTCTTTTATTGTTGTACTCAACATAACATTGATTAATAATATTAATAGTTGCATTGTTACTTCATAACTTCTTCTTTATGCTTTACATTTAAGGATACAAGACTTTAAAAAAAAGATTATTACTGTCTATACAGAGCAGGCTCCTACGACGATCCGCACCAGATTGCCGAGGGCTTCAGAGAATCTGGAGGAACAATCATCACCATTGGTCAGTAAAACAAGTAAAACATAACAATTTAATCGTGTCTAGGATTAAGGAGGACATAATGACTGCTAAATACAGACTACATCGAGAATAACGGAATCGTGGATCCCAAGCTGACTTCTCTGGCCACGCCCACTTTCGCCTACAACAACACGAACGGAGTGTACACTTTTGGAGACGACGATCTACTCAAGGCATTCTGCGACAGTATGAAACCAGATTGTTGGCCAGATTATTGATGTGGGGGGACCCTTACGATCTGCCGCGTTTTTGAATGGCTTTGTCTACGAAAGGGGTTTGGAACGTGCCTTTCTAAATTGTACATTCCAAACTTCCTTTTAATTTTTGTTACCATTGTGCAATCCACCCAGTATATAAACAATAATTACTCACCAATCATCAGTCAACTGCTTCTGCTCGACGAACCAGCGTGGCTTCGAGATGCCCGAGCTGGTGTCGCGGCCCGGCCTGCCCACCGGCGGCTGCTACGAAATCGTGACGCTGGCGGCCGTGGAGAGAGCGGCGCGCATCGATTGCAGAAGGAAGAACGCCTCCCTCCCGAGCATCCACACGGAACACAAGCAGAGATACCTCACTTCCCGTTAGTCGTTAGAGCTATCGACAATCAGGGTATACATATTACATGGGGTATGGGTATGCGTATTATATTGCCATACAATGTCTACTCCTTTAGTTTTCCCGCCGAAGACCCAGCACTGGATCGGCCTCGAGCGTGAAGGGTCGATTATGTTAGTACCAGTCTTCAGAATTCAGTTCCCAAGAGTTGATGGTAGTTTTTTAAAAGTAAAACATTCCCATATAATAAATGCGGACGCCGTACGACTACTCGAACTGGCCAAAAGATGCAGACATCGGCACGGGACCGGCCTTCTACTCTTCGCAGTACTCGGGCTTCCGCACCGGCTGGTTCTCGCCCACCACGAAGTCGGCCCAGTACACTTGCCAGTTCGCGCCCTGCGACTCGCTCAACGACGCGTGTCTTGTCGAGGAACCGTGAAGACCAGATTTATGCCCTTGCTAATAAAACGTGCACACGCTTATTTTCACCTTTAATCACGTTTTTTCTTTACATGCGAAAAACACTTTACTTGCACGATTATTGTACTTTGTCTTTCTATGCAGTTATTGATCATGTAAAGCAGAATAATTTAATAGAAAGATAAAGAAGGCATTCCTCTTTAGAACGATAAAAAAGTGAATGAAAATTGGGGCTCTGTATTCCGGTGAAGAGCTCGCCGAGAATGTGACGAATGAAGGGTTAGAAGAGGCATTTCGTATAAACTTGACTCCTTTCCTTCTCTTCACCTCTCTCAATTTCTTCTCCTTTTTCACCCCTTCGCTCCATTCTTATGTGAACTTGTGATCGCCAACCTCGTAGGCACAATTCATGGGTTTTAGCCTTCTTTTAGAGATGGTCATTCTTTTTCCCTGATTAGCAATGAGCCCGTAACACTCTCGCTCAATCTGTCTCTCTCTTTTATCTCTCTTCCGTTTTTTTGTTTTTTTTTTTGGAATTTTTGATTTTTGAATTTTTGAAACATTTTGGAATTTTAGTGCACTAAAACATTTTGGATTCTTCAATATCTAGCGTTTCCCTGAAGGGATTGCAGTCCTTAGCTATTGTCAGCCTGAATGGCAATGCATTGCCCAGATGCAACGAGGAGATTCGCATCGAGCCTTTTCTCACCGACGAAAATATGCACATCTCAAGCATATACGCATCGATTAAAAGATAGATACATGGAATTTTGTTTCCGAACTCTTCCAAACTCAATAATTCGCTATCAGCTTAAGCCTGTTCTTAACGGGGTGAGGGAAGCTTAGTTGGACACGCCCTTCTGCTGTTTCTGTCTTATCATCAGGCAAGCCAATTGATTCGCAGGAACATGCCCGGACTAGGGCTTGCGCCATATATTTTGCTGCTTCTCGCTCTCAGTCAGTGTTTTCTGTCTAATTGTTGTTGTTGCAAGTCTTCATAACTATTTGCTACTGTTCAAAAAAATTTTTGTTTACAATTTTGATATCGAATTAAACAGGACATTTTCTTTTGTCAGGTGCACATTCGGCTCGACGGATCATAAGATGCGACGACATCCCGATTGGAGTTTGTTGTTCCCACAAACTTACTTTCTGTTCCTATTGGCTGGGTATACGGTAGTTTACAATGATGATGAATGCTTAAAAAACTCAGCATAAGCAAACGATGTAGAAGGAAACAATATATTGGTCATTTTCAGGTATCAAAGTTTACTACACTTCAATCGTCTCAAATTTGCGCAGCCGGAAACAATTGGGATTACCTCGAAGATATAATCGTTCACTGCAATGACAGGTACTTATGAAAATATGACACTCCCGGTCTCTCTCTCACTCCATCTCTCCCTCACGTTCGCAAACTCTACCTCACTCGCTCTCTTTCATTCTCTCTCTCTCTCTCTCTCTCTCTCTCTCTCTTTCTCTCTCTTTCTCTTCGTTGTCTGACTCTCTTTCACTCCCTCTTCTCATCTCTCTCACTCGCCTTGTCTCTCTCTCGTTCACTCTATCCCTCTCTGTCTCGATCGCTCTTTTCTCTACCTCTCTTTCTTCTCTTTCTCAATCATTGTTTCGCTCTCTCTTCATTCTAATAACTATGAATCGATAACTCCTTTTCTGGTTCCTCTATTTTGGTCAAATGATTGTTGCTCATATGAGTTTTGTTAAAAAAAATTTAATCGTAAATGAGATATCTTTTTAAATTCTCAAACTTGTCATAAAATCAAAAACGGGAGTTAGTAGAAGGTGGTAATGGAAGACGCCGATGTCGAAGAAGACGGCAAGTATACACAAAGGCGAATGGATGAACCATTTGCCCCGTATCGTAGAGGATGCGTCTCGGAGATGACATCTTACCAATGAACTGCGTGTACATTCTCGCGCATTAGCGCATATGTATATTGAAACTATTACTGTGCAAATTACCCTATTATTAAACGGCATAACAAACAGCGTGTGAATAAGGCGAAACATGCTTGACAACCCTCGCACCTAATTTTAAATTCCTTGCGTTAATGATTCGAAATCAAAACATTTCTAGGTAGAGCAAAAAAGGTCTAGAAAGTTTTATTTTTCGGGTCCGGGTGATTGCAAAGATCCCACCTCTATTTCCAGTTACAACGGTGGCGGCTCCAGCACGACTGCACGATTCGCGTAAGCCAGTTCTTCAACTTTCGCAGATTTTATTCGATTAAAGTGCGTTTCCAAGCATGCTACAGAAGTAGACATAATGGCTTATTTTCTGACGGGGTGCATTGATAAAATGAGAAAGCAGGGGAGAGGCGAGTTCGGAAAGAGTGTGTGTGTGTGTGTGTGTGTGTGTGTGAGAGAGAGAGAGAGAGAGAGAGAGAGAGAGGCGGCAGAAGGTGCAGGTATCGCTGTTAAAATGTAATAAATGATGAAACGATGTATCTTTTCTCTCTCTCTAGATTGTCAGATGTAATTTCCGGGAGAGCAGCGGAATACTCGCCCCTCTCGTGTGTTTTATTGCCAAATTCGACGTTCGAACTCCACAATAATAATGCGAAAAAGGACTGCTCGGACGACTTTTTCATTTACATGGAAGACGAGAGAGTCACTGCCATTGTACGTGTTTTAAAAGTCGGCTAGAAATAAAAAAGATAAAATGTGTGTATACCTACAAAAAGAAACCAGCTTTTGTCGAGTTTTCCACCTGTTTTTCACATGCCAAAATGTGCAGGTTATTTATTTTTAACATATATTTCACAAATCTATAAAATAGGTCAAAAATTACGCGAAAATTTATGCAGAAATGTGCATAACAGATCGAAAACGCGAAAACGCTGTATTTTAAGTTTACTCCGTCGTATTTGTACATATTTAGGCCGTCCCGAAATACGAAGAAGACGCCCCTCCACTCAGGATAATATATGGCAGTACCCTTCTTTTTCTGTCATCAACCGGACGAATGAGGCTGAAATTCCTTCAAGGGAAAGAAAATGTTGGTTCAAATAATTCTGACAATGAAAGAGCTAATTTGTTTTCATGTCACGGACTGACAAATTGTCCAGCACATCAATATTCTTGCTCGTTTATTCTTAAAGAGAACATGTAGCAAAAATTCAACTGTTCCCGACTGTCGGTGTATGTCTTAAGTGCTAACAACATTATTTAATATTATGAATGATTCTAAAACCATAAAAAAGCTTAAGATTCTTGGACAGCCTCGGAAAGTGTTCGCCCGATACTTTCATGAGTGTTGAAAAAAAAGCTGTTTGCTTTCACTTGAGGTAGCAAGCATTCGCGCCGGCAGCAACTCAGGCAGCCGGACGATCTACAATGTAAATTACGAGCATAGTACAACATATCCCACTACCCCAACCCCACATGAGAGCACTACTACTGCATCAGAGAGCACTATTGGATCTACTGCAATTGAGAGCACTATTGGATCTACTGCACCAGAGAGCACTATTGGATCTACTGCACCAGAGAGCACTATTGGATCTACTGCACCAGAGAGCACTATTGGATCTACTGCACCTGAGAGCAGTACTGGATCTGCGGGCCCTACTACATCTGTCGGCCCTACTATCACAACTGCAACACCGCGGACGCCCGAAGTGGAGGTTCCGGACACATACGTCCTCTTCGACTCGATCATCCAGATCGTGCCTTGGAACGAGGAGCCCTTCAACTTCACCATCTCGCGATCAACAGATATAATAGGTCTTCTCATCGTGCCTCTAGTTGACAATATTAAAATGATGTCAAAAAAGAACGCATTTTGTTTTAAACAAAGATCTTCTTCCAGACTACCTCATCGTATCGCCCGGAAGCTTCGTCGTCGTCGGGACATCCGCGTTCCCCGACTCGCGCCATCTCAACGGACAGGACAACCGCGCCGTCTTCAGGTTTATTGCAATCCCTGGAATTAAGCACAGAGAATTATATCAATTCGAAGAATGACATATCCGAACTCGTTATCCAATTGCCCCGTCGGCACTTTCTTCTACATATTTGTATTCCTCCAAACCTATCTTATTGGTTGAAAGATTGTTTACTCACTATTTTCTCTGTACTCCTAATGCAAAAGTGTTCCATTTGAAAGAAAAACCTGGTCTTGTAGTCGATAGAATGCGTTCAGAAGTTGAAAGCCAGTGAGTGAGGGACATGGAAACTGGAAATATTGGTGATCACGATTTTCCAGAATAAAAGGGAGCCTGCAAATCGACACATTATCTAACTACTGCTTCGACGCGCGATACGGTGGCAGTGCCGAAATCGTCGCCGGTGGACTCTGGTTTAATGGAACGAGAGAGTACGCGAATAGCCAAACCATGAATACTTGCAACAGTGCAGATTTGAACTTTTTTGAGATAAAAATAGTACGGCAAATTCATGAAAATGCCATGCTAAAAACAAATAAAAGAAGCATTTACAGGTTTTCTGGTTATTACAACGTCACCGACGAGTTCTTCAGCTATTACGGCGATAGCTTAGAGATGAGGTTTGCCTTCTCCCACGACTTTATACATCTCAAATCGCTAAAGATTGTCACACTTTCGCTCATGCACATCACCGTCAAGGATAATTTATTTATATGTATGTATGTATGTGTCTTTTCCCGTCTTGTACAAGACATCGTAAAGCATGATGATTGTAGGAAGAATAAAATGTGAAAGCAATATCCTATATATCACTGCAGATATTTGACCATCGTCCCGCCTCACTCGCAGTCTTATCCGAATGACGATTACTTTGCTACGGAAGTGCGCGTTCGAGGTTGCTTCATTTGGCTTCTTCTCTTTTTGATAGCAAGCTAGATAGATTTATTTATTTATCTACATCAAAGAATTTGTATATAACGATACTTGAATATGCAAAAATCAATAGAATTATTAAGAAATCGTTAGTCATAACGAGAAAAAGAAGTATCAGGAAATAAGAAGAACCGGCGAAAAGGTTGATAGATAGATAGATAGATAGATAGATAGATAGATAGATAGATAGATAGATAGATAGATAGATAGATAGATAGATAGATAGATAGATAGATAGATAGATAGATAGATAGATAGATAGATAGATAGATAGATAGATAGATAGATAGATAGATAGATAGATAGATAGATAGATAGATAAGTTCGAAATTGTAGGAAAGTACTAAATGTAACAGACGCATTTCCAAAGCTGGCCCATCATGGAGAAGATGCTTTTGCAGAGTTGCCGCCAGACGTCACCCCTCCGCCGGCGCCTTCACAAGCGACGACTCAACAGTCGGGTAAGCCAGCTGTGGCAACACAGCTGACATTCCATATCCAGCAGTACCAGATGTACGGACAGAGTTTCCCGCAATCACATAAGAAGTAACGGCAGCAAAGAGAACAGGAACCAAAGCAGGTTCTCATTGAACATGACGTGCACACCTAGCTCCCTTCGTAGATGCAGAAAGCATGTAATAATGAATAATTATGGTACCACAATGAAAATCGCAGTTCCACAATAAAAATAATATTTGCATCTCACAATTTAGAATATCATTTCGCGTCCTGGCAGTGCTGCTCGAATAATGTCCGTTGCAGCCGGCCCAACGGGCTTCCCTTCCGAGGACGGCAAGTACTGCGCGTGTCGCTACGACCACCTCTGGCTGGACGTCGTCTTCCTCGTCGAGGCCACCGACTCCATGGGCAAGGAAGGCATCGATGACGTCAGATTATCCATTCAACATGAATTTTGGCCACGACTTTGGAAACGTTGACTACCGAAAACATTTATAATGACCAAGGTAGAAATAATGCTATATTTAGGTGATCGCTTTCATTCAAGGCGCTCTGTATCAAATGTCCAAGGGAGATCGACGATTCAGCTCAAGAGCAGGCAGGGGTTTTTCTTCATTCCATACAAAAGATTTCTACAAAATACGAAATGAAGTAGTAATATCAAACTTCTTTCTCAGCTTATTCCAAGAATATTCTTGCCTTGTTTCATATGGCCAACATCTTTAAAATGGGTAATATCTCAACGTTTTAATTCAACAGCATTTTTGGGAATGAAAATACATTTGACTACGACGAAATGATGACTGCTATCGTTTCCACGATCTCAACAGGAATCATCGCGTACGGAGCGGACGCTCAAGTAATCGCGCGCTTCTCCGATCTCCTGACGGACGACAACGTCGACGACATTTCCATTCCGTTCCTCGGCGGCAAAGAAACCAACATTGAGAGGTCGGCGATAAAGAAAAGATTAACATTACAAGTCGATAAGAACATGTAGGAACTGTATAATGAAAATATATATAAGATAAGCTTTCAGCGCGATCCGCCAAGCGAACGACATGCTCTCGCAGGCGAGTGGAAGTCGAAGGGCACGCAAGGTCATCGTTCTCGTCGCTACTGCTTTCAGGTTCTTCTGATCATACATCTATTGTTGTACTCAGCATAACATTGATTAATATTATTAATAGTTGCACAGTTTCTACACCACCTATTCATTATGTTCTATATTTAAGGATACAAGACTGTTTTTAAAAGATTATTTATATCTATACAGAGCTGGCTCCTACGACGATCCGCACCAGATTGCCGAGGGTTTCCGAGAGTCTGGCGGAACAATCATCACCATTGGTCAGTAAAAGAAGTAAAACATAAAATTTAATCGCGTCTAGGATTAATGTTATAATGACGCCTAAATGCAGACTACATCGAGAAGGACGGAATCGTGGATCCGAAGCTGACTTCTCTGGCCACGCCCACTTTCGCCTACAACAATACGAACGGAGTGTACACTTTTGGAGACGACGATCTACTCAAGGCATTCTGTGACAGTATGAAACCAGATTATGAGCCAGATTATTGATATGGGGTGACTATTCGATCTTCCGCGTTTTTGAATGTCTTTATCAACGAAAATGGGTTGGAACGTGCCTTTCTAAATTGTCTATTCCCAACCACCTTTTTTTGTTTTTGGTGCCGTCGTGCAGTCCCCAAGTACATTAACAAAACTGCCTAAATTCTCTCCTGACACCAGTCAACTGCTTCTGCTCGACGAACCAGCGCGGCTTCGAGATGCCCGAGCTGGTGTCGCGGCCCGGCCTGCCCACCGGCGGCTGCTACGAAATCGTGACGCTGGCGGCCGTGGAGAGAGCGGCGCGCATCGATTGCAGAAGGAAGGACGCCTCCCTCCCGAGCATCCATACGGAACACAAGCAGAGATACCTCACTTCACGTTAGTCGTTTGGGCCCCCTATTATGATGGTATGCATTCATAGTATTATGTCAACTCTTTTAGTTTTCCCGCCGAAGACACAGCACTGGATCGGCCTCGAGCGTGAAGGAGCTTCTTACGCGTGGATCGATTATGTTAGCATCAGTCTTCATCATTCAGTTTATCAGCTTTTATTTCAACATATATTGTTTTTAATGGAAAAGAGTTTCACACGCAATAAATACAGACGCCGTACGACTACTCGAACTGGCCGAAAGATGCAGACATCGGCACGGGGCCGGCCTTCTACTCTTGGCAGTATTCGGGCTTCCGCACCGGCTGGTTCTCCGCGCCCACCACGAAGTCGGCCCAGTACACTTGCCAATTCGCGCCCTGCGACTCGCTCAACGACGCGTGTCTTGTTGAGGAACCGTGAAGACCATGTTTATACCCTTGCAAAATGGCGCATGAAAAATCGCCTTCTCTCTTTCTCTCTCTCTCTCTCTCTCTCTCTTTCTCTCTCTTTGCTCAGCTACTAATCAATAGCAAAGATCGATTTGCAGATATTAGAGTGAAGAGAGGGCGAAACGCGAAAGAGAAGAAGAGAGTTCTACCTAAATTGCGACTGTAGTTAGCAGCAAGAATGAACAGCAACCTTTTTCAGCTGAAGCAGCTACAATTAAGATAGTGACGACAATCAAACCAATTTATGAATTTGAATTTATGTTAGCTAGATAACTAAAACAAAAATACGACTACTCGAAGAGGCCTTCTCCTCTAAGCGGAAAGTACTTTCATAGCAGGGCCAAATTGAAGCAGCACTGTGAGGTATCTATGTTCACTCATAGGACAAACTCAGTCATGCGATTAAATTAACCTTACAATTTTATAAGTGTTATCTCTTGATTTGTGCCTTTGCATCACTGATACTCTTTGTCAAAGCTTTTTATGACCTTTACAAATAAAAAGTCACCGAAAGAAATCTAATAGTAACCACCTACACAATCATTGATAATCGGTGTAGTTAAAACACTATATATAAAACAAGTTGCAGCTTAGTTAAAACACGATATATAAAAGTTGCAGCTATAAGTTACGGTTCTTAAGTATGAAGATGAAACAGCAACACGATGTTTGTTCATTTTTCATTCGTATCATGCAAAAGGAATAAAACATATTGGGTATTTGGCTTCCGAACATTTATAGGCCCATTACTTCGTTATCAGTTTAAGACTGTTCTAAACAGGGTGAGTGATGCTTCGTTGAACACGCTCTTGCGTTGTTGCTGCATTGTCATCAGGCAATTGATTCTCAGGAACATGTCCGTACTGGGGCTTGCACTCTGTCTTTTACTCCTTTTCGCCCTCAGTCAGTGTTTTTTTGCTGTTGTAAATCTTCAACTATGATTTTCTATCATTCAAAGAGTTTTTTCTCTACATTATTGGTTTGAACTAGTACTGGTATTTTCTTGTAACAGGTGCTCATGCATTGATGGGTATGGAGATTATAAGATGCGACGACATCCCGACCGGGGTTTGTTATTTCCACTAACTTACTTTCCGTTACCATGTATATGTATATGCATATATATATATATATATATATATATATATATATATATACATATACATATATATATATATATATATATATATATATATATATATATACAGTCCCGCCCAGGATCTTGGTACCAAGGATGCGTCGGACGCATCGGACGCATCCAAATGCATCCTCGTTAATAACTATTTTCCTAGGACATGCTAAAATATTTCAACTGGTACATTAGTTTGCTTATAGAGAACGGATGCTACTGATAAAAAATCGATAATTTCTAATCATTTGATAAAAAGTTATCAGTTTTTGCTTATAAAAAATTTCATTTCTTATATTTTTCAATGAAATTTCTCCTGCACTATTATTTTGTCTCTACCCATATCCCCAAATAATAAAAGTAGAGATTGTATCATTGATAACGGAAATCGATAAATCAGTCCTTATCACGCATGTTCATTATCTGAGAAGATTCGCCTAACGATTTTGAATCTAATTATGTAATCAGTCCTGTTCTTTCTGAAGAAAATCATGTAAAGTACACACAATCAAAAATAAATTGCTAATCGGCACTTTTTTCCAAAACTGAATACATAATTAGATTCAGAATCGTTAGGCGAATCTTCTCAGCTAATGAACATGCGTGATAAGGTCTGATTTATTGATTTCCGTTATCAATGATACAATCTCTACTTTTATTATTTGGGGATGTGGGTAGAGACAAAATAATAGTGCAGTGCAGGAGAAATTTCATTGAAAAATATAAGAAATGAAATTTTTTATAAGCAAAAACTGATAACTTCTTATCAAATGATTAGAAATTATCGATTTTTTTTAATCAGTAGCATCCTTTCTCTATAAGCAAACTGATGTATCAGTTAAAATATTTTAGCATGTCCTAGGAAAATAGTTATTAACGAGGATGCATTTGGATGCGTCCGATGCGTCCGACGCATCCTTTGTACCAAGATCCTGGGCGGGACTGTATATATATATATATAATATATATATATATATATATATATATTATATATATACGTATTTGTTTGTGAGGTAACATTAAATGAGGATGCATGCTTAATACTCAGTTTAAGCAAACGTTCTAGATGAAAGCATTATATAGAACACCTTTAGATAAAACAGATATTTGTCCGTCGTATGCAAATCTGCGCAGCCGGCAACAATGTGCAATACCTCCAAAACATATTCGTTAGCGCGGGCGAAACTAGAAATGTCAGGTATGAGTTAGTATGGTGTTACGTTACCCTTTTACCACTATTACGATATAGTTGTTAGAGATAACAGCAAAGATTAATATCTCCTTATTCCAGCTTGTACGAGATAATTCGCGGGGATGTAAGCGAGGTCCCCGGCATCTCGTGCTATTCATGGACCAATTGGACAATAACGACCGTCTATATCTACAATAATAATGCAAACAAGGACTGCTCGGACGACTTTTTCATCTACGCGGATTATGACGTGAAAGTCGCTGCAGTCGTACGTGTACTAAATAAACAACAATTGAAGGAAAGGAGATGTGAACACTAATTTAATTTAATGTGCGAGACTGCGAATTATATCTTTTCTTAGAAAATTGTCGACAATATGAAATAGAATATCGTGCATAACTATGGCAGCCATAATCTCAATTTCGCGTCTTTATGCCTGACACAAAGACGTGAGAGCATGTGATTTTGAGATGCGATGTTGATATGCGCGACTACATATACAAATAGCTGGCACTTAATTTCCACAGCTCAAATAGCCTTCTGCATAAGTTCAATGATTCTCTGAAAATATGTTAAAATCATTATTACCATAGTATAGCAGTAAATTATGGATTTTATCCTCCTATACCTTCTGCATCTCATATATCGAGACCTGGAGGCAGGCATCATGTAATCGCATGTGATAAAGTAGCTATTAGACCAAAAAGTTATCACAGAGATGTTCTAGAATAAATATCAACCATCTATACAATAAAAATTACCAGAATACCAAAGAAATAAATCATTTTGTCTAGCAAGCATAAATTTGCAAAACTAGGTAATTCAAATTATTGATTTTTTTCTAGCCCTGTAGTTTATCAATGAAACCAATAAGCTGCTACTAATTATCTGACAGTATGAAGAAGCAACCCTGAAAATTTCATCAACTTTCATAAACTTTGAAGGAAAATATGTGTGAAAAACCAAAAGTTCACGTTTCTCTGAGCGCCACTGTATGTATGTAATAGTAAGGAAAATTTATATAGTATATTAGATTGAGTTTTGCCTTCCTTTAACTGGTTATAGTATCTTTATTTATGAATAATGTATGTATATATGTATGTATATATATAGACCGTGACGCATGAGCAACGCGTCACGCCAATCAATATAACAGAAGACCGTCCCCTTCTTCTCCTCTCGCCAACCAGCCGAATCAAGCTGGAGTTCCTTCACGGGAAAGAAAATGTTGGTTTTCATAATCTCTGACAAAGAAAAGGCTTATTTCTCATGCTCCCTAGTAACGGCATGACAAGTTGTCTAGCAGGTAGATGTGGTAAATGGCTAAAAAAATTGGGATTAGGGCTCAAGGTTTCGGCCCGGCCGGCCCGGAACATTGCTGGGTCAAAGATTTTTGAGCCCGCTCGTGGGTCCGTTAAGGCCCTATTTGCACGCTGAAATTCTCCCGCTCCTGAAGATTTGGCGGTTCTTCCATTCAAATTGCGAAAGTAACAACTGCTTTGTTGAAATAGCCGAAAAAGGATCAAACTACTAACTTACTGCGTTTTACTTATCTTCGAACCTACATACCACTACATTTTTGAAATAGAGTTTAGGAGAGCCTCTCTGTAAGACTCATGGAGGCTCCCCCGGGGAATTTTTATTTTCTTTCACTTTGACAACCTTATAAGGGATGCATCTAGTGTTCACAAGATACATCCCTCATAAGGTTGTCAAAGTGAATGAAAATAAAAATTCCCCGGTGGTAGCCTCCATGAGTCTTTTTCTTGACAACCTTATGAGGGATATATCTAGTTTATATTGTCAAAAAGTTTTGGAATTATTTTCCCTTAGCCACATAGTAGTCGTAATGTTCAAAAAGTTTTTTAAAAAAGTTTAAAAAAGACGATGTCTAAGGTTATATGAACTTAATATTTCTCAACAATCTTTTCAATGCTCGATTCCTTGTTCGACAATACGCAGCATGCCAATATTCCTGCTTGCATATCATATGGTGCCAATAGTTGACAACGTTCAAAATAACGTCAAAAGATAAAAACCTTAAGATTCCTTTACTGTCTCCGAAAGTGTTCGCCTGATTCTTTCTTACATGTGTATTGAAAATAAAACAGAGCCGTTTTCTTTCATTTGAGGTCGAAGGCATTTGCGCTGGAGGCAGATCGAATTGCCAGACGATCTACAATGTCAAAGGAGTGGAGATTCCGGACACTTATGTCCTCTTCGACTCGCTTATCTACATCAGGCCTCGCAACTACACCGATCAACACTTCACCATCTCGACATCAACGGATATCTTAGGTCTTTTAATTGTTTCTATAGATGTCACTTATGTGTTAAACCGTAAAAAGTAACTCATTTCGCTACAAACAAAATCTTCTGTATAGACGAGCACATCCTCTCTCCCGGAAGCTTCGTCGTTGTCGGCACATATGCGTTCCCGGACGCGCGTCATCTCAACGGCCAGGACAACCGCGTCGTCTTCAAGTTGGTTGCAATCACTGCAATGAGAATGAGATCATTTCGAATAATGACATATCTGAACTAGTTACCCTATTGTGCCGTCAGCAATTTCGCTTCGTTTTTAATTCCTCTTGTCCTTTTTGCTATCCCCTTACACAAGCTGAAAGATTGTTTACTCACTCATTTATTTATATTATTATTCCTATTGCCTAACAATAAGTGTGCTGAAAGCTAAATATATGAACAAGGGTGCAAAGTTAAAAGGTAGTGAGTCAGGTGTATAGAGAGAAAGATCCCAATTTTTCCAGAATGAACGAGAGCGTGCAAGTGGACACGTCGACGAGCCACTTCTTCGACAAGCAATTCAATGGCAGCGTTCAGATCGGTGCCGGCTGCCTCTGGATTAATGGAACGAGAGAGTACGCGAATAATCTGAGTCATTAAAAGAGTGCTGATACCTTGGACATTTAGTAATTTTAAGACTAGTTTGCGTCATCTTGAAGATGTTCATAATAAACCTTATAAAAAATATAAAAAAATAAATGAGGTATTTTAAAGGTACTCTGGTCCTTACAACGGCAGCGACGTATTCAGCTATTACGGTGATAGCTTCGAGCTAAGGTTTGTCTTCTCCCACAACATTTAAAGAGAAACGATCACCGACAAATTATGTGGGATTTAGAATCTCACATAATTTTTGTTATGTGAGATTCTAAATCGGCTCTTCGGACGCTATTTCCGCTCAGAGGGTTGCGAAATAGCATGCGAGAATGAGAGTGTTTGCTCCCAGGTTGTTTTTTTTTTCGAAACTGCATTAATTATTTTTCTGCGTGGTCCTTTAAGACTGACTTTGGCTTTGACTTCACAAATTCGTTAAAGATTATTATACCTACGCTCATTCCACACTCTAGAATAACTTATTTATGCATCCATCTTGTACAAGGCATCACAACGAATGAGCAATATTCGGCCCGAGCGTATTATTGCAGATATCTTACCATCGTCGACAGCGGCTCGCAATCACTTCCGAATAACGATTACTTCGCTACGCAAGTTCGAGTTCGAGGTTAATTATGAGTGCATATATGCCAACGTAATGTTGTCGCGACATGTATGCGAATGAAGATATTAATTTATTTGGCTATTTATCTTATTATCCAAACGAATATATGAAACCATTCAATGCAACTCATGCATTTCTAAAGCTGCCCCAAGGAGAGGATTCTCTTGCAGAGTTACCGCCATATGTTACCGAGCCTCCGGCGCCATCCAAAGCGACTCCGCCGACATTGCTAACCGAGCTTCCAACTACTCAAACTGTTCCAAGTGAATTCACCGACACTACTATAACGAGTCGAGCAGAATCCACAGCGTTTACACGACGTAAGCGCTAGATTTTTTGCTCTTTCATTTCATTAATGCCAATACAAGATTTAAGCAGTTAAAGTGGCCAAAAGAATAAATCTTAAAGGAGACCAGAATACTGTTAATTTCCTCAGGGCAGAGGGATTTTTGCGACTTCGGGACACTTGCAATCGAATTTTCTAGCTCAACCTGACCGAATAAGGCAAAAAAAGCAAGACACTATTTTTTCGCCTCGGACCTCCTTTAAATTCGCCCCTTTTTGCCTCACACAAGGGCGAGAAATCATATGATTTCGTGACTAACATAGTCAGAAAAATATCACAGTTGAGTTTGATGCTGCTTTAAGATTATTTTCCTTATTTTCTTTTCAAGTTCCCGAAGTATAGCTTTGCGTGACTATATTCCCAATGATCACCAGGAATAATTGACTTTAGCCGGCCCGACGGGCTTCCCAGCCGAGGACGGCAAGTACTGCGCGTGTCGCTACGACCACCTCTGGCTGGACGTCGTCTTCCTCGTCGAGGCCACCGACTCCATGGGCAAGGAAGGCATCGATGACGTCAGATTATCCTTTAATCTTGAACTTAATTTTGCTTACCGAAACCGTTGATAATGCATCGTTTATGTTTATGGCAGATATGGATTCTTAACATGTTTAGGTGATCGCTTTCATTCAAGGCGCTCTGTATCAGATGTCCAAGGGAGACCGACGATTCAGCTCGCGAGCAGGAAGGGTTTTTTTCTTTTTCAATACATTCAAAAGATGTCTACAACATATGTACTAAACAAAATAGAAATATCAAACTTCTTTCTCGCGGAATTCAAAATATTCAAGGACGTTAAAGCAAAATAAAGAGTAGTGATGTTTAATAAGGAAATCTTCAAAAAACTGGATATGTACATTTCAAAGTTGTAATACCATGTTTGGGGAATGAGAATAGATTTGAGAAATAATGAAAATACGAAATGGTGGCTGCAAATGTTACCGCAATCTCTATAGGCATCATCGCATACGGAGTGGACGCGCAAGTCATCGCGCGATTCTCCGATCTTCTCACGGATGACAATGTCGATGACATTTCGATTCCCTTCCTTGGTGGCAAGGAAACCAACATTGAGAGGTCTAAGATAAAGTATTGATTAGCTCAATGGGCAGATGTTAAGAAATACGTAGGAACTGTGTATTAAAAACAAAAAGAATTTCGAATAATTCTTTCAGCGCGATCCGCCAAGCGAATGACATGATCTCGCAGGCGAGTGGAAGTCGAAGGGCACGGAAGGTCATCGTTCTCGTCGCTACTGCTTTCAGGTTCTCCTGGCATGCATTTATTGTTGTACTTAGCATAACATTGATTAATAATATTAATAGTTGCATTGTTATTTCATAACTTATTCGATATGTTCAGTATTTAAGAATATAATTTTTTTTTTTTAAAGATTATTTATATCTGTACAGAGCTGGCTCCTACGACGATCCGCACCAGATTGCCGAGGGATTCAGAGAGTCGGGCGGAACAATCATCACCATTGGTCAGTAAAACAAGTAAAACATAAAAATTTAATCATGTCTAGGATTAATGATATAATGACTGCTAAATACAGACTACATCGAGAAGGACGGAATCGTTGATCCGAAGCTGACTTCTCTGGCCACGCCCACTTTCGCCTACAACAACACGAACGGAGTGTACACTTTTGGAGACGACGATCTACTCAAAGCGTTCTGTGACAGTATGAAACCAGATTGTTTACCAGATTATTGATGGGGGGGAACCCTTTCGATCTGCCACGGTATTGAATGTCTTTATCTTCGAAAGGGGGTTTGGAACGTGGCTTTCTAAATTGTACAATCCAAAACCATCTTTTAGTTTTTGGTTCCATTGTGCAATCCAGCCAGTACACAAACAAAACTGCCTAAGTACTCTCCTAAATTAAGTCAACTGCTTCTGCTCGACGAACCAGCGCGGCTTCGAGATGCCCGAGCTGGTGTCGCGGCCCGGCCTGCCCACCGGCGGCTGCTACGAAATCGTGACGCTGGCGGCCGTGGAGAGAGCGGCGCGCATCGATTGCAGAAGGAAGAACGCCTCCCTCCCGAGCATCCACACGGAACACAAACAGAGATACCTCACTTCCCGTTAGTCGTTTGGGCCCCCTATTATGATGGTATGCATTCATAGTATTATGTCAACTCTTTTAGTTTTCCCGCCGAAGACACAGCACTGGATCGGCCTCGAGCGTGAAGGAGCTTCTTACGCGTGGATCGATTACGTTAGCATCATTCAGTTTTCGAGGCTTTTATTTCAAAATATATTTTCTAAAGTAAAGTATTTTGCACGCTTTAAATGCAGACTCCGTACGACTACTCGAACTGGCCAAAAGATGCAGACATCGGCACGGGGCCATCCTTCTACTCTTGGCAGTACTCGGGCTTCCGCACTGGCTGGTTCTCCGCGCCCACCACGAAGTCGGCCCAGTACACTTGCCAGTTCGCGCCCTGCGACTCGCTCAACGACGCGTGTCTTGTCGAGGAACCGTGAAGACCATGCTTGCAAAATGAAAAAAAGGAACCCTTGCAAAATGGCGCATGAAAAGCATTCATTTATTCTTTCGCCAACTACATTCTTTCTCACTATCCTTTATTTAGATGTATTTTCCATGAATAAAACGTGCATTCACTTATTTGTTTTATTTATAGGACAGTCGCATTAATTAAAGATGGTCCGCCACGTATTAAATTTTTTCCAGCATTAGTAAACAAAACAATATATGTACATGCATAGTTAGCAAGCATGGATGAGGAGCGTGTGGAAGCCGTTGTTAACGAAGAGGCCGTGTCCTGTAGCATCAGATGGTCCATGATGTGCTCGATGCCTCAGAGAGTAACACAAATAGGTTATATATGGATGTATGTACATATATGTAACACTCTCACGTGATCTACTTCTTCTCTTCTCTCTCTCTTATTATGAGATCTACTTCGATCGATGAAGAGACGAGCTCGCCGAGGAGGTGTCGACTCTCTTCATTTGAATATGGGCGATCTCGTGCTCTTTTTTTTTCTTCAGCATTCTTCGTGATTTCCTTAAACATAGGACCTAGAGATTTTGCATTCTTCTCGGATATCCGTTCTTGCCACTGTTTATATCTCCCACTCACAATCAGTCTTTCTCTCACTCCTTTTTACCATACACATACTTCTCTCTCACTCTCTCTCTCTCTTTCTCTCTTTATCTCCAGTTCTCCCCCGCGATTATCTCTCTCTCTCTCTCTCTCTCGATCAATCGCTCTCTCTCTCTCTCTCTCTCTCTCTCTCGGTCAATCGCTCTCTCTCTCTCTCGGTCAATCGCTTTCTCTCTCTCTCGCTAGCTCTCTCTCGGTCAATCCCTCTCTCTCTTTCTCTCTCTCTCTCTCTCCCTCTTTCTCTCTCTCTCTCTCTCTCTCTCTCCCTCTTTCTCTCTCTTTCTCTCTCTCACGTTCTCTTTTTTCCTCTCTCTCACTTTCTTTCATACTCTTTCTCCCTCTCTTTCTCTTTCTTTTATCATTCTGCATTACCTTCACTTCGGCAACACAACGACGGAGAAGAACCAAAGGGGTGGTAAAAGGCGCTTTATTCTTAATTTTTTTATCTTTGTTAATTTTGCGATAACCATCTTACCACTAGCACGATGGAAATATGGTGTGGATGCGAAAACGGAAAAATGAGAAGGTTTAGAAATAGACGATAACAAAAGTAGAAGACACGAACCATTTGGAATTTTAGTGCACAACAAAATTATCCATTTATTAGAAAACACGACAAATTGCAATTTCACATTTCACTAAATCGCGGTCAAATCGGAACTTTGGCGCCCGACTTGTTCTTTTATTCATCCGAGCGCGGAAAGTTGAGGTTTTTGTGGCTTGCGTTGTTTCTACTCTGAATTATTCTTGTGTATGCTCCGTGTTGACGCTCATTGTGGAGTTGATTCTATGCGCTGTTTCAAATCGGAGGTGTGTGTCAAGAAGTGATACTTTATCTCGAAATTTTAATTATTTTTGTTTCTTATTTTCTGTTCAATTTTGCGACAGAATCAGGTATAGCAGAAGCTTTCATCGGTTTTTATTGTTTCTGCTGTCTTTGTGGAAAGTTTAAGCATGGTGAAACAGACTTGTCAGTGGTCTGTGACTTGTTAATTCAAAGGTTTTTTTATTGTTGCTTGCATGCTTTGTTGCTTTCCTTCCTTCATTTCCATGTCACGGCTCGGCCTCGTTTATTATGGAACAGATCCTCTCCCATGTTCTTTCTGTGCTTCTCTTTCTCGCTATCTAACTGGGTGCTACTACTATCAACCCCTTCCAATCGACTGGATATTTCTATGCGCATCTCTGATTTCCTTGTTCTCTCTCTCTTTTTTCTATTTCTTCCGCTGTCTTCTCGTTTCTTTCAACGGTCTATACAGTTGAGATGCATTACGTGCCAATGAATCATCTTTGTGCTTTCTTCACTCTGCTTCTCTATGCTTGCTATGTTTCGTCCACTCTTCTTCTCAGCGCTCTCCCTTTTTTCGCAGTCTCTCTATCGGGCTGTCACTCCTTCGCTGTTTTTCTCTCCTTTTGCTTTGGTGCTGCTCCCCAGCCGTTCGTTTTTCGTCCTTTCCCTTGTTTTTTCTTAAGCCGCGATATTTGTTCACTTGTTTTTTCTTTTTCCTCTTCTTTTCTTTCAGTGACCATCTCAACTGAAATTTCTAACTTCTCTTGACCACCCGCTTGTATTCTATATTAAATTTATTTTTCCTTCCCTTATTCAATCAAATGATTAGAATGATTGCACGGCAGCTTGGTGAGCTTTTCACAAATTTCAATGCTCTCAGATGATAGCTGTTAAACGGCATTACTCGCTAATTGACCTCAGAAATTCCTCGCTATCTTTTGTGGGCCATCACCTAATGTCGAAGTTTCACTTGCAATTAGTGCTTTCTCTTGAAGGCTAGAGAGAAGTTTGGTCACAAGGGCATACAATTATTGTGTTTATTCTGTTTGCCAGGCATGAACATGCTGGTGGCGAACCTAGAAGATGATATTGACGAGGAGCTGCTCAAGGAGGAGTTCTCCAACTTTGGCCCAGTCGTCTCGGTGGATGTCAGTGATGTTCTTCTATAATATATCTTTTTGCTTTAAATGTGTTCAAGCCACAATTCTATGATGTTCTTTCTGAGGCAACAATATCTCTTAACATTGTGGTTTATCTATAAAAAAAGTTATGGTCAGTGGTCCGTTTTCAGGATTCCTCCTTTTTCAAGTACCTAATTGATCGCGGTCTATTTCTCTCTTTTTGTCTATCTTTCTCTCTCTCTCACATCGCTCTTTATCTCTATCTCTCTCTCTTTTATTATCTCTTTCGCATCTCTCTCTCTCTCTCTACAGTTGAAACCGCCGAAGCCTGGCTTCGTCACGCGTGTCGCCTTCGTGAAGTTCAGCAACCGCTACGACGGCGAATGCGCCATGGAAGATCTCAACGGCAAGAGTCTCCGTCTGTTTAGTAGAAGGTATTTTTTAAATATATATTTTTTTATTTATTTGTAATTAAAAAAAAAGTAATTCTGCATTGTTTTCAATATCTTATTCTTTTTTATAAATTATTTTCAATATCGTAATCGTTTTTTAATATTTATATATTTCAGTTCATCTGTTATTTCTTTATATTTTTCTTGTTTTTTTGTAAAGTAGAGATTTTGAATTAAGAAAAAACGAAGCCTAATTAAATGTAATTACCAATTAATGTTTTAAAAAACTTTTAAAATAGCGAAATGAACTTTCCAGACGAATGCGCATAAGGGAAGCGCCCGAGCGGAGTCATAATCGATCGACTCTTCTGACTTCTCCATTGAAGAGCCCTGCTAGCGACACTCCGAGCCTTTTTGGGGTTCGTTTGAATTCTTTCTTTTAATTTTTTTTCTACTTTTTTTCATTCTCACTCAATAATTAGAATCACAATTTTTAAAGTTCCATTTAAAATGGTTTTATTTGTTTCCAATCGTTAAAAAAATGTATCGGTTGTGAACTCTGAGAGTTATTTTAGATGTTTCGGTCGCTTTTCGGCTACGCGAGCAGTTCCACCACCACCTACACGCATTCAGAAGAAAAAGGCAACTACACGCTCTTTTTGAGGAATCTCGACCTGCATGTCTCAAAGGTATGGCACCATTTTTTTTTAAAAATATTGATACGATAATGACTGTATAATGTGGTTGTATATGCACTCTCTTATTACCACCCTTTCTAATTTTTCTGTTAACCCCGTTTATTCATTTATCAGATGATGCTCATGAATATCTTCTCTGCATACGGCTCCGTGCGTAACTGCATCATCTACACGGATGAAAAGACGGGGGTAAGCAGAGGCCAGGCACTCGTCACCTTTGAGAGAGAACTGCACGCAGCACTGGTATCCATATTATTCATCACTTTCTCTTTTACATTTGCGAATAACAACTAAATGATATTCTAGGTCGAATTTAGCCAAATTATTAAACGGACACATATCAATTATTGTTATCGACCTACATAATTAGCGTGCTTTTTTTGGTTTAAGCGATAAGTAAAACCAACGATTTGCGTATGCCGATCCAGGTTGCTTTTTATTAATAGTGCGAGAATTCGTCTCGATTCTTATTTAATCAAGCCAGCAATAGCTCCTATATTGAAATTCTGTTTTCGTTCGAAGTCATGGCTGAGGGGAGTGCCGTGTATCCCTTTAAAGGAGGTCCGAGGCGAATAAATAGTGTCTTGTTTTTTTCGCCTTATTTGGTCGGGATGTGCTAGAAACTTCGATTGCAAGTGTCCCGAAGACACAAAAACCTACATGCCCTGAGGAAATTAACACTGTTTTCTACTTTGAATTATGAAAAATTTTATTTTCCCGCCATTTTCAAAAAATTTAACAGAACAACACTGTGGCCGCTGGGGCCAACCGAGTCATGCCCAGGAATTGCATACATATGGTGCGCGCAACCAACATTGGCCGGGTTTTTCTTAACATGAAGGATCACCAGGCAGTGGTGCAAACCACCAGTTTCTGGGGAGAGAGGCAAGGGGCAGTTGCACCATTTCTTTTGATTCTTTACTCCGTTCTTTTTATCATTCCGTCCAAATCCGTCAGGGACTTCGTGGTAGGAGTTTTTCCCTTAAGGCCTCCTTTAAAGACTGCTATCTTTAGGCGCTCTCCGCCCTGAATGGCAAAACATTGCCGGGGTGCACCAAAACGGTTCGGATCGATCCCTTTCTCAGCAAGGAAGATCGCGACAAGAAGCAATCGGCGTTGCCAGTAAGCTTTTATTTAAATTTAAATTTACCGCCAAAACACTTTGAATTACTGATATTTCACCAGCTCTCATTGAGGTTGCGGCAAGTGCGCCTCCGAACGTGCTAGATCCCGCAAGAACACTCTTCGTTGGCAACCTTGAGCAGTGCATCACGGAGGTTGGCGGGAAATTTAAAATTTAGAGTAGTTGGTGATGTCTATTAATTTAAAAAAAAATTATAATAAAAAAGAGATCGTTCAAAATATTCTTGTGGTAATATTTGATTCAGGCACTTTTGATCTCTCGCTTCGGCCGATTCGGCATGGTGTGCAATGTCACGATGAAGGACGACAACAAGAACCAGAAGAAGGCGGCAAGATTCGCGTTCGTGACATTCGAACGGGCTGAGAAGGCGAGAAGCGTTTAATTATTTTAAAACCAATATAATATTTTTTTTACATATTTTGTAGATATAGTAATATAAATAACAGGAATAAATCTTGTTTTTGTATCAATTTCATTAATAAAATAAATAAACAACGAAAACGCTCAATTACAGGCTCTGGTGCTAAATGGTACTATCCTACTTCTCGGTTGCACCCAATCGTTGACGGTAAGAAAGTATGTGAAGAAGGGCGAGATTCAACGACACATTGGAGAGGAGAAGGAACGGACGAAGGAAAGGAAAAAATGTGATTTTAAAAATAGATCTTTTTAACGAAATAAATAGCCATTTATAATGTAAAGGCCTTATTGTTATTTAAAAAAAAAGCTATTTAAAAGTATTAACAGGGCACGTACGTGCTGAAGGTGGACAAGCTGGCAACGGATGTGACTGAAAACGCTCTCAGAAAGCACTTCCAACAATTTGGCGAAGTCACGAAGGCAACAGTGAGCAAATATCATTTTTCTCTTATTTTAGACTTATGTCATTTCCTTAATTTATTCTTAAAAATACATTTAATTGTTTCAAGAATAATAAAAAAACTGTGTTGACTGACATAAATCCACGGAATTCCAGATCGTCTGCGACAAGGAGCGCAAGTCGCGCGGTTTTGGCTATGTGACATATGTGAGAAATGAAGATGGGCAAGCAGCGATGAAGTCAACCGACATGAGCATTTTCATGGGGAAATAGCTGCGCGTTCGGGAGTGGCAGCAGAAACAGACAGAAAGTACGCGAGATATTTTGGATTTTAAATATATTTTTTTGTATTTATGATTAATTGTTCTAATCATCTTTGATTACTGTAGTTAATAAAAAAAATACTAATGTGAAAATGTGAGAGCAAGACAAAGCTTTGTTAATCAGGGGTGCTACGCAAATCCAGGGAAAAAGGGTTGTTTGAGGGTCCCACAAAAGTGGGTGTGGTAAGACCTCCGAAAGCTCCAAAAAAGGGTGAGTAAGCCGAAAATGTATTTTTTTTTTCGAAAAACATAGGATGGGTAAGCTAAAAATTTGAATTTACAGGTCTCAAAAATTGCGTGGGTAGTCCGGTTCGGACCCCAATTGTCCCCTGATATTTGTTCTAACCTTGCCGTGGTTGTCTATTGCAGGCTTCTTTGCTGACCTCCAAGTGCCGAGTGTGCCTGCCGATATTCTCGATCTCTACTTGAGCCTTTTCTTCGCCGCCGTCGCCTCTTCACGTCGAGATCTCATTCTGACGCCGGTGCCAGATTTCACGTAAACTTTTAAATATATGTCTTTTTTCGAATGTTTTTTTTTAATTTATATTAATTTATTTTTCGTTTATTTTTTATATGTTTTTGTTTTCTCACGGTTCAATATGTTTTGGTTTTTTAGCTGTTAAATTTCAAATTAGTTATAGAAAAAGAGACTATCGATTCAGTGGCAATGACCTGGCTTCCCTCAAGGATGAACTTGGCCGAACTGTGAAGGTGAATCGGCAGATCAAGGAGGCGAATCGAGAGATGCAACAACAGCACATCGGCACGTCTTCTGGTACGAATAATTTTTATTTATTTTATTTCATGATAAAATTACAAATATAATGTATGCGCAACAATAGCCTTATTTCAGAATGAATGTGTTACTATTTTATATCGTTATCTAAAATCAAAAGAAGGAAAAAACTTTTGAAGATTTTTCGGACATATACATCACAAGTGTCTACGAGGCGCTGTCGAAGTTCTCTAAGCATGTTCCGTGTGCTCGTCTCTTCATGCAATCTCCCACTTTCTTCAAGGCAATGAAGGACGAGCTGCCGTTTCTGGGCAAATGTGCTGAATGGTCAGTGCCTTGTTTAGTTTCAATTAAAACCTTTATTTTCCTACTTTTCCGGATCCTGCACTTTTTATATATAGAAAATTTAGGGGAAAAAGTATAGTTTGTGCAAGCAGATAAAGAACAAAATTGGCACATCTACACTGACATGAGGAAAAAAATTGTACGTAACGCTTTTTCTATCCGTTTCAATTTGACAGGCTGTTCAAGACGTGCAAGTCCGAATGGCATCGGATTCCTCCCAAGCAGATCCTTCGATTCGGCAACACGCCATTCCAGTACATCTGCATTTCGGACTGCCCGTTGAAGGAGGTTGGAAGACCTTACAATTAGGAAGGATATACTTTTTAAAGCTTGTTCTCTATTATTTGGATTAAAAAAACATAGCCTTCCTTTGAAGAGAAGCTTTGAACAACACAAGCGTGCAAACGGCAACGAGAGCATCTTTTTGCTCCAGTTGGTTTTTTAATTGTCATTTTTGTTTGCCTTTTTATCTATTTATTTACATTAAAATGTTGATTCCTTTATTTATTGGATGTTTGTGATTTGAAATCCTTGTTGAAAAGTTTCTTTATCCATTTTAGCTTTATTTTTAAAATTATTTTTAAATATTAAAACGATATATCTTTGATAGCGGCTCGACGATCGAGAACTGGCACTCGATCCTGCGTAATGGACTAAAGGTGCTCTCAGGCACGAATCTTATGACGACTGGGTCGGCCTACGGCACGGGCATCTATCTCTCCAACAGCAGCAACCTCTCGAAGAGCTACAGCCTGGGCACCCATCGATCTCTCACGCAGGTTAGGGGGGGACTTTCTCTCTCATCTCTCTTTCTGTCTCTTTATCTTTATCTCCTTTTCTCTCATTTCTTTTTTCTCTTTCTTTCGCTTTTTTCTCTCATTTATCTCTCTCTCTCTGTCTCTCTGTCTCCCTCATTCTTACTCCCCCTCTCTCTCGCTCATTTTGCCTCTCTATTTCTCTCTACTTCTTTCTCTTTTATCCCTCTTTCTCTCTCTCCTAAACTCTCTCTCTCTCTCTCTCTCTCTCTCTCTTTCTCTCTCTCTCTCTCTCTCACAGCAATCCATCCGCCACCTCCGCCAAGTCTGCTCCTCCGACTGCTGCTCTAACAAGCCGGCCCTCACAACGAACTGCGAATGGGCGATTTCCGTCGTTGAAGGTTCGTGTAGTTCTTATTGCTTGTAGCTCTAGGAAGCTATAAGAGAGTTCGTTTTTTTCTCATGATCAGAAATGTCTTCCTTCAAGGAATGCTTGAATCATCATGCAAAATAAAGAGAAAAAACATCTTGAAGCTCTCTGACCGTTCGATTGTGTTCTTTCTTCCAGTCGTGAACAGTCCACGCGTTCTGTCTCACCCTCACTCGTACATCTACGTTCTCAAAGACTCGTCCTACTGCTGCATTCGAATGCTACTACTGTACGTTATTTTTATTTATAAAAATAAAATAACAATGAGTAACTAAACTTAAAAATTAACTTTTTCGTGCAGTACATTTCTTTTCTAGCTGATTTGGCAGATTCCCTCCTTTCAGTTACGACAGTCAAGCCAATTCTCCCTCTGAGACGATATCCCCCGGGAATGCGCAGGAACTGAGACAGGCAAAACTTTTTTTTAATTATTTAGTTTTTATTTTTGTTTCCTTCATACTGGTAGTAGGCGACCAAGATATTGTTATTTATTTTAGAATTTCTTCATTTTTGAAAGACCATAAAATTATTGATTTGTATAATGGGATATGCAGGTAACGATTAAGAAGGTTGATTCACCTTTTCAGGTCCTCAAGCAATTCTCCACATTCAACTCGGCCGGCTGAATATCTTCATCCGACGTCAATGATATACGGTGATATTGGTTTACATATTGGTCCGGCTGTCTGTTTTGGCGTTTTCTGTAACTTGTTTTCTTACCTTGTTTGTTTAATTTTACATGGAACAGTTTGGCGAAGAATTATCACCCGTATTAGTTTTTTATTCTATTTTTTTTCTATCTACTGGTATCCCCCGATCACTTGAAAATAAACGATCTTTTTTACCCATGTGTATGCGTTTGAAGATATAAGATTGAACGTTTGATATCGTTTATTATATCATTTAAAGCCTTTGACGGAGTGACCTTTCTCTACGTTTTCATTCGTTCCTTTTTTCTTTCCGAATCTCTTTTCCGTTTGTCGAATGACTCCTCGTTAAATTGTTTTTGTGCGACAAGCCCGTCCTTTTTCTTTGAAGCTCACCACGTTTTTTGAGTTAGCCTCTGCTTCGTACACTTTTCGTCTGAAGTATAAGAATTCTTGTTCCAGTAAGTAGCGATGGACCTTGTGAGATGTCGAAACCCTTCTAAGGATGCGGGTCCATACCGTCCTGCAGCGAGCCTCAGCGGTTCCGCAGGACATAAAGTAAGTCTGCGCTTATTTAATTGCACGATTAATGACACGATTTGTTATATGTCCTTCTATATATTTATGTAATTCGTAACTTTGCTTGGAGTTTGTAAATGGAAGCACTGCTACTGATTCTGCTACATAGATGTCTGGCGGGATGAATCTGCACGTGGCAAACCTCGACGCTTCGATCACAGAACAGCGTCTGCGAGAGGTGTTCAGTCCGTACGGAGTCATCGCTAGCATCAAGGTCGTCAGAAAGATTTCCTTACTTCTCATTTTTTGCATTATCTATCTAGAGATAGTTAGAGCTCTCTCTCTCTCTCTCTCTCTATCTCTCTCTGTCTGTCTCTCTCTCTCTTACTATCTTCTTGAAGCTGCTCTTATAAATCTTGAAAGTAAATAAATATTGTGCGCGGATTCTCCAGATTCACTACAATCGCGATCCATCCCGTGCCAGATCTGCTTCCATTCTCTTCCCTCTCAAGGAAGACGCTGAACGTTCGATGGCTGCGCTGAACAACACCGAACTCGGCAGCAGGTAAAAATTCGAAAAGAAATCAATTCAATAACGAAAGTATGTTTTGTGACCTTATTAATTACAAAATTTTATGTGCATGATTACAAACAAAATATTCATGTTGACAAAATGTAGTGAACTGATCAATCAGCAGTTGTTTTTCGTAGAAAGATGAAGATTACCGAACAGCGCGCCAAGACGGAACGGACGACTAAACAATCCCTAAAAGCGCAGGCTCCTCCCTCTGCACCAAGTCTGCCGGCACCAATCAGCGACAGCTCAGCAATACAGGAAGTAAGTAAACATTCATAAAGAATAAATAAGTAAGCATCAACATTACAGCCAGTAAATAAACATTATTAACATGATTATTGTCATTACTGCATAATTTTTTCGAGCGAAAATTCAGTGTCAGAAGTATCACATAATAAGCTTACAACCTTAATCCTAAAGAAAAAAAATATATATTTGTTAATTTATTTTGGCAATTTTAGCGGTTCTTATAGAAGCGACAAGAGCATCCGCTTGCTCCCATGGTTGCCGTGCAGAATCTCAGTGAGAACTGCGATGAGACATCGCTGAAGGAAGCTTTTTCTCTCTTCGGCCCCATCTCTTTTTGTCAGGTGAGATTCAGGAAACTGGAGGATAGTGAAATGAGAGAGAGAGAGAGAGGGAGAGAAAGGCAGAGATATCGGAGGGAGAAGACAGGAAGACATGGACGGAGAGAGGGCGATTGAGGGAGGAAAGAGAGCAGAGAGATGGAGAGAACGTTTGAGGGAGGCACTAAAAGAGAGCTAAGAACGGGGTGAGAGAGAGAGAGAGAGAAAGAGAAGAGAGAGAGAGAGAGAGAGAGGAGAGAGAAAGAGATAATCGCAGTTCTATTTTCTAAGGTTGCCCGTGATCGCTCGACCGGCTTCATTCGTTTCCAGAATCCGCCTGACGCAGTCCGCGCTGTGATGGAGATGAACCATTCAGTGTTTGGTGGAAGGTAAGAAATTATCGATTTTTATTTCGAAAACAGCAAAATCACGATACAAAAATTGTACTTTTTTCAGGAAAATTTGAAATTAAATGAGATTGAAAACCTCCAATTCAGAGAAATAACCGTGAAATGGGACTTGGGAAGCCAAGCCTCCGGCCTGCCTTCTTCTGCCTCTGCCACACCGCCTTCTCTTTTCTCATCCTTGGTCCCGCCAAACCCCCCTCTTGCGACTTCACGAACGAAAAGTCATTCGGAGGTCAGATTGGATTATGGTTTTAGCTCCGTATTGCAGACTAGATTCATAGATAGAGAGACATATCATCATTTTTTATGGACAGTCTATGAGCGTTTAACGCTTATTTATTAATCTATTTTTAAGTTTCAAAACTCTGATTTCTTCGAGATTCCCCAAGAAACCTTCACCATTCACATCAAGAACCTCGAAGACGGCTGCAATGACTCGAAGCTGCGCGATGTATTCTCACAGTACGGGCCAGTTATACAGTGCAAGGTGATGTTTTCTCTTTTAATTATTCTTTAAAAAAAATATGTTAGGTTTTAAAACAATTGAATTTAATTTACAATTTATGCTATATTAAACTGTTTATTTTATTCTTCTCATTTTATCAGTCCAATTTGCGCAGGTGCTTCATAAGCAAGGCAAGTCGCTTGGCAAAGGTTTGGTCTGGTTTCGAAATGTTGAGGACGGAAGACGAGCTCTGAAGGAGAAGAACGGACATGAGATTGGTGGAAAGTAAGCATTTTTAGCTCTGCCCCCATTTTCCCTGTGATTTATTTGAACCGTATTCCTTTCGACATATAACTTTTTTTATTTTAAAGCCTAATGATATCAATTAGCTAATACTTGGTGGAAAAATGTTGTTAATGTTGATTTTATCTTATATTATTACGAGGTATGCATTTGTAGTAGAGACTTGGAGAGGTCCTGTTACTTTGAATGAAAGTAATAATAGGATAATGGAAGTCATAATTTAGGGGAAAAAATGAAATTTCCTGTTGATTTAAGGAAGATGCAGTTATTCGCTGACAGAGTGAAAGTGGAAGGGTCTAATTGTAAGAAGGAAGGAGGAAAGATAAAGGAAGGCAGAGGAGCGCAGAACAAACGAGGTGAGAAGCACAACAAGGAAAGCTCATCAAAACCAACTGAGGTTTTTTTTCTTTTTTTTTTTCTTTTCAACTAAACCGTATTTAGAGCTCTCCAACATTTGCAAATTCTAACAGAGAGAGCATTGTTAATGAATTTATGCCATCAAGAGTTTTAAAGCCTAATGATATCAATTATCTAGGAAGATATTTCCCTGTAATTTATTCTGATTTGTGATCACATGCTTTCTTTTCTGATTATGTATCACAATATATTTGTCGATATCTATTGGATCTATGTTCTTATTTTTATGGTTAACACTGAAGTATGACATTTTCCTTATTTTCCTCTCTAATAACAACGAACCCTGGATGTTAATCTTGAGAAAAATCTTGAGATCCTGGGTATTAATCTTGAGAAAAATATATTTAAAAAATTATGCTTGAGATGAAACCAGGACTCCAACTCTTCGTCAGCAACATTGATGAGGAGTGTACTGTTGAGATGCTTCGGGAGGCTTTCACGAAGAAGATTGGACCTGTCGCTGAGTGCAAAGTAATTTTTTTTTTAAAATCATTTTTTGTCTGCCATTATTTGTATACCCTTTTTTCTATTCTGTTTTAACTCTATTTATTGTTTTTTCAACTATGTTTTTAAATAAGATTTATATCGTCTATGATCATAATTTTTAATAGATTGATCTGGATAAAGACGGCGAATCTCGTGGCCTAGGTCACATCTACTTTTCAAACACTGCCGACCGCAAACGAGCCATTCTTGAAATGAATGGGCACCTTTTAGGCAGGAAGTATGCTCACTCAATTTTATTTTGTTAATCTATATTTCAATAATTAATTATTGCCTCCTGCAGGCAAATCAACGTCACCGTCGATGAGCGTTTCAACCAGCAGCTTCCACAGAAAGTTGTGGAGGTCACTACAAAGCAGTCAGAGAAGAAAGCTCCAAAAGAGAGACCGGTGCTTTTATTTTTCCTCAAAACGATCATGAATTGTTTCATTTATTTTAATCGTGAAAGTCGTTTCATTTTGTTTCTCTCGCTCTTACTTTCACTCTCTTTTTTTTATAACTCTAGCACTCTTCTTTCATTAGCTTCGAATCGGCGCTTTGGGGGGGGTGGCAAATTCCATTGTCCCAGCCTCATCCTGAAGAATCTCGACGGGAAAGTTGACAAGGTTGTCGATTGTTTTCTATAGTGTTGAAAATTAATTTTGAAGAAAACCCTTCAGTTTTCGTTGGAAGAAAGATTTGGCCACTTTGCCGGCTTCAAAAGGTGCGACCTGAAAGGGAAGACTTCGTTCGTCGACTATTCAACAACGGCGAATGCTGTTAAGGTTCGCCTTTTTATTATCTTATTTGAGGACTAAAATAGGTACTTTCTATAATTTTTATTCTTATGTCAAAAATCGATTTCGTGCTGTGTTCATTATCTTATTATTTTGTCTATGTGTAGTAGTATAGGTTTGGATTTTTCAAGCCAAAACATTATAAAAATTCAGATATAATATATATGAATTTATATAAAATAATTATGTAAATTTAAATATTTGAGGCAGCGTATGCAAACGATTTAGCTGTCCTTGAAGGCTGCACTCAAGCACTCCATATCTTCATGAACTTCCCCATGAACATTATGGAGCAGCTGAAGAAACGGCAAACTCTGTTGGAAGCGGTATGTGGCTCTAAAAATTTTATACATTTTTTTTATTTTATAGCTTTAGTAAATAAATATCTTTGCTAGACAATTGTTTCAGTCTGAGAATAATTTATCTCGTTTTAAAGAGGAATGCTTGCCAACATTGCAGGATTTGTTCAAGATCGTGGTGAGAAATCTCAATCATGGCGTGGACGATAACATGCTTCTAATTGTTTTCTCTGAGGAAGGGCGAGTTCGCTGGGCAAAGGTTAGAGACGTTCATAAATGTGTAAAAAAAGTTATTTAAAGAATCAATTTTGAAGAAAGCTATTTATTGAATAAATGTTTTATGATGCAATTAATTCCATAATAGCGTTTCCAATTCCAGGTTGACC
The DNA here is from genome assembly GCA_945643635.1 of Allodiplogaster sudhausi. Lineage (NCBI taxonomy): Eukaryota > Metazoa > Nematoda > Chromadorea > Rhabditida > Diplogasteridae > Allodiplogaster > Allodiplogaster sudhausi. Next base: position 4,691,867 of record CALZFC010000251.1, read on the forward strand.
GCACTCCGAATGGAGCCTCGAAGGGCACGGCAGTGGTCTGTTTTGAGAAGAAGGAGGACGGAGAGCGAGCCCTCGCTGCCCTCCACTTTCGACGCCTCCGGGAACTCAACATTCTACTCAGCGTTCTGGAAAAGGCATGCTAATTTGCTGTTAACAGATTATGGGGCGCAGGGATGTCCAAAGCCTACCCGGTTTCCGACATCCCTGATCGGACCAATGGGGTTATGGAATCTTACATGGGATTGGGCGATCGGTGGCGAAAGAGTAGAAGAGCCAATTTGAGCGTTTTTAATTAGTTTTCCCCACTAACCTTTCCATAATCATGTCTGTAACAAATAAATATATAGTTATCTGCGATCCTTACAGGAGCCGTCAACCAGCTCGAACAGTGTCGCTTCTTCGTCGGGCAGCAGTCTCTCGAGTGGGTCCTTCCTTATTTGTATGATATTGAATACGATTGACTCGATATTTACAGTCAAAAGGCTAAAAAAACATCGATCGCAATCAGATTAGAATCTTTTTATTGATTTGATTATTTCTTTGAAGACAACACGACCCTCCAGTATCTCGATTGCAACTGCAAGAAGAATGTCGTTGAAATTCTCCTTCAGTGTGGATGTGCCGTTTGCTCGAGGTTTGCATTCGAAAAACTTAAAATTAACGGTTTTTTTTCGTAACCAGAATCCTTTTTTCATTTCCCCAGAATGTAAGATTCTTATCATCCTAACAGCTTTAATAAAAATTTTTTTAAAATATTTCTGTTATACTGGAATATTTGTTTCATTTAGATGTCGGGGTTCCTTTGCCAATTGCCCGGTCTGTGGAGAGGAAATTGCAGCTTCAGCTCGAATTTGTTCCTGGTGACCATTTGCAATTTTCTGATATAACTGTTCAATTTTTATTCATTGTGGCCTACCTATTTGGTATTTGGTTTCGACGATTTTTTGATTAACTGATCTTTTTTATCACACCATCATTTGTATATTCTGGCGAGTTGAGGATATTTTCATACACATGTACATATGTTCACAGGAATTGGTTTCTTTTAGAGTTTTACACTTCGTTTTATCTCGAATTTGTGTAACCTAAAACTGATATGTCGAAACGATCTTTATACATTTTAAGCAGTTCACTTCTTTAGTTCTCTCTCGTATAGCGCGCTTTCTCTATCTCTCTCTCTCTCTCTCTGTCTCTCTCTTTCTATCACTCTCTGTTTCTCTCTTTCTCTTTATCTCCCTTTCTGCCACTTAACCGATATCTTTGATTTTGTCTTCGTGGATTCGAATTTTACAGTTCAGTCATCGGTTTCTTTTACAGTTTTACACTTGGATTTTGTTTAAATTTGTGATGTTTTTGTTATTGCGAATAAATGGTTTTACGGAGAAGTTTACCTGAAACTACTATGTCGAGCCAATCGTCATACCTTTTCAACAGTAGACGTCTTGCTGTAGCAATTTAACTTTTGCCCTCCCTTTCTTACAAACTCTCTCTCTCTCTCCTCCCTCTATCATCTATCCTGTTCTTTATCCTCTCTCTCTCTCTCTCTCTCTCTCTCTCTCTCTCTCTCTCTCTCTCTAGCTTTAGCGATTTAATGACGCTGATCAGTTAAAAGCGAGAAAGGAGAAATCAGCAAGCCAAATTTTAGTGCGGATGAAGGTGTAAGTAAGAAACTACAGATTTCCAATACACAGTCAGTATAGAAGTTTTGTCAGCGAATGCCAAAGAATTTTTTCGTGGAAGTTCCTGTCATTTCTGCTTTTTCGTGGCGAATTGTTTTGTCTTGTTTACATTACAATAGTGAAGACTGTTGCTATTTTCACTGTACTGTTGGTACAACAGAGCTGCTGCATTCTTTTAGCCCCTTTTTGTCATTTTCTAACTCCATTCAAATTCTTACAATTAATTCGTTGCTTACTTGCCTTCTCAAACTCTTCTTGCTTTCTCTCCTTTTCTTGAACGTTGCTTATACTTCTCCTTTTTTTCTCTGGCGATACGGACACTCCTTTCTCCTCCGATCGAGTTCTCTCTGAAGTAACATTCTCGTATTTTTTGTCGTTTACATATTGAATTTTTTTTGTTTGGGACGTGTTTTATTCAATTTATTCTAGTTCAAAAGAATTTTTTTGAATATACATATTTAGGAATGAAGCTGATAGTGTGCAACCTGGACTCGTGGGTCACCAAAAAGCAGATCGAGGGAAAATTCTCCGCGTTTGGCCCAGTCGTTGCCGTTCGGGTAAGTGAACTGAGCATATTACCAGTGAATGATTACTACCATTTCGCTGTTATGGTAATAAGTAACGTTGGTCTTCTGAATCGGGGGCATCCCTGTAGCAAGCCCTACATACAATCCTGATCTGAATGGAAATGTATTTGGCAACCCTCCCCCTCTCCTTCATGTCATGAGCCTCCACTCCTGGTTGATTTGCCTGTTTGCTGCACCTACAAATGCATTCATTACTGGCTTAATACTCTTCTAACATTATTGAAAACTGGGGATGATTACTTTATGTATCCACGCTAGAATATATATATTTGAAGAAAACCTTTTAGTTGTGAGGGAAAGCATGATATTATTAATTAATGAATTAGGAATATCTTCATAGTATCTCTTCTTAAGTTGATGCCAAAGCCGCCTGATGCCGACACGAATGTCGCATGCGTGGAATTTCGCAATGTCTTCGACGGAAGAGTTGCGATGGAAGCTCTCGATGGCGAGTTCTTCGATGACTTGCATTCAAAGAGGTTCTTCATTTTCACAACTGCTCTTGCTATATTCTTCATTTGTCCTATTGATACTGTGTAGTCTAACGATGATTATTTTTATGGAAATCAAGAATGCGCCTGATCGAAGGAGAGGGCGACACGCGGTAAGAGAGATTGTTTTGATCGTTCTTACATTCATTTTAAAGAAGGACTGTCATGAAAAAATGAAAACTCTTTCCCTCTCTGTCTCTGTCTCTCTCTCTCTCTCTCTCTCTCTCTCTCTCTCTTTCTTTCTTTAAACGATGTGTTTTTTTCTAAAACAATATGATTTATTGGTGTTCGATTTGTAGAAAATAATGTTTAACTGTATGTTAAGGTCAACAACAAGGCTACGCTTTTCTTGAGACACCTGGGTCCACTTCTTACAAAGGTTATTTTTATATAGGCACAACAGTGTTCTACCACGGGGTATACTGTAGTTTTCTATTCTTCCATCGTGGCCCTTTTTTCTCACACTATCTCTCTCCGTCGCTCTTTCTATCTCATTGTTGCTCTCTTTGCCACTGCTTTTCTCTTCTCTACCTTTGTGATTCATATCTTCAGGCGAAGCTTACGAAGATCTTCTCGTCGTTCGGCAAAGTTCGCGACTGCGAAATCTACATGAGCGACGCGACCGGGGTTTCTCATGGGCATGGACGAGTTTGTTTCGAGCGGGAGGAAGACGCTGTACAGGTTTATATTTTATTCACTTTTGCTCCTAATTAGGTGACAATATCTAACAATTCTATAATTCGGTCTCGTTTGGTATGTCACATTGAATAAATGCCATCGTCGGTCGGCTGCTTGGAAAAAGTGGGTGGGGCTGAGGGTTTGCGGTCCGGAGAGCATGGTGGGTAAGACTAAAATAGAATTTGGACTTCAAAAACCTGGGTGGGTCTGTGAAATAGGTTATATGTTTTTAACCCTTGGAATTTTGTAATCGTTTTTTTTCTCTCGCTTGTGCCCTTACTCATCAAACCATTGAGGCACTCTCCTCTCTGAACGGCAAGATCCTCGGATGCGGAACCCAAGCAATTCTCATTGAGCAGTTCCTCACCAAGGAAGAACGCGACATTGCAAAGACACTCTATGTCGGCAACATTGGCAAGGGAGTCACAGAGGTAACCATGCTCGAATTGTCGAGTTTTTTATTAATCATGAATTATGAGTGAAAATCTGCCTAGGCAGTCATCTTTAAGCCTCATATGCCGAGATTCTTTGTGGTTTTTATGAAATAAAAGTCGGATTATGTTGTTTTTGATGAGAAAAAATAACTTGCCTTGTAATATCTAGGATAACAAAAATCCTGATTTTCTTGTTTATTTAGAATTCCTATTTCTTATTGGAATACGTAAATTATTTTTTTAAGGGATTGGACACATGACATTTTATTTTATTTCAACCAGGCAGTCTTATCGAGCCACTTTGAACAATTCGGTAGTCTTCGAAGAATCAGATTGATGAAGCAGAGCGGCGACGAGAAGAAATTTGCATTCATTACGTTTCTGAAGATGCAACAGGCTGCAAGGGTGAGACTCGGTTTTAAATTTAACTAAATAAAACAATTGAGGACACAACCTAGTAAAAAAATTTTGCGCACGGCAGACAAAGTAAGATTGCCTTAAAAACAGGCGCTGGAAGCGAAGAAACATCTTCTGCCAAATTGCACGCGTCCGCTGAGGGTCAGACAGTTTATAAAGAAGGAAGAGATGCCAAGTGAGATCGAGGAGGACAATGCCAATGAAGGGGTATTTTTTGCTTGTCTTTTGGATCTAGTTTTCTTAATGGTGCATTTCTAAACGTTATATATATATATATATATATATATATATATATACATATACATATAATTACGTGTTTAAAATAAACAATCAAAATCTAGAACACCGAGGGAACATCGAACAGGGGGCCTAATGCGAGCGACCCTGCAAGCAAGCTCTACGTCGGCAATATTGACCCACGCGTCACTGAGGTTCGTCGGATGTTTTGGTGGAAAATTTTATTTGGTTTAAACATTTTATTATTTAAAAAATTTATATTTTCGTAAGGCACTCGTGACAGAATATTTCGAGCGTTTCGGAAAAGTTCACAGCGTCAGGCTGATAGAGGGAACCGAAGGGAGAAACAGATGGCATTCGCCTTTGTGATATTTGAAGAAGAGCAGGATGCGGAGAGGGTAAAACTAATTTTACTTTTTGATTTTGCTTCATAGATATTTAAATAATAAAAAATTCCGTTCCATTGCAGGCACTGAACGCGAAGAATCATGCTATGCCTAACTGCGCTTCTGTGTCTGTGCGGAAGTTTGTTGACAAGGAAGAGTGGCAACGTCAGATCAACGAGAGGAAGGAGCGTGAGAAGGTTACCTATTTTTATCAATCATCTGTTTTATGTTAGTTTTATTTGTAGATGAATTCATTATTATTTTTTTAGAAAAAGTTTTTAGAGATATTATTGTAGGGCGCCTACACTCTCAAAGTCGAGAACTTGGCGCCAGAAGTAACGGACGCCCTTCTCAGAGAGCACTTCGAGCACTTTGGAGTCTTGAAAAAGGCACTGGTATGTTGTAACAGTGAATGAATGGGTTACTGTGGTTGGCCTGTCCTAGAATCGTCATTTATGAGCTTATCCTTGCATTAATTAAAGGTTAATTAATTATAAGTTAATATTGTTTTAACCGCATTTTAAGGCCGTCTGTGACTGGCAGCGCAATCCGCGCGGATATGGCTACGTTAACTTTGCGAATAAAAAAGACGGAGAGGCCGTAAGAAGAGCAACCAATAAAAGCACTTTCATGGGGAAAGAGCTACGCGTCCGGCAGTGGAAACTGAAGGAAAAGAAACAACCTGAAGGGGTTACTCAATTTTGTTTTTATCTTATTGATTTCTATGCCACAAATTACAAAGCGCTTATGCAATTTTGGAAATTTTGTATAGAAAGTGGTCCCATTGGATGGGCAATATTAAAATTATTTAACCGTTTCTACTTATTGTGATATTGTAGGCCGGCTACGTGCTCAAGATCGAGAATTTTGCGCCGCGTGTGACTGACGCCCTTCTTAGAAAGCACTTTCGACAGTTTGGACACGTTACCAAGGCCACGGTTAGCTTCCATCATTTTTTTTTGTCCTTTCTATTAGTATGCATTGTCAGAACTGTTTAACTTTTTTTTAAACAACTTTCAAACAATGCTGAACATGTTCGATGCAAACGCCGTAGTGAAAACTTGCTCAGAAAAATATTTTGCCTCATAAAATGCATTTTCCCCATTAAATGTTATTTTTGACCGAAAACTAAATTTTTCTTTTTGGCTTTGTACCTGCTGCACCTGACCTTGTTCAGTATTACTTCCAAATTGCAAATTATTTTACCCTTCCCAACAGCATCTCCATTTCAGGTTGTCTGTGACAAGGAGCGCAAATCGCGCGGATTTGGCTTCGTTACCTTTGCGAAGAAAAGAGAGGGAAAAGCCGCAAGGAAGGCAACGGACAAGAGCACTTTCATGGGTGAAGAATTGCTGGTTCGGCTTTGGGATGGGAAGGAAGAGCCTGAATATCAGTTAGACGAGGAGATGGAGCAGGAAAAGGTTATAAAACGTTGAAAGTGATTTACGCAACATGAATAATTAACATTTTATTTGATATTTTCTCTGTTTTTTTTTTCTTTATTTATCTGTCATCCACTAAATATATTGAATATCACCTCATTTATACTCCCCCCCTTTTTCATTCTATTTCTCACAAACTCGTTTTGATCTCCCGCCCATATTTGCTGATATCTTAAAAGTGGATGCATATCTTTTGAAGCGAAAGTGTTGTCTTCGATCTCTATTTGTTCCTTGAGACCAATACTGGTGGTTTAATTGACAATTCCTTTTTACCTTCTCGGTCTCCTTGATTTTTCTTTATATTTATATTTGGCATTCCTTTCCGTGTACATTTTGCCGAAGTGATTCTATGTACATTTGTGTTTACGTACGGGACCTGTATGTTCCCAAAAGATCGGTCGACGTTGTTCACATACTATTGTTTTGTTCGAATTATTTGTTTATTTTTTCGACTCTGTGAATAAAGATATGAGTTAATAAGAGCGGGCTTCAGAGCTGGCATGTTTGAAGCATTCGCCATACTTTCAACAGTTTAGGTTAATTCTTGCTTTACACAAACCTTGTCTGTTTTCCTTTCTCTATACTGCTCTTTATCCGGCATCTCCGTTTCTCTCTATCTCTCTCTCCTCTCTCTCTCTCTCTCCTCTCTCTCTCTCTCTCCTCTCTCTCTCTCTCTCTCTTTCTCGCTGTCCTCCACCCCTCCATTTTTTTTTGTTGTCTTTTGCTCACTCTCTTTCAAATAAGCTCTCTTCTTCCTTTCATATTTTTAAACAGGTTTTTTCCTGATATAATTGATTTCGATTGAATAGTTGCTTAATAATGATTGATTTCTTACTTGAGTACAGTAAGATGAACCTCTTTGTGGCTAACCTCGATGTGACCGTTACAGAGAAGCGACTGCGCGACGTCTTTAGCCCATATGGCACCATCACAAGTGTCAAGGTATGACATCAAGAGTGTGAGGTGTAAGAATGAAACGAGGACTTTCTCTCTCTCTCTCTCTCTCACTCTTCTTCCCCTCTCTCGCTTTCTTCATGTTGATGTTGACATTTTGAATGTAAACAATGATTGTTCTCACGATCAGATTCACAAGATTCACAACAATCGCGATGCTTCCCGTGGCTGCGCTGCTTCCGTTCACTTCTCAGTGAAGGAAGACGCTGAACGAGCGATGGCAGAGCTGAACAACACCGAACTCGGCAGCAGGTACAGAGGAAACAAATTCAACTGAAGAAGACGGAGTAAGAAAACATTTCGTCAATTTTTTTTATTTCTGTTGATTATTGGTGGGAAAGCGACAAAATCAAGTAGTCAACTAAATAAGTACTTTCATTGAAGTATTTTTCAGTAGATAAACATAGGTTTGGAAGAATTCTTTTCTTTTTCATATTTTTTGTTTGTTTCAGAAAAATTAACGTTACCGAGCACTGTCCAAAGATGCACCATCCTCGTCCTGTACGACCACCACCACCGGTGTCATTGATTGGCTACCCTAGTCCTCCGCAAATGTTGCCGATCATCAACAACCCGGCCCCCTACATGCCATGGCTGGAACCACAGCTCATTAACTGCTTTGCGGAGCTACAGGCACGATTTATAAAACTATGAACTTGTTTTCACTATTTAAATGAGGGAGCAATCTTTCTACTAAAGCAATGTAAAGCTTGGAAAGCTGCATTTAAAAAGTGATTAATCATTTTGCTATATTTAGCAGCAGTTGTCGCCAGTGATTGCCGTGCAGAATCTCGGAGAGAATTGCAACGAGAACTCACTGAAGGAGGCGTTTTCTTTCATTGGGCACATTACCTTCTGTCAGGTGAGGTCGAATAAGTGGTAGAGGAAGAGAGAGAGAGAGAGAGAGAGAGAGAGAGAGAGAGAGACCAAGAGAAGAAGGGAGAGAGAAACCGAGAGAAGAGTGAGAGAGGGAGAGAGACCAAGAGAAGAGGGGAGAGAGAGACTGAGAGAAGAAGAGAGAGAGAGAGACAGAGAGAGATTGGAAGAAGTTTGTGCATTGAGATTGCCCGTGATCGCTCGACCGGCTTCATTCGTTTCCAGCGTCCGCGGTCCGCGCTGTTATGGAGATGAACAACTCCATGTTCTGTGGCAGGTATGGGAAAACTTATTTATAGCCGGAAGTATTACGTTTGAAACAAGTTTACCATATCTATTTTCTTTACTGTGGAAATATTTCGATACATGTAAATTAATCGTAATATATGATCATTACGACATTTCTAGATTTTTTTTATATTTCATTTTGCAAAACCAGCCCTTCGCGATCTAATGCAAAGCTATGGATTTTTTTATGGCATTAAGTACATAAATGGTATTGTCAAATTCAGAGAAATCGCCGTTAAGTGTGACTGGGACAGCTATCTGCCGCTCATTCCGCCTTTTACTGGACGTTCACAGCCTCCTCCGATGGTAGATAAGATTTCTTTCGCTCTCCCTTTCACACTCTAATTTAGCGCTCAAGCACGATTTTTATCGTTCGCTTTCAGCTTCGTTTCGGTGCTTTGGGCGGTGGCAAATTCCATTGTCCCAGCCTCATCCTGAAGAATCTTGACGAGAAAGTTGACTTGGTTATCGTTTTTATCTCTCATGTTGACAATTAATTTAAAGGAAAACCCTTCAGGCCACAATCGAGAAAACGTTTGGCCACTTTGCCGGCTATAAAAAGTGTGACATCAAAGGAGTGACTGCCTATGTCAATTTTTCAACAACTGCAAATGCTGTAAAGGTATGATATAATTATTTTTTTCTGTTTTGACAGCATTACAGGAATAGTTTTTATTATTTTTTATGTCATAAATCGAATATGTGTTTTGTTTCTTATCTTATTTTTTAAATCTGTGTGTAGTGGCATGTTTTGATTTTGGTTTCTCACGAAGCCAGTATATTAGATTAAAATATAAAATATCATATAAAAATAAAATAATCGTTTTAATAATTGAGGCTGCGCTTGCGAACAAGGAAGTCATCCTTGAAGGCTGCACTCAAACACTGGATATGTACATGAACTTTCCCTTGAACTTTCTGGAGCAGCTGAAAGGACGCCAAACTCAGTTGAAGGCGGTGTGTGATATATTTATATATAATATATTGGGAATAATGGGAATAATTTATATATCTTTAAAGACGAATACTTATCAATATTACAGGAGTTATTCAAGATCGTAGTGAAAAATCTAGACAATGGCGTTGACGACAACATGCTTCGAAATGTCTTCTCTGCGGAGGGGCCAATTCACTGGGTCAAGGTTGGAGACAGTGATAGTTGTACGAACCAACTTATCTTAAGAATAAAGTTCAAAGAATGTAATTTAAGTTGTACTGATTTTTTTGATGCAATTAATTCTGTAATAGTGTTTCGAACTCCAGGTTCACCGCACGCCGTACGGAGCTTCGAAGGGCACGGCAGTGGTCTGCTTTGAGAAGAAGGAAGACGGAGAGCGAGCCCTGGTCTCCCTCAACTTTCGACGCATCCGAGAACTCAACATTCTGCTCAGTGTCCTGGAAGAAGCTAGCTAATTCAGCCGTTGTTTTACTTGGTTTACCGCAGTAACCAGTTCTCTAAAGTAGTTCTCTAATCATATCTTTAAAGCGGAACATTTTACAGGAGCCGCCTGCCAGACTGAGTATGAAAGCTTCTTCTTCGGGCAGCCAACTCGCGAGTGTGTTCTTCTTTATTTGTCATTCAGTTAATTTAAACGTTGTAAGATGAAACGAGAAATGTAACACACTTGGTCAAAATATTACGATGGATGGAAATAAATAATAATGGAAAGTAATAAGAGGATATTGGTTGAATAGATATAACTTATTTGTAGGATATTATAAACTATTTTACATGATATTTGTCGTATGGATTGTTGACTGATTGGTTGATTATATTTTTTAAGACAACGCGAATCCCGAGGATCTCGATTGCAAATGCAAGAAGAGTGTGGTTGAAATGCTCATTCAGTGTGGATGTGCCATTTGCAAATGACAATGGCCATACGACACTCTTCTTGCGAAATCTTGATCCTCACATCACAAAGGTACGACTATATGCTGTAGGTACCGTAGTTATACCGTAGACCGTTACGCCATCCTATTTCCGACCATACATTATCTCTGTCTCTCTTTCCCTGTCCCTCTCACTTTGCTTATCTATCTTGCTCAATCCTACTGACTCATTCCCTATTCGGTAATGTCTCCCCACATGGTCTACCTTGAGGGTATGCTCACGGATATCTTCTCGTCGCACGGAAGCGTTCGCAACTGTATCATTTACACAAACGATTCCACGGGCAGATCGAAAGGACAAGGACTTGTTACATTTGAGTGTGAACTACACGCGGCATTGGTGCGTATTTTCTTCTTCTTCAAATATTCTTTTATCTTTCTCTCTATCGTGATTAAAAAAATAGATTTCGATGCTTGTGTTTTCTAGAATTTTTTTTTAAAGCAAATACTAATACCATCCGGGTTTCATCGTAAAAATTTTTCATAGTCATAGTTTCCTTGCTTGAGACTCTCTCCGCCCTGGATGGCAAAGCATTGCCGGGATGCACCAAGAAGGTTCACATCGAGCCAATTCTCAAGAAGGAAGATCGCGAGAAGAATCAGGCCGGCAGGCCGGTTGGTGTTTTTTTTTAATTCGGGTCGGGATTATTTATTTTATTTACTTTTGGTTAAACAAAATTTCGCCATTGTTTGAGGGAACATCAAGCAGAGGGCCAAATGGGATCGATGCTGGAAAGACACTCTACGTCGGCAACATTGACGAATTCGTCACTGAGGTTTGTTGAAATTATTTTAGAAATGGTTAAACGGAATTCAGAGCAGTATTATTTTACGGGACTGTTATGTGTGATTTATATTTTGAATTTTAAATTAATCTCTATAAGATGCAAGGAGTAATGTTTTATTTACATTTCCAGGCCCTATTGACTGCGTACTTCGAACGATTCGGCGAAATTCGAATGGTCACAATGAAGGAAGAAGGCAAAGGGCAGAATAGTTAGACTCGCTTTACTTTTGTAACTTTTGAATCTACACGAGATGCTGAGCGAATGAGATCAATTTATTTTGAGTTACTTAAATAAACCAACAAATTTAATACATAAAATAATATAAAGATTATTTTTGTTTAAAATTAAAAAAGTATACAGATTTTTTATTTAATTCAAATTGCCTTAAATTACAGGCATTGGAACTGATAAATCATCAGATACCCGGCTATTCGTTGATTGTTAGAAAATTTATAAAGAAGGCAGAGATACAACTTCATATCGACGGTGAGAAGCAGCGAGAAAAGGTTATTTAAAGAACATACTATATTTTTGTTTGAAATCAGCGATGGAGTGAGATGTACTTACATTTTATTTTATTTGTCTTGCTCCCCCGTCATTCAGGATTTTTTTTTTGGTAGAATGATTTCAAAATTTAGATTTATCTTCTTGTGACAAAATTATATTTCTAGGGCGCGTACGTCCTCAAGATTGACAACTTGGCGCCGGATGTGGATAACGTCATCCTCCGAAAGCATTTTGAACAGTTCGGAGTCGTCACGAAGGCTACAGTAAGCGAGCTACCGTAATTGTTTGTCATATTTTGTCCATCGAGCTAAATATTTTTTTGATATTTCGCTTGTTTGAATCAATAAGTCATTTCACCCAATTTTCTGGTCGACTTCGACAAGGAGCGCAAGTCGCGCGGTTTTGCCTACGTGGACTTTGCGAATAAAGAGGAAGGAGAAGCAGCAAGAATGGCATCCGACAAGTGCATCTTCAGAGAAAAGGAGCTTCGTGTTCGAGAGTGGAAGCAAAAGGTTGCAGAGAGTAAGTGTTAGGTTTTCGAGATTCGTAATTTGAGAATCGATATTCACGAGTTTTATACTCATTTATACAATATATGTACTTACTGAAACAGGTTACTGCACTTATTGTGGAGCTAATTTCGTCATAACCGTAGAAAAAATCACCTTGGGATACTGTAGTGTTCGTTTCCTTCCTGGGAATACCATATTGATCTTGTCAAAATGTGGCCCATTGCAGCGTTCTTCGACGACCTCCGATTGCCGAGTGTGCCTTCAGATATTCCGGATCTCTACTTGAGCTTCTTCTTTGCCGCCGTCGCCTCGTCGCGTCGAGATCTCATTCTCACGCCCGCGCCAGACTTCACGTTGGCGATTCTTTTTTATTTCTTAATTATTTATTCAAATTTTTTGTTGTAATTTATTAGTATTATTATTAATAAATATATCGGTGTATAAATCAAATTTTCTAATTATAGTGGCAACGACCTGAGCTCACTGAAAGATGAACTCGGACGAACGGTGAAAGTGAACAGGCAAATCGAGGAGGCGAATCGGCAGAGCATTCATTCGCAATCTGACATCGGCACCTTGACTTCTGGTATTTTTTATTCTCCCTTTAAATTTGATCATTTTATATGCATGAGTGCAAACATTTTGCAGACTTCTCTGATGTCTACATCACGAGTGTCTACGAGGCGCTGTCGAAGTTCTCGAAGCACGTTCCGTGTGCTCGTCTCTTCATGCAGTCTCCCACTTTCTTCAAGGCAATGAAGTCCGAGCTGACTTTCCTCGGCAAATGTACCGAATGGTTAGCAAACTGTTCATTTTATTCATTTTTTTCCTTTTTGAAAAAGTTAATTTTTTTTTAGTTCTTTATAGCTCTGCCATTAAATTATTTTGGCATTCCAAACTCTAGAAAAAATGTGTGGTGAAAAAATGCTTTGGACATACCCGAAATCAGAGAATTCTGTAAAATCGATAGTACTTTTTCTCTTGTCATTTTCTATTTTTAATTTGTAAAAAAAAAACTAAGTTTGGACTCGTATTTGCATTTCGCAGGCTGTTCAAGACTTGCAAGTCTAGCTGGAGTCGTATTCCTCGGGAGCAACTTCTTCGATTCGCCAACACTCGCTTCCAGTACATCTGCGTTTCAGACTGCCCTGAGAAGGATTCTAGAACTAGTTTTTTTTTAAAATAAGAATTCTATCGCTATAAATTTTGAATTATTGAAAGTCATGAAGAGTCATAATTTATTGAAGAGTTCAATCACAGCATTTTTAATAGGTTTTTTTATAGAAGTAAAAGGAATATTGCAGAAACTCTTCGAGCAGCATAAACTTGCGAACGACAATGAGAGCAGATTCTTCTTACAGTTAGTTTATATATATTTTTTGCATTTAAATACATACTCGATCTGAACTTTGTTATATTTCTTTTTAAAACAAGAACAGATTTTTGTTTCAGTCAGTTTGTTTGCACTCCATCTGAATTTTTTAAACATTTTTAGTCTTAAATTTATATTTCCTTTTATATGTAATATTCGGCGGCTCGTCCATCGAGATCTATTTTTTTTATTTTCTCATTTTTGTTAACGATATTTCTTTGATAGCGGCTCGACGATCGAGAACTGGCACTCGATCCTGCGGAACGGACTGAAGGTACTTTCTGGCACGAATCTCATGACGACTGGGTCGGTCTATGGCACGGGCATCTATCTCTCGAGCAGTAGCAGTCTCTCAAGGGAGTACAGCCTCAGGAACGTCGGCTGCAACGGGGTTGGGAGATGCTTTGCTTTTTTTTCATGGGAATCTTTGTATTTTACATATTTCAAAGACATTTCTATTAGTTTTAAACACCATAGTATATCTGGATTTTTTTCTATGTGTGAAGTTGTTTGAGAAGGTTCTCTCCGTGATAGTGACTACTTTGTAACATCGCTCTTGCTAAATTTATTCCCTCCTCTCTCTCCCTTTCTCTCTTCCTCTTTCTCTCTCTATCTCTCTATCTCTCTCTCTCTCTTTCTCTCTCTCTCTCTCTCTTTCTCTCTCTCTCTCATCTCAGCAATCCATCCGCCACCTCCGCCAAGTCTGCTCCTCCGACTGCTGCTCTAACAAGCCGCCCCTCACAACGAACTGCGAGTGGGCGATCGCTGTTGTGGAAGGTTCGGTTTTTTCTCTCTTTCTTGCCATATTAATCCCCTGATTAGTATTAACTACTTTGAATTTATATGAAATCAATATTTTATGTTTACAACTCCCTTCCCGTATCTCTTTTGCCGGACTAATCGTAAGAGAGTGGCTTTTGTTTCCTTGGAGTTTATGATGCCTCCATTTAGTGGTGAAGGACCCACGGGTGCTGAAGCATCCAGCCTCGAGAATTTACGTGCTCGAGGATGCTTCCTTCTGCTGCATTCGACTGCTGCTACTGTTCGTCTTTCTTTTTATTCATCGTATTATGTTATTTTTTATTTGTCTATTTATTTTTACTCTATATGTTTAGTTCATCATCTATTTTTTTTTCTATGTATCTGCTAATATCATCTATACTGTTTTGCCAAGCCATGCATTGCTACCTATGTAGAGATAACTCCTGCAACGTTGGGTGAGAATATGGCACGAGCTGATAACATTTGCGAATAAGAAAAAATGACTCCCAATATTTAGTTTTTTTTTCTCACTCCCAATATTTAATTTTTTTTTTAAACCGTCTTTTTAGATACGATGATCGATATAGTTCTCCATCTGAAGCTATCTCTCCCGAGGATGCTGAGCAGCTGAGACAGGTTTTCATTTTTTGAAAGAACTTTTACTAAATTAACCTTGTGCGATGAGAAATTAGATTGATGGGGATCCGTAAGGGTAGTACAAATTGAAATATATATAATTGCGGTTTGGCAAATTGGCTATAGCAATAGGAAAAATTGTTTTTTTTTTACAATTAAATGAAATGAATGTTCGTTATAAATTTAATCTTTTGCGTTTTATAGTTGCTCAAGCGCTCAGCCACCTCCAATCGAGCATGAAGAAGATGTCGTCTTTTCTCTGACATTGGTATACATCGAATTTTCTCATGTAAAATATGTTATTACTAGTAAACTGCCATGTTTTGCACTGTCACTGCTATGTTATTTTATTTTGCATATTTCTGTTCATCGATCTTCGTCGTGCCTCGAAACATTTACACGAGTATTTGTGCTATCGCCTTATATTGTATCGTGTTAAATTGATTGTACATAAACGATTTTTCCTCTTCAAAATTTGTAATCAAAGGGCAGTTTTGATGTTGAAGACATCCATAATATCACTTCGTATTTTCAAGCTGATTTTAGTGTAATTGATGTTGATTGAACATATTACATTGACTAATAATTAACTTAATATTAATTTGGTTCTTACTTGAGGACAGGAAGATGAACCTGTATGTTTTTAACCTCGACGTGACCGTGACTGAGAATCGACTGCGCGACGTTTTCAGTCCACATGTCATCATCACGACCGTCAAGGTATGTGTGTATAAGGTGACTGACTAGAATGAGGACTCTCTCTCTCTCTCTCTATCTCTCTCTCTCTCTCTCTCTCTCTCTCTGTCTCGCTGTCTGAAGTGATAGTATATGTTTTCCACCAGTCGTCATCAGGCATTTCTTTTATATCTTTGTCTTCATTTACACGTAATGGTGTAAGTGCTCAAGTACATACGAAGTGAGAATAAAAGGGTGGAGAGTGTTCTTCTGTCTCCTAGGAAGATATGGGAAGATTATAAGGAACTCGCTTTAACATCTCCTGATTTTATTAGTTGCCTCGCATCCGAGATCTGTCGGGTTTCCACCCATTCCATATCCTTCCTTCAGGTGCACAACAAGGGAGATCCTTCTCGTGGCTTCGCTGCTTCCATTCTCTTTACTTCAAAGGAAAACGCTGAGAGAGCGATGGCAGAGCTAAACAACACAGAGCTAGGAAACAGGTTGGGAATATTTGTTTCTTCCTATATTGATTGTCGCTTTGAAAATGATGAAGTTGTCAACTAAAATACTTTTATCGATGGTTTTTTTGCTAACAAATAGAATGATTATTGAAGAATTGTTCCCTTTTTTCCTTTATTTTGTTTTTGTTTCAGAAAGATGAGCATAGTCGAGCACCGTGCAAAGCTGAATCATCCGCGCTCGTTCCAACCCCCACCTGTTCCATTCCTTGGCCACCCCCGCCCACCCCCGCAGTTCTTCAACCACCCTCCCCCGCCCATGTCAAAGCCGACGCCGCAAGGCTTGAACGGCTTTCAGGAACAGGAGGCATGATTTCAATTTGCAAGTTTTTTTATTAATTTAATGAGAGAACGGAATTTCTGCTAACAATAAGCACGATTAAAAAGTAAATTAATCGTTTTGCTTTTGGGTATTAAATAAACTGATGTTTAGCAACAGTTGGCGCCAACGATTGCCGTGCAGAATCTCGGAGAGAACTGCAACGAGAACTCGCTGAAAGAGGCGTTCTCTCTCTTTGGACCAATTGCGTTCTGTCAGGTGAGTTGCAAGAAGTGGAAGTAAGATAGAGAGAGAGAGAGAGAGAGAGAGAGAGAGAGAAGGAGAGAGAGAAGATGAGAGAAGAAGAGAGAGGGAGAGAAGGAGAGAGAGAGAGAGAGAGAAGATGAGAGAAGGAGAGAGAGGGAGACGAAGAAGAGAGCCAATTCTTTGAGATTGCCCGTGATCGCTCTACTGGCTACATTCGTTTCCAGCGTCCGCCTGACGCGGTCCGTGCTGTAATGGAGATGAACAACTCCATCTTCTGTTTCAGGTATCAGAAAACATTTTTTGCCAGTCATTTTCCCCGCAATTTTTGGATTAATACTAGTTTCCAATATATATTTTCTTTACTTTAAAAAGTGTGATTTTGAGACACTTACGTAAATCTATCATCATGTATGATAATTACACAACTTTTAGTTTTTTCCTTGGTCGTTTGTTAGAAAAGACAGCGTCATCTCCTCTAATGTGAAACTATCGATTTTATTTTTTGTAAACAAATAATTGGAAACGGTCAAATTCAGAGAAATCGCCGTAAAGTGGGACTGGGGTGGCTATCTGCCGGGCATCCCGCCGGCTGCTTCAAGCCAACCGCCTCCTCCAATGGCAGTTCCGGGAATAAGGCATCCTGAGGTAAGTGCATCATTCCATAGACAAGTGAAACTTACTACTTCGCTCAACGAATATATTATAGCTCTTATTATGAACACCTATGTAAATTCACTTGCCCTCCAGCGCTTTTATGCTTTAAAAATTTTTACTGTCGCCGATCTTTTTACTCACTAATTTATTGATTTAAAGTATTTATGAGCAATACTTTCAGGCACCCAATGGACTCAACTTGTGCGTCAAGAACCTTGACGAGAGCTGCAATGGGGCGATGCAACATGCTGCCTTCTCGCGCATCGGTCAAGTGTCGCTGTGCAAGGTTTTTATTATTCTTTAAATTAATTAATTAAAGTTAATTAAAATTTAATTTTTTGTAGTATTTTATTAATAGTAAAATAAATTCGTTTCAAAGACTCTTGGTGAATTTAGATTGTACGTAACAAGGAGGGCAAGTCGCTCGGCGCGGCCTTTGTCTACTTTCCCAACGCCAACGATGCACGCCGTGCTTTGCACGAGATGAATGGCTATGTCATTGGAAAAAGGTAAAGAGTTTTATGTATATTTTATTTTATTTTTCGTTTTGGAATAGCTGTTGTAGATTATTCTGTCTGTTATTCTATTTATATCCATGTGAATATTTTTGCCACTATTTATTTTTCGATAATTGTATGGTATATTGATGTCAAATTTTCCCGGCAAAAAAGGTGTTAAAGTTTGAACGTAGTGCCTTCCAGGCAGATCCAAGTGTTCCCTGACAAACGGAACTTTCAACCTCATCCGCATTTGATGGAAAATACGGCTTCGCCCTCCACAGCGTCTGCTCAAGTCGGAAGATGTCCTCCACTGAATGTTTCGATGGTTTGATCGATTGATTAATTTTAGTTCCTATTTTCGTTCAATTATAGGAATATATGAGCGTTTTTTTCTTGGGATTTGATCGCCTTGTTTCAGCCCCGTCCAGCTAGAGCTAGAAGAGAATCGTCCAATTCTGATGCCATGAGCCAGCTCAGCGTTGACGACAACCCTAACGAGGTTCTTTTTAGCTTCCTGATTGGTTCTGCCACAGTAGTTATTACAGTTCTCAGAAAAACATATTGTCAATGAATCTGTCGGTTTAGAATCCAAAAGGACTCAATCTCCACATTGCTAACATTGACGAGGCATGCAGTGATGAGATGCTGCAGCAGGCTTTCTCTACAATTGGCCCAATCTCGCTTTGCAAGGTTATTATATTTTCTTACTTTTTTTATTTAATTTTAGTTTTTCCTTAAGAAAATTCCTGAGATATCGCAAGATGTTGTTATATATTCTAGGTAATGCGTGATACGTCCGGAAAGTCTCGCGGATTCGGATTTGTCTATTTTTCTAACGCCGAGGACGGCAGGCGTGCTCTGATTGCAATGAATGGCCATCTGTTAGGCAGCAAGTGAGCCTGTCGAAGCTTGTTTTAGTAAAACATTTATTTTAAGGAATTTGTTAATATTAATTAAACAGTTCGTTGAGGACTTCTGCACAGCATTGTTTGTTTATAAATTTAATTTTGATTAATTTACAGGCAAGTCCTGGTTTCGATCGACAAACGAAACTTCCATCCGAACCAGCAGAAGGCCATTCAAGGCAATGAAAAGGCACCGGGGAAGATCACGCAAAAATACAAATGCTTGATATTCAACCCATTTCCTTCTTTTTGTTTTGTTTGTACGGTGCCTGGAACATAGAAAAATTCTATTTTTCAATGTTATTAACATATGTGTACGATGTACAAAGTAATAAATACAAATATTAACTCTTCACGTTGTCTTTAGCTTCCAATCGGCGCTTTGGGTGATGGAAAGTTTAACTGCACTGACCTCTTCCTTAAGAATCTGGATGAAAAAGTTAACAAGGTGTGCCATTTTTTTCTCCCGTCTCTCTCTCTGTCTCTCGCATTTTCTATCTCTCTTCCAATTTTTTCTTCTCCCTTTTCCGATTTTCTCTATATTACTTATTGAGGCAATAAGTAAATAAATAAAAAGAAGTATATATTGTTTAGGTGTTGCTTGAAGAAAAGTTTGGCCATTTCGTCGGCTTCAAAAGGTGCGAACTGAAAGGCAAGGTTGCCTACATCAACTACTCAACAATGGCGAGCGCTCTCAAAGTACGACTATTGATTTCTTAAAACATTTATTATTTATTTTATTAAACGGTTATCGTGATAATTCTTTTTTTGCTAAATTTGTTTTCTATTTGTACTTGAAACAAATTAAATGTAATATTCATTGATTAGAACAAAATTTATTATTATTTAAAAAAGATACTAAAGAAATATTAGTAATAATATTTGAGGCAGCCTCGGCGCTCGACGGCGTAATATTCGCCGGATGCAGCAAGCCTCTCATTATTGCCATGAACTTCCCGAAGATGTTTCGCGACCAAGTGAAGCTGCGCCAAGCACAGCTGGAGGCCGTATGTGTAGTAAAATTTTTTTTTTCTTTAATTTTTTTATCATTTCAAAATAAAAATAACGTTTCCATGTCTTTTCCTTATATTGAATAATAATAATGATATATATCAGGTTATTATTAAATTCTTCGTATATCAAGGCTCACAATCAGTATTTTTAAATAAGATTTACTATTTCTGACTGCCATATTTGTGCGGGGGAAATGATATTGTAAAATTGAAGGGAAGCCTTAAGCTCGTAGTAAATAATCTCGATCGTCGCATTGATGACGACGCTCTTCTCGCCCTCTTTTCTCAGCACGGCAAACTTCGCTGGGCCAAGGTTAGCAAAGTGATTCAAAGAAATTGCAGAGTTACAATATATTACAGTTGACATCAAGATATTTCGGAAACTTGATCAGAATATTGTGAAAAGTCCTGTACATATTTTCTATTTCCAGGTGGACCGCACCCCGAACGGAGCTTCGAAGGGCACGGCAGTGGTCTGTTTTGGGAAGAAGGAAGACGAAGAGCGAGCCCGGGCCGCCCTCCACTTCCGCCGCATCCACGAACTCAACATTCTACTCAGCGTCATGGAAGAGGCTAGACGATCACTTTATTCATCATATTTTATTTATTTATTATCATTCACATTTATTCCTTTTTTTTGATTTGCCGTTCAACGTTCCAAAAAAACTTTTATCGCTTTGATTCTAGCAACTGCGAAGAAAATTCTCGAATATCTTAAATTGTATTATTTACAGGACTCCTCTGATGTCGCGAAAGCCGTCTCTCTTTTCTCCCGTCTCTCTCTCTGTCTCTCGCATTTTCTATCTCTCTTCCAATTTTTTCTTCTCCCTTTTCCGATTTTCTCTATATTACTTATTGAGGCAATAAGTAAATAAATAAAAAGAAGTATATATTGTTTAGGTGTTGCTTGAAGAAAAGTTTGGCCATTTCGTCGGCTTCAAAAGGTGCGAACTGAAAGGCAAGGTTGCCTACATCAACTACTCAACAATGGCGAGCGCTCTCAAAGTACGACTATTGATTTCTTAAAACATTTATTATTTATTTTATTAAACGGTTATCGTGATAATTCTTTTTTTGCTAAATTTGTTTTCTATTTGTACTTGAAACAAATTAAATGTAATATTCATTGATTAGAACAAAATTTATTATTATTTAAAAAAGATACTAAAGAAATATTAGTAATAATATTTGAGGCAGCCTCGGCGCTCGACGGCGTAATATTCGCCGGATGCAGCAAGCCTCTCATTATTGCCATGAACTTCCCGAAGATGTTTCGCGACCAAGTGAAGCTGCGCCAAGCACAGCTGGAGGCCGTATGTGTAGTAAAATTTTTTTTTTCTTTAATTTTTTTATCATTTCAAAATAAAAATAACGTTTCCATGTCTTTTCCTTATATTGAATAATAATAATGATATATATCAGGTTATTATTAAATTCTTCGTATATCAAGGCTCACAATCAGTATTTTTAAATAAGATTTACTATTTCTGACTGCCATATTTGTGCGGGGGAAATGATATTGTAAAATTGAAGGGAAGCCTTAAGCTCGTAGTAAATAATCTCGATCGTCGCATTGATGACGACGCTCTTCTCGCCCTCTTTTCTCAGCACGGCAAACTTCGCTGGGCCAAGGTTAGCAAAGTGATTCAAAGAAATTGCAGAGTTACAATATATTACAGTTGACATCAAGATATTTCGGAAACTTGATCAGAATATTGTGAAAAGTCCTGTACATATTTTCTATTTCCAGGTGGACCGCACCCCGAACGGAGCTTCGAAGGGCACGGCAGTGGTCTGTTTTGGGAAGAAGGAAGACGAAGAGCGAGCCCGGGCCGCCCTCCACTTCCGCCGCATCCACGAACTCAACATTCTACTCAGCGTCATGGAAGAGGCTAGACGATCACTTTATTCATCATATTTTATTTATTTATTATCATTCACATTTATTCCTTTTTTTTGATTTGCCGTTCAACGTTCCAAAAAAACTTTTATCGCTTTGATTCTAGCAACTGCGAAGAAAATTCTCGAATATCTTAAATTGTATTATTTACAGGACTCCTCTGATGTCGCGAAAGCCGTCTCTCTTTTCTCCCGTCTCTCTCTCTGTCTCTCGCATTTTCTATCTCTCTTCCAATTTTTTCTTCTCCCTTTTCCGATTTTCTCTATATTACTTATTGAGGCAATAAGTAAATAAATAAAAAGAAGTATATATTGTTTAGGTGTTGCTTGAAGAAAAGTTTGGCCATTTCGTCGGCTTCAAAAGGTGCGAACTGAAAGGCAAGGTTGCCTACATCAACTACTCAACAATGGCGAGCGCTCTCAAAGTACGACTATTGATTTCTTAAAACATTTATTATTTATTTTATTAAACGGTTATCGTGATAATTCTTTTTTTGCTAAATTTGTTTTCTATTTGTACTTGAAACAAATTAAATGTAATATTCATTGATTAGAACAAAATTTATTATTATTTAAAAAAGATACTAAAGAAATATTAGTAATAATATTTGAGGCAGCCTCGGCGCTCGACGGCGTAATATTCGCCGGATGCAGCAAGCCTCTCATTATTGCCATGAACTTCCCGAAGATGTTTCGCGACCAAGTGAAGCTGCGCCAAGCACAGCTGGAGGCCGTATGTGTAGTAAAATTTTTTTTTTCTTTAATTTTTTTATCATTTCAAAATAAAAATAACGTTTCCATGTCTTTTCCTTATATTGAATAATAATAATGATATATATCAGGTTATTATTAAATTCTTCGTATATCAAGGCTCACAATCAGTATTTTTAAATAAGATTTACTATTTCTGACTGCCATATTTGTGCGGGGGAAATGATATTGTAAAATTGAAGGGAAGCCTTAAGCTCGTAGTAAATAATCTCGATCGTCGCATTGATGACGACGCTCTTCTCGCCCTCTTTTCTCAGCACGGCAAACTTCGCTGGGCCAAGGTTAGCAAAGTGATTCAAAGAAATTGCAGAGTTACAATATATTACAGTTGACATCAAGATATTTCGGAAACTTGATCAGAATATTGTGAAAAGTCCTGTACATATTTTCTATTTCCAGGTGGACCGCACCCCGAACGGAGCTTCGAAGGGCACGGCAGTGGTCTGTTTTGGGAAGAAGGAAGACGAAGAGCGAGCCCGGGCCGCCCTCCACTTCCGCCGCATCCACGAACTCAACATTCTACTCAGCGTCATGGAAGAGGCTAGACGATCACTTTATTCATCATATTTTATTTATTTATTATCATTCACATTTATTCCTTTTTTTTGATTTGCCGTTCAACGTTCCAAAAAAACTTTTATCGCTTTGATTCTAGCAACTGCGAAGAAAATTCTCGAATATCTTAAATTGTATTATTTACAGGACTCCTCTGATGTCGCGAAAGCAACTGACGGCGCCGTTTTGGGTGTGTTTTATGGGATTGCATTTAATTTTATTTTGTGTTAAAAGTGTTCATGTTATTATTGCGGTAAAACACATAAATGAATAATTTTATTTTCAAGATCCGAATTCGAAGCTCGAAGATCTTGACTGCCACTGCAAGAAGAATGTCGTTGGAGTGCTTCTTCAATGCGGATGTGGAATCTGCAAAAGGTTTCCTTTCGGATTTATTCTTTGCTGTTGTTTTGTTATGTAATTAATAACTTTATTTTATATTTTGTTTTACTGTTATTTTCATAAGCATTAACAAATAAAACGTAAATTGTAAGCAGAAGCATGCAAAGCTGAACGAAGTAAATATGGTGTTTTAAATATTTTATTGGCCGCAAAACGACTGACATTATTTGATATTTTAGGTGCTCTGACTGCATCAAGAATTGTGCGTGGTGTGGAGATAAAATCTCGGATCGAGTCCCCATTAGTCTTTGATATCTCATTTAAAAAAATTTGTTGGTGCTTTAATTTACTGCCTGTCATTTACCTCGAATATGTACTCGCCTTCGCCAATGCTTTGCTGCACTCAGATTGCCAAAAACATAGTGTTTCCTTCTTTAGAAAGGGCAGTGTTTATTGGTTTTGGCACTGGTCATTTGCATTCTATCATATCGTGTATTATTTTTTTTCTGATGATATCGATCTTGCCCGCGTTCTGCTCATCTTGTGAACATACGATTGTATAAACACTATCGAATTATGCATAAATAAATAGTACATACCATGAAATTTGTTTAGAGAGTTAAACCCGAGAGCGATGTTTTTTATACAAATACGGCATTGCTCCTACAATGGCTGCAAATGGGTCAATAGAAATATGCACAAATGCATAGCGAAGAATGGATGATATGTAGTCACTCCGTAAAAAATCCGAAATGAGTGGGATATAATGTTGCGAGTTTTGAAATAATTGAAATATCATTGGTATGCTTATGAACTCAAACCGTTGAGTTCAAACTCTTCTGTTTCGTTCCTCGTGAGAAAGATTACAAGATCCACATCCTTTCATTGCTCGGTAAATGTCCTTTTTATCGAATCATAATATTCAAGTGCTTGCATATTACTTCATTTTACGCAATAAAGAAAAAAGATGTACTTACAACATTTATGTTTATATTTTCACACGCTATTTTTTGGTTAGAACTTTGAACTAAGTGACCAACTAAATATGCAAAAAAAAATCTTCCAATAACGTGCAGCTCTCTGTAGGTCAAATGGAGTGGAAAAGTGCATATGTTACTTTATGCAAATGACGGAGAAGCTTCTGGAACCGGCCGAAAAGATATAAAATGAGCCATTTTCCCTTGCCCTCAACCCCCTTCATCCATCTCACAGCGAGCGCCTTCTCTTCCGCTCTTCTTCAAGAGAATCGCTAGCGTCCACGGCAATGACTGAAACTCCGGCTGCTCATCGTCAGAACTTTTTCTTTATCAATCTAGAATTAATTAAAAGCAACATCTACCGTCAAAAAAAGAAATTTCGTTAAACGACCTAAGCGTCAAAAACTTAAGAAAATAGAAAGCGTATGAACAATAAATGAGCGACAGCTGTTCGAAAATGTGAAGATTTTTTCAGCCCCCGTGGTGCTTACGAACCGGCCAGGCGAGCCCGCATTCCAGCTCAAGGTGCAAGCCAACCATGTCACACCTTTAATCATCTGGAAAATGATGATTAATTTTAGTTAAAAAACAAATTAAATTTGTGAACGAAAACTCTTTACCTTTTCAGCTTGAGCCTTCCGACCATCTGGCCTTCCAGGCGCTGAGCAACGGCTCGCCCACCGTCGAAATCAAGATTACGAATCCCTTCGACGTCCCTCACTCCTTCAAGGCATGAGAAGAAGAATCGCCATTCCCTGGCTGAACAATCTTGGCGATCGGTTGACTCTTCAGATCAAGTGCACGGACAACAGTCTCTTCCGTGTCCGCCCACCGCTTGGATTCGTCGAAGAGAAGGGCTCAACCACCGTCAAGGTTAGAAAAAAGGGGCGAAAATGCAGAAAAGATAATGGTTTAATTCCTAAATTAAAAAAAAAACATTATAAACTCTACAGTAAGTCTTGTTTATGCGACGTAAAGAATATTCTGTGAATATTGACATTTTCCGTGTAGGTGCAGCAACTGTCGAGCACTTAGCCGGAGGAGAACCGTCACTACTTCGCCATCTACCACATGGCTGTCTCTGACGAGGACAAGAAGAAGCAGCCCAAGACGGTAAGAAATTTAAGAAAAAAAACTGTTTATAAAACCAATTCTTCTTGCAGCTCTGGACCCCCGACAACAAGGCGGACGGCATCACCCGCATCAAGGCGGTCTTCATCAAGGACAAGAAGGTTGTTAAAAGATTTTGATATGACAATTATATATTATATTTTATTATTGTTGTTTGTTGTTTAGTAAAAAAAATAAAATTATTTCTGATAGATTCCAGGCTTCAGACAGTCCCGACAACCGCTCTGATCTGCGAGTGGAAGAGGCTGCGAAGAGGGAGGGAAAGGAAGGCAAAAAGGATGAGAAGAAAGAGGAGAAAAAGGATGAGAAGAAGGAAGAGAACAAGAAGGAGGAGAAGAAGGAGGAAAAGAAAGAGGAGAAGAAGGAGAAGGAAGGAGAGAAGTAGAAGAAGCATAGCTCCCCTCTTTGGCCTCCGATAAACGGGCATTTTTTAACGGATTCTAAGCATACCAATTATACTCATAATTGAAGCAATTCGAGGATAATAATTATGTTCTGCATTGTATTGCTTGCCTACGAAGTAAAGAGTGAAGACTACTAAAATAAAGAGCCCGTATAGTCATTTTTGAAATATTCCAGAACTCGATTAAAAAGTAATTAAAATATTCGCTTCATGGTGACTTGTTCCTGGATATTCGCGAAGAAATGGATACTAATCTTGAAGGATCTTATTTTCTTTTGTTGCCGTTAAAGTGAGCCTATTTTTTCTCTCATTAATTTATGGAAAGTCTCAATCATTATGGATCAAATCATTAAGCGTGAATAATCGGATAGGTAAAGCGAGTACAGCGAAAGATAAAGTGGACGGGTGGGCGGAGCCTAATTAGAAAGGGACCATGAAGCCGGCGACAATTATAGACTATGTACTATGCAGTATCTTCTTAAAGGATTTATTTCACCATATTTATATCATCTCATCATCTTATTTTAGTCTTCAAATTCCAATTTTCCTAATGTTGAGGAGTTTGGAATATGCCAATCTGATATTACTTTTCTTTCATTTCTCTCATCGAGAATTCTCTATTCAAAGAACTTCCCAATGCTCAAAAAAACAGTCAGGCGATTCTCATTCACTTTTATTTAAAACAGCGATTTCTCTCTCCAAGGGAAAAAGAATTCTTTTTTTTGCGGTAAAAAGAATTCTTCGAATTTTTTTTTCAAAGATTTCCGTTTTTGTCATTTGTTTCACATAATCTTGCAAACTAATTTCGCTTAATTTTTGTTGCCTTGTATTTTCATTGGTACAGTGTGATTTTGGTGAAAGTAATATAAGGTTGGTATAAGGGCTGAAAGAGCTATTAGCGATTGATAACTTGTGATGAAATTGTTGATAGTTTGAGCATATTTAATGATCATGAATCATGCCGATCTGACTTATTAGGAAAGAGAGACAAGGCGCAGGCCCTTTTTTGCAAAAGAAGATAAAAATTGTACCGTTCATTGTTGTAGCAACGTGACTCTTCCTTGATATTTTTTCTTGCATGAGTATTCAATCTCGCACTGGCGCTAAAATTTTGAGCAGTGATCAAGATTCTCATCAACAGTTAAGTGAAAGTGGGATATTATCATCCCAACAAGGACAGGGTATTGTCTACTACAAAGATATTTCGTAAATTGCATGCGCATATTTCCTAGTGTTGACGGGGAGCCGAATACTACAGAGTCATAATTTATACTCAAAATATAACAGTTGTCCACGTAAACTCTGGTAACCATTACTAATCATCACTGGCGTACTATAATCAATACTGTGCCATGTGCTTAATCGGGGAGGAGACATAGGGAGGAGGAAGAGAAGAGATCGGAGAGGATGAGAGCAGGAGGGAGATTCTACTTCTTCTTCGGCTCCTCTTTCTTCTCGTCCTTCTTCTTGGATGTCTAAAAGAAAGGATAAAACAAATATTCGTAATTTGAAAAAATTAGAAATTAATTAGTAACCTTCTTTTTCTTGCTGCCCTTCTCGACGTCTTCCTTTTTCTCTTTCTTCGACTCCTTTTTCTCTTTCTTCGACTCCTTTTTCTCTTTCTTCAACTCGTTCGACTCCTTCGATTCCTTCTTCTCAGCCGTCGACTCCTTTTTGTCTCCTTTCTTTTCTTCTTTTTCCTCCTCCTTCTTTCCTTCCTTCTCCTCTTTCTTCTCTTCCTTGTTCTCCTCTTTGTCCTTCTTTCCCTCTTCCTTCTTTACTTCATTCTCTGCCTGTTCTCCTACCTTCGCGTCTGCCTTCTCTTCGCCTTTCTTTTCCTCCTTGAAGAAAGCAAATTTAAATATAGAAATTTTTTCTGCTTTAACCTACTCCTTTTATATATTTCTTTCTTTTTATACTTCAGGTATTATGAAATAAAAAGTGGCAAACACCCAAGAGCCCACCTTCTGATCATCCTTCTTCTCTTCTTTCTTTTCTTCCTTCTCTTCATCTTTCTCCTTCTCTTCCCTCTTTTCCTCCTTCTCTGCATCCGCCAGTTGGAATTCGCAGGTCAAACGCAGCACGCCTGCCGGCTTTTCTTCAGCAAACACCTGGAAATGGCCGCTTTAATCAATCACTCAATTCGAAATTATTGACTGTTGTTCATTAATTTCTGACTTTTGTTCAAAGTTCTCTTTTTGATCAATTAGTTTTTCAGTTTGTTTTCTTCGTGACAAAAAAGGTAAGAACCTGCTTGGCAGTCTTGCTCTCGTCGTTAACATCGGCGTGGTAGAAGGCGAAGAAGTGTTTGTGGGCATCTGCCGGCGTCTCCTTCCCGGAAAAGTTCATCTTGATCGTTGCCTGTAATTATCAATTTTATTTTTCCTATTTCACATTTTAATTATTCCCTTTTGTGTCGCATTATAATTAATATTTCAAAAATTATCGTCTCAACTTGCTATTTGAAATTTTCAAAATGTAGATTTCGTCACTGTCTACCTTTTCGCCCGGTAGAATCATTCCGACTGGTGGCTTCACACGAAAGAGGTCGTTGTCGGTCACTTTGACCTGAATTCACTTTTAAATGAATTCGGTCTAATAATATAGAAGCTGTTTCTCATGCTCCCTCACCACTTTCTCTCTCCCTTTCTCTCCCTCTCTCTTACCTTGAATGCGATTTTCTTGTTCGTGTTGTTCGTGATGACCCTCTCCGTTACGATCGTCGTTCCGATCTGCCCCTTGAAGACGACCTCGCCGTCGGGTTCGATCGGAAGCTGAAAAAACCAATTAAAAGATTTCCGAAGAATAAAACAATTTATATTCAATAGGACAATTTCAAAGACATCATTTTTTAAAGAAATTTTGAAGCATCTATCATGCAAATTTCTTTATTGTTTCCTTAATATTTGATGTGAACGTGATTTCTACTTTCTTTTAATATCCCCTCTTGTTGTATGCAAATAAGCATAAATTGTTTCCTTAATATGCAATCATTCTACATTCTCCTTGTTGGAAATGCGTTTTAAAAAATCTCTTAAAAATATCAGATGCCTGGAATTCTGGCTCTCCCGGCTTCCTTATCTTCCAATCCTTCTTTCCATCCTTCTCCTTCTTTTCTTTCTTCTCCTCCTTCTTCCCCTCTTTCTTTTCCTCCTTCTTCACTTCTTTTTTCTCTTCTTTCTTCTCTTCTTTCTTCTCTTCCTTATTTCCTTCCTTCTTCTCTTCTTTTTCCTCTTCCTTCTTTCCTTCCTTCTTCTCCTTTTTTTCTTCCTTTTTATCCTCCTTTTTGTCCTCCTTCTTATCGGTTTGAGGCTTCGCCATTTTGTCCTGAAATTCAGAAAGTTTAGATTATTTAGAACTTCGAGTAGCAATAAGACAGCTTGTTGTAAATATTAAGGAAAGTTATTTAGAAGTTCCAAAGCGAAAGATTTGAAGAACCGACCGACTTGGTGCTCTGAGGCAGGTGGAAGTAGTGAAACGAGAAATGAAATCTCCTTTCCTCTTTTATACAATTTGCTGACGTGCATTGCTAAAGTATTCTCGTAAAGGTTAAATTCCCCTGAGCATGCATTCAAATAAAATGGTCTTCTAGAAACATATTTCTTTGTTAATCACGTAAAGGTTTCATAATGTAAAAAAGTTTTCTTCCTTTTGTTTTACTTTTCCTTATGCACTTTCCTGTCAATTTTTTGATATAAATACGTAAAAGTGTACAAGAACCGAAATTTTTCTTCATTATTTTAACACAATCAATCCCCTTGGAAAAAACTATATACCTATAAACAAGAAAAAAAAGTACTTCGAAGATCAGAAGACGTGAAATCTACAACAAAACTAACGAAATGTCAATGGACAAGTGATAAGGAGTATAATTTTTAATCTATGATAGTTTTACCAAGATTTCGCATTATAACTGTGAACAATAAAATTTGCCGATAATGTTTTCTTCGAACTATTCTTTTAAAGATTGCAATCATAAGTGCGCAGTGTAATGAAAATTCTCCCTGAATTCCAGATTCTAATTGTTCAAAATACTCTCCACCTTTATTGCGGAGGTGGGATTGTCCAGAGGATGGCAGACTGAGCAGTTTCGACGGATATCGGAAATATCCGAGAAAAAACTCTGCTGAGATAGCGATAGAAAAGCGAGTTGTAAGCTCCTTTTAAAGAAGTTTGTTACAACACATTTTTCTGTATAGTGAACACGGAAAGCTGCGGTTCTTTATTCTTGGTGAATACTGTAAGGCGTTGCTCAAGGGTTGTACTCGATGGGGAGGTTCTTGCGGCGGACCATACCGTCGCCCTGGAACCACTCGCGGCGGAACTGCTTGGCGGCGCCGTCCGGGGTGTTGGTCCACTCGATGGTGATGCGGTCGTTGTTGGTGTCCTCCTGGTAAGGATTCCAAATTACATTTAATTTTTTAATGTTGAAAGTATTCTATTTTCTGGCTTTTTTTTCCTTTGTAACAAATAATCCATACCTGTCCGTAGGCAAAGGCGTCGCAGGAGACAGCAACGAGGACGGGCTCCTTGGGGTCGAGGACGCCGCTGGCCGGGTCGACACCGAGACGCTTCATGTTCGTGGTCTTGAAGGCCCAACCGATGCGTCGCGCAGAGGTATTGACCACCTGAATTTTGAAACAATGAAACAAAATTGTCTTGTTTTGTAGTTTCTATAAATAAATGGAAAAGGAGTTGGTGGCTCATGAAGACAGAAAGTAGATTTAGAATAGAAAAATCAACTTGGAGAGAAGGGCAGGCTGAAGGAAGCAAACCTTGATGTGGTAGATGTGCTTGTCGTCGTAGGGCGCGTTGAAGACGACCTTGGCGTTGGGCTGAGTGACGATGTCGCCAGGAGGAACGGATTGAGCCATGGCTTGGAGGAGAAGAATTGGAGAGGAGAGCAGAGAAGCACAGTCGACGACTGATGGAAACGTCTCTGGAAGCCGCCTTTTATATGAATTTATCAGCCTGAAATTTTGCATTTACGCAAAAGTGCAGCAAATTAATATTCAAACTCGTGATATTTCTCAAGTACACAAAATAAATTCAATGTTTTATATCTTTAATATCAAATTAATATTGAAATTTCTCATGTTTTGCATTCGATAAAGCAATATAATGATATAAAGTGCAGAGTTCTTTGAAATTTTTGATCTCAGTAACGTGATATTATGAAAGATCCAACATTTTTGCATATTAGTTCCTTGCAGATTAGCCAAAAGGGAAATTTCTCGCCTGTGAAAATCCTATAAAAGGCGGTTTCCAGAGACATTTCCATCAGTCGTCGACTGTGCTTCTCTACTCTCCTCTCCACTTCTCCTCCTCCAAGCCATGGCTCAATCCGTTCCTCCTGGCGACATCGCCACTCAGCCCAACGCCAAGGTCGTCTTCAACGCGCCCTACGACGCACCTACCACATCAAGGTTCGGGGATATTTCATCTTGCTGGCCTTTCTCTCTTCAAACCCTAAATTGAAGATTTCAATAAAACTTTGATTTCGTTTACGAAATAGTATTTAGTTTCCTCCGATTTAGGTGATCAATAGCCCTTCAAGACCACGAACATGAAGCGTCTCGGTGTCGACCCGGCCAGCGGCGTCCTCGACCCTAAGGAGCCCGTCCTCGTTGCTGTCTCGTGTGACGCCTTCGCCTACGGACAGGTATGTTTTAGTCTAAAAAAGAAACATAATATTTCTTCAAGATAAAATTAGAAGTAATTTATAAATATTTCCAGGAAGACACGAACAACGACCGCATCACCATCGAGTGGACCAACACCCCGGACGGCGCCGCCAAGCAGTTCCGCCGTGAGTGGTTCCCGGGCGACGGCATGGTCCGCCGCAAGAACCTCCCCATCGAGTACAACCCTTGAAGCAGCAAGACCCATCCCGTCGAGTACAACTATCTTCCCGACTTCTTTGCAATAAGTACTAAATCTCAGTGCTGTTGTTGTTTTGATTTCTACTTCAATTGGAAAATATTTTTAATAGTTTTTGTTTTCTCATGTTTAACGGCTTTTCATTTGTTGAGTACTTCGAAAATAGAACAGCAAATGAGAGCGCGAATGATATAAGAATGTACTTTGAGTTAATGAGGAATTGTCGATTGAGAGTGACAAATATTGCCCAGTTATTTATATACATATATGTGGCTGATAGGAGCAAATGAGTTTTTCCTAATTTTGTTAGAGGATGTGTTTAGTAAGAGACGCAGACAAATATATAACGGTCTGATCCAAGTAGCCGATGAGTCAGCATAGCGTGCCTCGGACTGTGCCTTTTTCTCTCTCTCTCTCTCTCTCTCTCTCTCTCTCTCTGCTATCTTTCTTTCTCATCGCCCTCTCTTGTCACATCTTGATATCTTGTTCAGATGATCGATCCCAGTGCTCTTGTCAGCTTCCTAAGGGAGAGCTTAAAAGCATGTGAATATTTCAGGTCGAACTTGGTTCGTCTTTCTCACTACATAGTTTGTGGATGTGAGCTCTTAATTATTAATAAAATGCAATCAGCTAATGCGTTAAAAAAATATCGAAACTCCAATCAACTAATTTGTTTCCGTATTATTTTCATTCTCCCACGGTATCATTGTTCTCATTATCTCTCTCCCTATCTGTACAGCAATTTCTCTCTCTCTCTCTCTCTCTCTCTCTCTCTCTCTATTTCTCAATAGGTATTTCCCAACTATTTTGCACTGCCACAGCTATTTTATTTTATGTATTTTAAATAATTGGTGTTAACCGAATAATTGATTAGATTGAATATTAAATAAATGATAATAATTTCATTCTTGCTTGAGAACGGTAAGATGAAACTCTTTGTGTCTAACCTCGACGTGACCGTCACTGAGAATCGACTGCGCGATGTCTTCAGCCAAAATGGGATCATCACGAGCATCAAAGTAAGAGTTTGGTGAAAGAATGGAACTGATACTTCCACTCTTTCCCCACCTCTCTTTCCTCTCTCCTGTGTCTCCTAGGAAGAATATAATCAAATCGGTTTCACATCTTCTGATTTTTGTTAGTTGAATGGTTGTTCGTTTTTCATATTTTTTTTGTTAACCAACGCATTTTAACATCTTCTGATTTTTTAGCTGCATTGCAACTGAAACCTGTCAGGTTTCCATCCATTCTATATCCTTCCTGTAGTTACACAACAAGGGAGATCCTTCTCGTGGCTTCGCCGCTTCCATTCTCTTCTCTGTGAAAGAAGACGCGGAAAGAGCGATGGCCGAGCTGAACAACACCGAGCTTGGAAACAGGCAGGCAATAATCGTTTATTTATCTATTGATAATCAGTGGGAATGTATGGTAGTGAAGGAGTCAACTTAATGCATACTTTCATTGAAGTATGTACTTTTAGTCGGAAGATATGGGTTTTGAATGAATTTTTGATTTGATTCATATCAGTAGGAGTTTCAGAAAGATGAGCGTAATCGAGCACCATGCATCCAAACCACCACGACCCGAGTACATAGCAAGTCTGACGTCACAGATCAGAAACAAATTAACGAAACAACAGGCATGGTTTTCTATGAGAGTTGTTTCTAGTTAATTAAATGAGAGAACGGTCCTGCAACTGAAGTAATGTAAAGCTGGCAAAGCTAGATTAAAAAGAAGTTATAAATTATTTCTTGCCTGTGAATGATAAGGAAGATTATATTTAGCAACAGTTATCACCCATGATTGCCGTGCGGAATCTCGGGGAGAACTGCAATGAGATGTCACTGAAGGAGGCGTTTTCACTAATTGGACCAATTGCTTTCTGCCAGATGAGGTGAAGAATGAAAGTGAGGGAGAGAGAGGGGCGACAGAGGGAGGTAAGAGAGAGAGAGACAGACTGACAGAGTAGAGAGGGAGTGAAAGAAGCTTCTGTATTAAGATTGCCCGTGATCGCTCTACTGGCTTCATTCGTTTCCACCGCCCGTCCGACGCGGTCCTCGCTGTTATGGAGATGAACAACTCCATGTTCTGTGGCAGGTATCAGAAAACTAATTTATAGTCGGATTCGCGGCGATCTTGTTTTAGAACACGTTTCCAGTACCTATTTTTCTTAACTTTGGAAATATTGAGATACAAAGATGTGTGTCTTTTAATCGATCGTTTGCCTAACAACAACCGATATGTTTTAAATGTATCGATTTTGTTTGCTAAAAAGCAAATTGAAATGGTTAAATTCAGAGAAATCGCCGTAAGATGGGACTGGAGTAGCAATCTGCCGTGCGATCCGCCAACTGATACAGATCGGGCAGCCCAAGGAGGAGGGCTCAACTTGTTCGTCAAAAACCTTGACGAGAGCTGCGATGTGGAGATGTTACTTGCTGCCTTCTCGCGCATCGGTCAAGTGTCTACGTGCAAGGTATTGATTTCCGTTTAAATTAGGTTATTAATTCAAAATTTAATTTAAGTTTTGTTTTATTAAAAAAAATTCGTTTGACCATGAGAGAAACGGAAGAATTAAGATACTTCGTAACAAGGAGGGCAAGTCGCGCGGCTCAGCTTTTGTCTTCTTTCCTAACGCCGACGACGGACGAAGAGTTTTGAAAGAGATGAACTGCTTCGTCATTGGAAAATGGTGAGCAGTTTTTATTGATTTTGTAAGCACTGTAGATTCTGCAGTCTTTTAATCCTTTTAATCTAAATCCGTACGTTTTTTTTACATTATTTCAACGTTTTTTCTCACAACTTGAGTTGTAAAGGTTTCAGTCAGATCGAATTGTTCCCTGACATTGGGAACTTTCAACCTCATTTTGATGACGACTCTGATGAGGTTAATTTTAACTAACTGATTAGTTCTGGAAATGTGGCTATTTTATTTCTTAAAAATTTTGCCAATTAAAGGAGGGCGATCACGGTAAATATTTAACGCATGCTCGAATGGTGGGGTATGGGCTCTCATGCCATTTCGCAGGTCGCTGAAACCCTCTGCGTATAAATCTCCCGCGCGAATAATGCGAAGTGCTGTGACTATTTGAAAACTCATATTTTTTTTGGCATGGCTTTAATCTGTTGTCTTAGGCTCCAAAAGGTATGAATCTCTACTTCAATAACGTTGACGAATCGTGTACCGTTGAGATGTTGCTGCAAGCATTCTCTACAATTGGTCCGGTCTCGCAATTCAGGGTAATTTTTCTCCTTTTTTTTCCTTGAGAAACCCCCTCATAGTCAGATATTCCGTCAAAAAAGGTTGTGCATGTGCATGTTAAGACTACATAGTTTTATTTCTTTATTGAAAAGATGCGGGCGATGTTATCTTTTCTAGGTAATGCGTGACAAAAAATCCTGCAGATTCGGATATGTCTACTTTTCAAACGCCGAGGACGGCAGGCGTGCCTTGATGGCAATGGATGGTCTTCTAATTGGCAGCAAGTGAGGAAGCTCATTTTTTATTTTATTTAATAATTTCTTTTATGAATTATTGATTAAGTGGTTTTTTTTGGAAAATAATAGTAGTCCATAAAAATGTATTACTAAATAGTTACTGCAATGGTTTCTTTATTTATCATTTAACATTGACTACTTTGTAGGCATATCAATGTCTCAATCGATCAGCGAAAATTTCATCTGCAGAAGGAAATTGAAAAGTCACTCAAGAAGAACACACACAAATTCAATCCGGTTTGCTACATACATACATACATACATATGTACATATTTTTATTCTTTCTGCAAGATATCCATATCGTTTTAATTTAATTATTGATTGAATATTTGTTTAATTTAAATTTGTTGTACTTAAATAAAGTGATTTAGCGTAAAACGGAAATCTTGCGTGAGAATGATGGGAAGTGGCCGCGCGGTGCAGTCGTTACTGGAAAAAGGCAAGGAAGAAGAAGCTAAAAAGATGAGAGAATATGAAAGTAAAGCGTTTCAGGCAGATCCCAGTGTTCACTGACAGACGGAAGTTTCAGCCTCATTTGCATAAAACAGAAAATCCTACTTCGCCGTCAACTGCGTCCTCTCAACAAGGAAGACCGCCTCAACTTAATATTCCGATGGTTTAATCGATTGATAATTTTTTAAACTATATTTTTAAGGATTTTTTTTGAAATAGTCTTAAATGCAAGTCAATTATCGAAATAGATTAACCAATACTAATCTGATCACTTTATTGCAGCCGAGTCTTTCTAGAGCCAGCGAACCTTAAAATTCTGATGCCACCAAACAACTGAGGATTGATGACAACTGCCATGAGGTTTATTTTAAAGGAGCGCTAAACTTTTTTCCATGTTTAGATGGTGTAAGTAATTAATGTATTATAATTAAACTACCGTAACAGGAACGTCGCATTTGAAATAAATGACTTTTGAAATCCTGACGCAGCGGAATTAAAGGTCTGAGTGGACAGACCGTTATTCGCTAGAATCTCGAGACAAGAGATTTAATTATTTCGTTAAAAAGCAGAAGTTGCAAATAGGACACAACCACAGCGGAGTCACCGTTGTCGGAGATTTCGTGTTAAAGACTCCTTTAACTTTGTCCTGCTTACAGATTTCTAAACAAATTGCCAATTAATCTATTGCTTAAGACTGCAAAGGGACTCAATCTCTACATCACTAACATTGATGAGTCGTGTTCCGTTGAGATGCTGCGGCAAGCTTTCTCAAAAATTGGCCCAGTCTCGCTTTGCAAGGTTATTTTTTCCCGCATGAAAAACTTGAGATATTCCGTCACGAAAAAGGATGTTATATGAACATTTAGTTTACATACATAGCTTTTTTCATTAATCAATTCTATTCTTGGTTATTCGTGATGGATTCGGAAATCCTGACGGACGTGTTAACTTTTCAAACGCCGAGGACGGCTGGCGTGCCTTGATTGAAATGGACGGTCACCTGATAGGAAACAAGTGAGCCAGCAAAAGTCATTTTTGTTTTTTTAGGAGGTTGATAATATTTATTAATTAGCATTGAAAAAAGTATATATATAATGAATTTACAGGCATATCCTGGTTTCCATCGGCAAGCAAAACTTCTCTACTCATCCGCAGAGGGCCATTCAAGGCTATGAAAAGTCACTGGAAGAGATCACTCAAAAATACAAACCAGTTGGCTATGAATTCTTGCAATTTCCTCCATATTCGTGTTATTATCGTTAACCAAATTTCTTTTATCCTATTGATATTAATATTTACTCTTATGTTCACCTACTCACACACGTATCCCCTCTCTCTGCTCCCTCTCTCCCTCTCTATTTCTTTCTTTGAGCTTCGAAGCGGCGCTTTTTGTGACGGAAAGTTTAATTGCTCTGATCTCGAACTGAAGAATCTGGATGAGAAAGTCGATAAGGTATGTCCTTCCTTTATTTAGGAAACTCGTTTACTCTCTTTCTTCTCTGTCTCTTGCTATTTCTTTCTCTCTCCTCTGATCTTTTCTTATGTCGGCCAGGATGGCAAAATTCGTGATCCGAATGAGTTGCGGTTAACGATGGAATAGGATTAACAAGTTTATAAAGACAAGTAAAGGGATCAAGATGAAGATGTACTAACGGACGAGAGAAATAAGCACAACAACCGCAATATTACTGAAACGATCATGAGCAAGGTGAGCATAGCCACCCAGGCCCCCAGCCAGCACTCCCAACTAACCACCACACGGACAAACACGTGTGTACAACCAGAACCCAAATGGGAAACTTTTCATTCGAAAGATCTCAGAGAAAGTGTCCTATATGTCTGAAAAGGAACAAATTTTAACCCTCCTACATCACCCCGTTCAACACATGCGATGTCCAGACGCTTCTTTTACTGGAGGACATTACTTCTTCACTCAAGCTATTTCCTCTTGGAGAACTCTTCAACTTTATAACACCCGTTCTGGGTCACGAACCCCCTCCATTGATTATCCCTGAGGTCCCTCCAACCGTTTACTGATCGTCCAGTCCCGGTTGCCGCTCTTCGATACGAAGACGTCACGCGAAAAACAATGGCCGGTCTACTATCAGGTTTACTATAACTCACCTTCTTCTTTTGCTCTCTCTCCTTCTCTGTTTCTCTATCGCACTCATTATCTCTTTCTACTTTTGTGTAAATTAATAAATGTTTTGAGAAAATCAATGGAGAGGAAAAGTCAATAAGAGAAAGAGTAAATTCAAATAAATGTGTGTCTGCGGTGGAAGGGGTAAGGAGGAAATGTAAATTTACGCGTACATTGTTTCCTTCGTGGAAAAAGCGTCTAGGTGCTGTCCTGCTGGCCTTCTGAAGCTTGCGACCGCAGAGGTGGACACTAAAAACATAATGATGATTAATCACCATTGGAATGAAGGATTACCAGAAGAATCTAGGAGAGGAACAAACCTGGAGGGAAAATGTGCGTTGTCATTTACGCACAGAACCGTCAAGAGAGTAAGAGACACAGAGAGACAGAGAGGGTGAGAGTGTAGCCATATGATGAGAGAAAGATTGAGAGCAAAGAAGAGAGAAGTTGATTTTTTTGGAGGGGAGAGATGCGAAGAAGAAACCAACCGTCCGTGACAGCAGATGGAGAGGCAGTCCGATAGAAGAAGCGAGAAATTCTGTGCGAACGAGAGAAAGAAAGAAAGAAAGAAAGGAATGGCACGCTTCTGGACGGTTGGCGAAGCAGATTTCTTTGTCAGATCAACCTTTGAGTGCCCGCTTGGAAAAGTAGCCGTGCACTATTTCTGTTAGAGAAGTCAAGACGAACTAACAATCGCATCAATCGGCTGTCAATATGACAGCAAGTGTGAATCACAGCAAGAATGCAAAAAATATCAAGTTATAACAGAAAATAAATTGTGAGAATGCTCATGATAAATATATCTGCTAATTGTAAGCATGTACATATATCTTGTATCTTTGAGCTATCTTTATGTGTCTTTGAGCGTTCAACGCATTTATGGCTCAGCAGGGGATGATTCACTTTTCTTTTATTCGAATAAAGAAAAATTAAAATTTTAATTGTTTGCTTTATTTTAGATTTTTCCTTTTTCTTTGTTGCAAATAAATGGCATTTATAATCCCATGGAAAGCAGGGAAAACAAGGGTGTCCCCAGCTTTCTTGTGGATCGGAAGGGATTTTTTTTTAATATGAAAATTTATGAAAATTTTCAAATGTATGTCTTATACGGATAAAATAAAATAAAATTTCTTGATGTTTCTTAATATGTAGCTTGATTAAGAGCAGAATGGAAATTCAGTTGCAGAAACCTTTCTCTATTTGCAAGTCAACTGATTTCACAATCAGCTCACAAATCCATATGAAAATATCTTCGAGTGTTCGATGCATTTATAACTCAGCTTGGGATACTTTTCCCTTAATCCGATAGAAAAATTAAAATTCTAATTTTTTTAGATTACATATTTTAAATTTTTTCTTTGTTCTTGTTGCCAAGTAGTGCATATATTCCAATGACCATTTATTTGCAAGGAGTGGGGATGAGGGAGAAGAAGGGGAAAGCGGGGAGTGGAGAGAAGAAGGATGGGGAGTTTATTTCGGCGCGAAGTAGGCCGAGGTAGTGCCAGGGGCGCCGCCGCCACCGCCGCTGCCGACGGCAAAGTAGGCGGACTGGCCGGGGATTGCCTTGGGTCCTCCGCCACCGCCGCCTCCTCTCGCGCCGCCTCCACCGACGCCGAAGTACGCGGACTGCGCGCCGCCGCCGCCGCCTGAAGTGAATACAGTCAAGCATAGTGGAGTTGATGATAAAATGACGCACCATCGCCAACGCCGAAGTAGGCCGAGGTGGCTCCGCCGCCGCCGCCGCCGGAGGGAGCGGGAGGGGGAGGAGCAAATCCGCCGCCAGCGCCGCCGACCGCGGTCATCGTGGAAGCTCCTCCGCCGAACGGCGCGCCGCCCACAGCAGTCATCGTCGAGGCTCCTCAAGGATAAAGACACATAATCGCATGCTGGCAATGCCACATATCATAAATAAGCCAAGATCTACCCCTGGGGGCTCCGCCAATTGCCGTCATGGTCGAAGCACCGCCGCCCTGAGGCGCGCCACCGACAGCCGTCATCGTGGAGGCTGGAAGATTCAGAGAGTGCAATAACAATGATTTGACAATTTTTTTGATTTTTCTTCTCTAGAAGATTATCCTATAATAATGTGCAATCTGCAAGCACCTCCGCCGCCAAGAGGGGCCCCGCCCACAGAAGTCATGGTCGAGGCACCGCCTCCCATGGGCGCTCAGCCAACGGCCGTCATCGTGGAAGCCCCGCCTCCCATGGGAGCGCCGCCGACCGCAGTCATGGTAGAGGCACCGGAAACGATTTTCAATCATTTTGTTGTATTCTATTTTCTCTTAAGCGGTTGTCCGGATATATTTCTTCATTTATTTTTTATCAACATGCCCCGTGGCGGTCCGCCGATGGCCGTCATGGTGGAGGCGCCGCCGCCGAGAGGAGCGCCGCCAACAGCAGTCATGGTAGAAGAGCCGCCGCCAAGGGGAGCGCCACCAATTGCGGTCATTGTCGAGGCTAGAACCCAGCATTGAGTAATTCAAACATTCTTTCCCTTTTTGTTCGCAAAGACTCGTTCAAGACTATTCCTTTCCTCTGGATATTCCTAATTTTAATTTCGACCTCCGCCGCCGCCGCCTCCAATCGGCGCGCCACCCAGAGCCGTCATGGTGGAGGCTCCGCCACCGCCGTACGCCGGAGGAGGAGGGGCCAAAGCAGCTCCGCCAACGGCCGGAGAGCCACCGACCGCGAAATACGCCGACTGGGCGCCGCTACCACCGCCGCCGCCAACTCCGAAGTAGCAAGATGCTCCTGGAATTGATCAAAATTGCACGGAGAAAATGGAGGTTCTTATTAGCAATTAGGAACTGCTTATGAGTTTTGTGTGGATATAAATGAATAAATGAATCGAGGCCATGGAACGGTGATATTCTTACGCACCAGGAGCTGCGCCGCCTATGCCTCCACCGCCGCCGAGCGGCTTGTTCCCTCCAGCAACCGGGGTCGGAGAGAAGTACGCCGACGCTTGTAGACGCGCCAAAGTAGACTGAAGCCATCGTTGAGGTGGAAGAGCGCTCAGATGATCGGAGATGTCACCGAGGAAGGAGAATAAGATGACTCTTCACTCAATCACAGGGTCTTTTATAGCCTTGCTTATCATGTTTCTTATACTTTACGTGCTAATATTCAGAACTGGAAGTATTTTTTGTTATTTTGCAGATTTAGTTTTTGCATGAAATTGTAGATCGACACGATCTACAATTTCATGCAAAAACTAAATCTCTACAACGATCTACAAATTCTTCACTCAAATAATGAACTTACTTCCTGAACTTTTACAACATTCTTGGGGTGCTTACAAGGTGAAACAAGAAAATGCATTTGAACATTGTCACATTACTCATTTCTATCTTCGTACCCCTTCGAGCATGGCTGGCCGGGTTCTTTCTCCTCCTGGCAGCAAAGATACTGCCCAATTCCCATCGTCGAAATGTCTCTTATTTTATCGGTTACTCCTAAAAATCGGCAGTTAATCCCATTCCTCTGCTCTTTTTCTATGATCCTGGTGATGTGTCTATGTATCTATGTATCTTTTTCTATCACATTATGTGACAAAATTATGTTTAGCAGTATTATGCGAATTGGATATATTTGACAGTAAAATAAATGATAATTGCGAAGTTACTTGCCAAGATAATACAAGGAAAATGATAAAGAAACTCTTGCACTAGCCACATGGCAATCTACCGTTTTTCCAAATAAATAAATAAAAGATTTCTGAATATGTAGCTTCATTTATTTTCGATAACATCTTCACTTCAAGATGTGCGAATTTTTTTACAAAGAGTGCTTGGCGATAAGCAGATGGCTGGTTTGTACTTGTATAATCTTTTCGCAGTAATTGCAAATATATCTTATTGTTAGTCGGTTGTGACCTCGAAAACAATATTCTAATGCAACACTGTTTCATTTTCTGGAATTAAAATTGCATATTACCATTGTTTATTACCATTAATAATTGTCATTGTGACATGAATGTACATATGTGACATATAAATTACACTTGTAATCTTTTTACAAACCATTCAAAGTGACGCTTTTCGCCTGAAATCCCATATATGTAATTCAAAGGCAGCAATCAGAACACCCTCTTTTCTTTCCGACTCGCACCAATTTGCATTCACTTTCCTTACTTACTTACTTTATTTACGGCACCGGAGTGACACGTGGTTGTGAAATTAAATTAATGTAAAATAATAGATATATAGAAGGTAAAATATAGAAGAAGATGAATAGAATGTAAGAGGCTAATACTGAATGCGACAAATGTGGAGGATATAAAACGCAAATCAACGCGGGACAGCACGGTAAGCAGAGATAAGAGAGGGGGGTAAAGACATAGATTTGGCGATAGAATTAAACAACTTCGCGGAACGGATAAAGAAGGAATGGGATCGCGCTTTGATGCGGGTGGTAGGAATGGCAAGTTGGAAGGAGAGCCCCCGCGTCCGAGAGTTACGAAAGTGGAAATGATGCGGAGAACGATTGCATAGCTTCCTATGACCAAAGATGAATCGACGCGCTAAAGTGAAGTCATTATCGTCTCTTCGCGACTTAAGAGATGGAATTTGTAAAAGGCGATTACGTTCCTCACTAGGGGGTAGAGAATCGGAAGCATATCCTAGACATCGACGAAATACTATTCTTGTAAAATAATTTTGAACTTTTTCTAGAATACGGATATCTTTAAGAAGAGAAGGTGAATAGACGGTTGTACAATTTTCAAGAATCGACCTAATATAGATAGTATAGGCTGACAATAATACATTCTTATTCCTTGTGCGGAGGGAGCGTAGAATAACATAGGCTTTAGAGAGGGCAGATGAAGCAATTTTGTAACAATGGGAAGAGAAAGAAAGCTTAGAATCTAACATTATTCCTAGACCGCGGACAGAGTTGACAGAAGACAAAGGATGACCGGTGAGAGAGTATGTAGTGAGGGGATTTGCCCTACCGAGATGTAAAACAGAGCATTTATCAATGGCTAGAGGTAATTGCCAGTTGTCAGCCCAAGAGGAAACAGCGTCTATTGCATGTTGTAGAACAAGAGGGGAATTTTTAGGATGGAATGAGTGGAATATTTTGAGATCATCTGCGAAACACCGAGCGGTTGCACCAATTGAGGATATAAGGGGAGGGAGGTCGGCAGTATAGATGATGAAAAGGAGAGGACCGATGACAGTTCCTTGTGGAATTCCGCTAATGACAGGGCGAGGGGAAGAGAGGGATTTGCCTACGCGTACAGAGAAGGAACGATTGGATAAGAAGTCGGTTAGCCAATTAATAAAAGTTCTAGGAAATGCGAAGCTAATAAGCTTATGGATCAGTTTGGAATGACTAACTCTGTCAAATGCCTTAGAATGATCAAAATATACAACATCAGTGCAATGGCCAAGATGCATAGAATGGGTCCAAGTTTCTAAACAGTCTAGCAACTGAAATTCTATAGATCGCTTTGGTCGAAACCCGAATTGCTCGTCAGGCAAAATACAATTATCATCACACCATTTGGTTAAGCTACGACATAGAAGTTTCTCAAAGAGCCTAGAAAACATAGATGTTATGGAAATAGGACGGTAATTAACTGGGTCTGAAAAGGGAGGCTTCTTCTTTATGGGAACGACAATTGAATGTTTCCAACTGGAAGGGACGGTGGCGGAGTTTAGAGAGAAATTAAAAATATATTCCAACGCTTCACTTAAAGGTATGGCCAAATTTTTAATAAATCTGAGATTAAAGTGATCAGGAGTAACACACGAACTATTAGGCCATATTTCGATAGCACGACAAATCTCATGTCTAGCAAAGACAAAATTAAATGGAGAGCGAGGGGGAGAAGGGTTAAGGGCCGGGAGAGAGCCATTATCTAAGGTAAAGCTAGTGCTAAAAGTTTGGGCGAGTAGCTCGGCTTTATCTATGTCGTCATAACAATCCTTACCAGAAGGGCTAGAAAGAGTGTCAATTCCACGGGGTTTAGAGGATGTTCTATTGCGGATATAGCGAAAGAACAGAGAATTATTCTGAGAACTGATGATATGTTTTTCGACGTTGCGGGCATATTTTTCAACGGACTTATTATAGCGGGCGTTAATAGCTTCGAATTCTGCACTATGAGAAGAGTTGGATAGGGAAGAGAGCCAAAGCTGATAGCGTTTACGTTGCAGACGAAGGATATGACTAGGAAGGCGTTCACCGTGTAAGCTAACTCGTTTGTAGGGGACAAAAAGAGATTCCGTAGAACGAAGGGCTGAAGAGAGCATTGAAAACATAGAGTCTATATTTGACATTAAAGTGAACGGAGCAGGGAAACCGAAAGAAAGAAGAAAAGTGTTGGCTTGGACATAATCACAATGAGAATAGTCTCTAACATATGTAAAAGATGGGGCAGTGTAGGTAAGTGAGATTGAAAAAGATACAGAAT
Organism: Allodiplogaster sudhausi; assembly: GCA_945643635.1. Lineage (NCBI taxonomy): Eukaryota > Metazoa > Nematoda > Chromadorea > Rhabditida > Diplogasteridae > Allodiplogaster > Allodiplogaster sudhausi. Next base: position 4,736,071 of record CALZFC010000251.1, read on the forward strand.
TATGATCAGAGGAGGCAAAAGGAGGACATACTTGAACAGTGGAGACTAAATTTGGGGCGTTACTTAAGACGAGATCTAAAATGTGACTGTTATGGGTTGTAGAAGGTGTCAACTGGGCCAAGAAGGAAGTGCTGGTAAAGTCAAGAAAAAGTTTGGATTGGGTGGAAGGACTGCCGACCTGGGAAGGATGGGGGAGAGACCAGTAGAGATCAGAGTAATTAAAGTCGCCTAACAAGATGGAAGGATGCGGGCAAGTTGAGAGATCCCGGAGAGAATTGATTAAAATAGAGTTCCCTTCGACAGAGACAGAAGGAGAGCGATAAACAGTAATAAATCGTACAAGGTTGCCGTTAAATGAGCAATCCAATGCTAATAACTCGAATGAACCGGCGTTAGAAAGGGAGGAGATAACTTTGCATGAAATAGCAGAGTGAATGATCATTGCCACGCCTCCCCCCTTGCGGCGGGGACGGTCGCAACGGTAGAGAGAGAAATTGGAATTACCATTTAAGAGGAACGAGTCTGGTATCTTAGCAGATAGCCAAGTCTCTACGATAACGATAATACTATTAGAATTCTTTAAGATATTCGCTAATTCTGCAGACTTATTAACAATTGACCTAGCATTGAAGAGCAGCACCGAACATGAACGCGTGTGTGAGGGCGACAAAGGAGTAAGAGTGTTCGATGGCCTACGAGAAGTGCTATTTAGTAGTGGTTGAGAGGAGGCCAGTGGTTGAAAGGGGCCGGGGAGTAGGGGCCGGCATTGCGATGGCCGGGATAGAAAGATTGAGAGGGCGGAAGAGGGAACGATAGCGAGGAGAGGCGAGGGACGTTGGAGGAAGAGGAGAGATAACGTGGGCGAGAGAGGGCTTGACGGTTAGAGTGAGGATTCGATTGGGGATGACGAGTTGGTCTGGAATGAGGGCGAGAAGATTCGCGAGTGGGTTGAGGAGAGCGATAGAACTTGGAGTAGTCGGGTTGGGAGCGAGGGGAGGAAGGCTTGATGCCTCTCTGGGCGAGGGTAAGCGACGGACGGACAGAGCAATGGTAGAAATAATTCGAGTGGCCAAGGCGATAGGCAAACTTAATCATTTGCTGCTGAACAGCGGAGTTGGGGAGGACGACCTTGAGAAGGGCGGTCGGGGAGCCACGAGAGGGAAGAGGATAGACGGCAAGGGGAGCACAGATGTCAAGATAGGAAAGGATGCGACAGATAACGTCATAGTAGAAGAGGGCCTTTTGGCTTGCTGAACCAACGCCATAGTCAACACCAGCAACAACTACTGACCGACGCCGCTCGGTGCGGTCAGACTTTTCCTCCTCCGTCTCATGATTGAAATCCCAAGTGGGCGCTAAGGAGGACCGGCCGCACAGAAGAACGGCAGCGAGAGTGAAGGAACGGCAGCGAGAGTGAAGGAACCTCTTCCGCCTCACTTGTCATCCTTGTACCGTCAATTGTGGTCAAAGGGATTTTATTAGCAGATTTTTGATAAATTTTAATGAATATGTAGGTTTTTTTCTAACGCTCGACGCATAAATACAGAAATACTTTTTTCAAATATAAACGGAAGTGATGCTATTAGACAAGGTTCCATTTGGAGATTTATGTCGTGTCGTCTATAATGGCTGTTACTGGCTCACTATATGCACATACATACATAATATGCTTATTATGCATAGAAAACAATAGATAATGGCTATTTCACTATCTTGCATTGTTCTAAATATGTACATACTACATAGGCACAAGTCAAAGTACGAATCTTGGGCTCCTTACAAATTGTGTGAAAGTGGCATGGGGAAGGAGCGAGCGATGAGAGATAAAGGAAGGATTTACGGCTACGTTATGCGATGCAATGACCGGTCAAATATCACTCGCCTGCTTCTCGTTTTCTCTCTCCCTGTCTCTCTAACTTTGTTTCTCTCTCTCTATCTCTTCATCTCTCTCTTGCTCTCTCACTAACTCTCTATCTCTCACTCGCTTCCTTTTATCTCTTTTTTCTCTAATCTCTCTCTCACTTTATCTGCCTCTCGAGATCGCTGTTATTGATTGCTGGGCGCAGCTGTTCGGGTGCAACCAGAGGAGAGAATGAAGAAGAGTGTTGAAGAAGCTCAAAACAAGAGCAACACTCTATCCCTTTTCATTCTACAATTTCGTTTTTCTATTGCCCGACCATATTTTAAAAATATCAGAAATAGGAGGTGCTTGAAGCGGAAGTTTAGGATTCGATTCCGATTTTTTCTGGAGACCAATTATGGAGTTTTAATTCATTGTTGACGTACAGGACGTGTGTGCTCTCAGAGGATCGGTCGTCCTTCCTTATTCTCATGTTGGCTGCTTTGTTTACTCTCTCTCTCTCTCTCTCCCTCTCTTTTCCTCACATTTCTTCTTAACTTGTCTGTACTCACCCTACTTCACACAAATGTTTTGTCAAAAGCATCGTAGGAATTGATAATGTAGTTCGTACTGTCTTCCAACATCATCAATATAAATTTTGATAATTGAGCATTATGATGATAGTGGGTGTCGTGGTGACCTAAATCTGATCTTTGTGCTTTGTGTTGTGATCATTGTAGTTTGTGATTATAGTTTGTGTTCCGTACACGCCCCGCCCCTAACGTAAATAAGCCCCGCCCCTAACGTAAATAAGCCCGCCCCTAACGTATCGTAACGTAACGTAACGTAATTAAGCTCCGCCCACATTTCATAATCACAATGACTCACATGCATACATGTAACTAAATGACGTCACTCTCTAAATCTATATCTCTCTCTCAAACAAAGTAACCCGTAATTAAGCTCCGCCCACATTTCGCAATCACAATGACTCACATACATGCATGTAACTAAATGACGTCACTCTCTAAATCTATATCTCTCTCTCAAACAAAGTAACCCGTAATTAAGCTCCGCCCACATTTCGCAATCACAATGACTCACATACATGCATGTAACTAAATGACGTCACTCTCTAAATCTATATCTCTCTCTCAAACAAAGCAACCACACTTCAAGGAGACAGGCTTAACAATGAATCACTCTTCCAGATCTCTAAGCCACGCCCATTTCTCTCTTTCTCTATAATCTCTCACTTCCGTATCCCAAGCTCCACCCATTACATGAATCAAAGAACACAAAAGCCCTTGATTGAGAAAACTCGAACCGGCGACCTTAAGGATCACCCAACAAAGACAGTACCAACACACTACATTGTCTTCTTCTCAAGATGCTTCATAATTTTCTGGATGCTCGTTGTGGAATGTATAAGTGTACATACCTTTCAACATTTTCAAACATTTTTGAATCGTCATGTAATTCTCAAACATTTAAAAAATATAATTATTTCAGTGAGTCATGGACATAGAGTCATGGACATTAACACGAATATTATAAAAGATTATATTGTACACATTTGTGTAATTAACACAAGCCTATATTAATAATGATGTCCACATATACACAGGTAATTATTGAACTATTTCAAATGGTTATTTGACATTAGGAAAGTAGAAACTAAATATTTGTGTGAAATATGAAGACGGAGGTTCTATACCACCTCATAAAAAGAGCAATTACCATATGACATCAAATTCCTTCCATTCACATCATTCTTCTTCTGATCTGGGTTAGCACAACAAATGACGGGATAATAAAGAGAAAGATCATGATTCTGGCAATCTTTAAAGAATAAGGCTTGCTCAACTGAGAACATTTCCAGAAAGCCTTGCCCAGTGGCTCCTTAAAATAAAACAATATTAAAATTAGAATAAATTAAAATATGACCTTGACAGTCTGACGGAGACGACGACAAGGTTTCCCATGTCGCGAGCAATCAGGACGAATCCACAATTCCTCTTTTTTGATCTCATCTTCCTTGAGAAGCTTCTTTGGAATCTTAAAAATGTAAAGTTTTAAAAAACATTGTTGTAAATATAATATCTAACCTTGAAACCACTTGAATCGCCACCCTTTCTCTTCATATCCTTCTTCAACTCATCTTCAACAGTCTGCGTCATCTATAATGAAAGAGTAGGTAATATTATCTCACTGAACTTTTAATAACAGAAATATATTTATCTATCTCTAACAAAATATAACACAACTATTCCTATCTCTATAATTTATTTAAATAAAAAAATTCTAGCCTTGTCGATCATCTCCATCTTCAACGCGGTGGTCAGCGACATCTAAAATGAAAAAGTAAGTAAATTATAATAACAAAATATATAAGACCACTGGTCGTCAGAGCCTTTATATATCTGACAAGGAATGTTTTGAATAATACCACTTAGTCTCTCACTCTCTCTAACCCTCTCTCTCTCTCTCAATCTGTACTAAAAGATGTCCAGCAAAGATTACGTAACAATTTCTCACTCTCTTTGCCTGTCCATTATCCATTAACCATTTACTTTATAAATAGAACATTCATTTAAAACCGGAAGTTGAAATATTTCGTAACGAATAGATCAAGTATAACATAGATAAAGATCTGTCTGAGAAAATTGTTCACAAACATGTATGAATCAGACATTTTATCAGAAACTAATAATCTAACCAAAGAGTCACTTACATTACTTTCCGTTATAGACATTGATGGTGACTTTTGCACCCTTCTCTGCTCGAATAACCACATTTCCGCATTCTTTGACTTCCTAAAACAATATAATAAACACTTTCTAATACATTGAAATTTAAACCTCTTGGTAGCCGCTTCCGTCTGGTTTGATTTTCTTCCCTCCCCTTGAGGTTGTGGGAGCGACGGGTGTGAACCATTGTTCGAACTTTAAATAAATCAACATGTTTAGTTATTGTGTTATAACTAACCTCAGCATTCTGAGCAGACATGAAACGACCCAGCTCTTGTCCGTGCTCGTTTACGGAATCAAAGAAAAGAAGAAGAGCAGAATCTGAAGAGGTAATATTATTAAAATTTCAAAAATGAAATAATGATTATAGACCGTCGATAACAACCGACCCGCATCTCTCCCCGTTATTGATGAATGGGACAACGACGACAGCTCATCCCAGGTACGTATCTCTCTCTCACTCTATCTCTCTCTCTCTCTCTCTCTCTCTCTCTTATAGAACTCTGACATCACGCCACATCTCTTTAGCATAGAGTCATACGATGGGACTTCCAGACAGGTATTTATTTTGCAAATACAATTGTTTAATCATGTGTTATTTATAGTCAGAGGATGCTGTGCCGGTGTGTATTAATGCACTTCAACTACTGGCCGAACAGGTAAGCTTTCATTGTAGTTTTTGCATTATACATTTATTTTAAAGTACCCGAGTGAAAGCGATGAGAGCTTCCAAGAAGAAACATGTCTTGTTGTCAACATTGACGACGATCAAGTCCCTGGCCCAAGCGGAATTGGGAGCATGGTAGAAGTAGCGTGTCGTCGCCACGCAATCGATATCGAGGATGACCAAATTCCGGGTCCAAGCGGAATTAATCAATACTCTAAGGTATTTATTTATTTCTCTATATTAATTAATTTTTGATTATTTAGCCTATCCTGACAGACGAAGAAGCATCGGGAAATGTTCAAAGAGGAGCCGGAGACTCTTCACAGGTATATATTTTAATCTATTAACTTTTTTATTCTATATATATATATTTTAGGGAAGCCGTAATGCCAGAATTATCGAAGGTGTTGAACACCCCATTGAAGACTTTTACACCATAATCGAGAGCTCTGAAGGATACAGCAAGAAATATAACCTGGCAACTAATGAATTCGGTATTCGATTCACCGATCTCGCCACGCTTTCTCCTAATCACACGGCTCTCTTTGACGAGGTAGAATTCATATTTCACATTTAGTTGAATCAAGTTTAAATATCAAGGTACTCGCTGATCGCTGATACAACGCTTTCTTCCCGACGTAATGCGCAAGGCCAAGGATGTTAGGGTCTCTCTAACAGTCATTCAAGATGGTGCAACAAAGTCGTTCATTACGCCGATGCGTTCGTTGGGGGACATCAACATTGCTGTAGTGCAAAGAGAGATGGCATTTGCGTCCACAAGTTCAGGAGTCTCAGCGGAACTACTGTTTGATAAGGTAAGCATTTGATAAAGAATACATATAAAAGAATCAATTTAAATTTCAGTTGGACGTGAAAGTTGTTTATTGTGCCTTCCCAACCGGGTCAGGGAAGAAGGCTAATATCATTTCCGCTGCGAAGCATAACATCACGAGAGTTCTCGGTATGAAGAAATAAATCATTTCTTAATTTTCATTGTGTACTTTATTGTGAAAATCATTCGCCTAAACACACAGAATTATAGGAGACCAGCATTGGTTGGCCAGGACGTTGGCTCTTGGACTTGCCTATATGAAGGCACAAAGGGCTTCAGAAGAAAAAGATGAAAAAAGAAAGAAAGAGCTCACCAAGGACTGGAGAAGCTGGAGTCGATACCATGACAAGCTGGCGAATGCCGCATTCGCACTGCATGCCGAACATGGAATGCCGCTCAAGGCTACATAGCCTACCGGATGTGGCTGAATGGCAATCGAAGCTTCGAGGGATCCAGATTGTGGTATTCGACATTTCCCGTGAGAAGTCACCACTTTACCGTGGTCCGTACATCAATGATGAGAGTATCCTGGTTCTCTCCCTCACCAACAACCACTACGATCACATAAAACGTATCCCTCGTTTTCTTGGTAAGCAAATAAATTCAAATTAATTGATAATGATAATTCAAATGCAGGAGATGAATATTACTGCGTACGTCACAACGTCCTCTATAATAATGTGGACGAGCACTATAAATGTGACCTCAAATGTCGGCTCTGTGGAAAGAAGAACCAGGAGCAATGCTTTGGTCACCTCAACATCGACTGTAACGACTGCGGATTCACGTTTCACTCTCTCGAGTGCTACAACAGACACCGCAACAAGTGGAATGGGCTCGGCAAGGCAAAGTGCGAGAAGGTCAAGAAATGTCCCACATGCAAGCTGATCATCTGTGAGAAGAAGACCGGGCGTAAGCATAAGTGCTTCTGCAAGTACTGCTCCAAATGCCAGCAGGACATGCCAGATCCTCACGATTGCACCTGCCTCTCCTCTCAAGGCTGATTTCCTCAAGAAGACCATCGTATTTGATATTGAGGTATATTTAAAGGTTAAGAATTTAAAAAAATATAAAACATTTAGACGACAATATCGGTGGAGAACGGGAAGCGTCGTCATAAGCCGTGCATGATAATCGCACTGCGATCGTGCGAACATTGCGAAAATGAGGTGCCAAAGAAGGCTGACGATGCTCTCAACTGTGAGAGCTGTGGCGGCGACCGTCTCTGGGTTGCACACTCATTTGATGAAGTGGGACGTGATCTCATCAAGGAGTTCATCGAGTGGCTCCTCACAGAAGAGAACCGTGGAACAACAGTAATTGCCCACAATTTGAAGGGGTTAGTTATAACAAATTGATTTTACTTTTAATTAAAATAATTATAGCTATGACGGCCAATTCATTATGCGGCACTTCTCCTCTGCACAAGATGGCATCGTCCCCGACAAGATAGTTCTTGCTGGAAGAAAGCTCATGACACTAACGATGGGCGATGTCCGCTTCGTCGACAGTCTGAACTTCCTCCAAATGCCGCTAAGAGCATTTTCTGGTGCATTCAGCCTGAAGGAGATTGGCAAGGGTATGTATAATACAATTTTATTTGGTTATTTTACAATTAAAATTTAGGATTCTTTCCACATCGCTTCGCGGTGAGGAAAAACTTCGACTATGTTGGCCCAATGCCAGAGAAGAATGACTTTTACCCGCGGTGGATGAAGCAGGGTGAGCGGTCAGAGTTTGACCAGTGGTATGACAAACACAAGGATGACGAGTTCAACCCGAGAGATGCTCCGCTACTGTCTCTCCGATGTCGTTGTTCTTCACCAAGGCATCACTGCATTCGATCACGAGTGCTTTGCCCTGACAGGTGTCAGGGTCTTCCACGAGACGTCAACAGCTGCCTGCGCTGCCATGCTTGTCTTCAGAAGACGATTTCTGACGGAGGAGACACTTGCCATTGAGCCTACAGAGACGCCTGTAAAGAAGCAGAGCAACTTTGCACTCAAATTCCTAGCGTAAGTAATTAAGGTTCCTGCGAGTGAAAAAGGGTGAAGTCATACAAGATGCAGCCAATGGAGGTGAGTTTCGCGTTCCTGGCAGTCGATATTTGGTCGACGGTTACATCCCTGCGTCGTCACCAACAGAGAGGGACACAGTCATTGACGTAAGTAAATTTTAAATGTACATAACAATATATATTAAATTTCAGGTCCACGGTTGTTGGTTCCATGGCTGTACCTGTTGGGCCACGGAGGACAGCAAGATCTACGACCGTACTGCGGGGGAGATCAGGCTGGATGATGCGAAGCGCCACGAATACCTGAGCAAGAGGTACAACGTCAGAGTCTACCTTGAGTGCGAAATCCGCACAATGCTCAAAGTGGATGCTGAGATGTCCGAGTTCTTCCGGGACTACGAGCTACAGGTAAATATATTATAATTATGTTGCATACGTGTATTAACTTATAGGACCCTCTCAACGTCTCTGACGCGTTCTTCGGAGGCAGGACTGAATGCTTCCAGTTGTACGCGAAGTCCAGCGTGAAGAAGAGCATCCAATATTATGATGTCAGTAAATAAATTAAAATTATTTGCTTTAATATATACTTTAGGTATGCTCGCTCTACCCTTCCACCCAAAAATACCGTGCATATCCGGTAGGGAAAGGGGAGCGATGGTTGGCAGAGAGGTTCACATGTCCGATCAGTCGTCCGGAAGATCTGCTAGTTAAAGGATTCGTCAAATGCAAGGTATTAAAATTTTATATATAACAATTAAAGATTTATTTGCAGGTGCAAGCTCCGCGCAATCTTCATCTACCCGTGCTGCCAATGCGTTGTGGCTGCAAGCTCGTCAACGCGTTATGCTCTACCTGTGCAATCGAGATGGACCCTCACAGAGGACCATGCAAGCACACGGACGAGGAGCGGGTAAGATTTACATATCATTCTCTCTCTATCCTTTAATTTGCAGCTCATGGTGGGTACTTGGGCGACGCCAGAACTGGAGATCGCGCTCAAGAAAGGATACATCATCACCAAAGCGATCGATGTTAGTAAATTTATTTCTTTATTCAAACAAATTAAAAATATTCAGGCACGTCATTATGATGTGTGGCGCCAACACAAGGTGGACGAGAGCGGAGAAGTGCAGCATGGCATCTTCTCTGGATACGTGGACACCTTTCTGAAGCTCAAAGTGGTACGTTTTATATAAAAATATTTACAATAATTCCTAACTTTAAGGAGGCATCCGGTTGACCTTCATCATGTGTGAGCGATGAGGAGAAGGCTGCGTACATCGAAAATTGGAAGCTGCGAGAAGGCGTGGAGCTTGAAGCTCACAAGATCCGCACCAATAAGACGGCGCGGCAGGTGTCGAAGCTGATGCTCAACTCTTTGGTATGTTATGCATATCTATTATCCAATATAAATATTTTATATTATTCTTGTAGTGGGGAAAACTGGGAGAGAGGGCTCAGAAGCGACAAACGGCCATCATCAACAGGGCCGAAGTCTTCTGCAAGCTCGTCATGGATGGCTCCGTCACCGTCATTGAGATCACGCTCCTAACCGATGAGAAGGTTCTCGTCGTGTATCAGAAACGTGAAGAGACCGTCGAGCAACTCCCGACAACCAGCAGAACCGCCGCCGTACTAACCACATCGTATGCCAGATGCACACTGTACAGCATTATGGAGCTAATAGGAGCGGAAAACCTGCTCTATGTCGGTTAGTATTTTCTTTTAATATTCTTTCTTATTCTTAGTCAATATCTTGAAATTTTCACATAAAATATTCTCATATTTACTATGTGTCATATTGCGGAAACCGACTCCGCCATATTCACAATGGCGGAGTCGAATCCCATCGCGGAAATGGTTGGAAACTATTTGGGGCAGGTCGTGTCTGAGCTCCCACTATTGCTGGAGCCTCCGAGTACGTTGGGCAGGGACCCAAGGTCTATGCATACCGATATGTCGATCAGAATGGGCGAGTAAAGGAAATCGCAAAATGTCGAGGGTTTCCAATAACCTCCGACACGGCGTCGAAGATCCAATTCGATTCCATGAAGGCCTTTGCGGATGACCTGAAGGCATTCGCCCTTTCCACACCAATTCCGATCCCATACGAGCGTTTTTATGTGGACTCGAGACGTAACATCAATACCATTGATATGGCCAAGGCCTTTAAGCCGGTTTATGACAAACGCCGACTTGTACAGGGAACTTATCAGTCGCTTCCTTACGGATTCTGCGAAGCCTAAGTTCTTTCTCTTTCTCAATTTCATGTTATTTGAGATTGTGTGCGAATAATGATCTAGATTTTGTGCGAATAATGTTGTGCCTCACGTTTTGAATATATTCTGAAAGAGTCTCTCACTTAGAAAATTATTTGACTTTATTGGTGATGCTTTAAATGGTTTTTTAATACTGTTTCGCTCAATTTCACATAATTCGAATTATGTTGTTTCTCTAGTTTTAATTATATTCTTCAAAGTGTTTGTCATATAAAACATTACTGATGTTGTTCCTATCACTTGAATGTGTCTTTGAATAAACTTATGCTACATTGATTCCTCTATCTCATTCTCATTTTGCAATTTCTCATCAAGAGCGAATCGATCCCTTTGAGATAACAATCTAACATGTGTAGAATGGAGACAGGAAGCATGACTCATTGGCTATCACATACGTCACGTTTTTGTCTGTCTCATCACTGTATTATATCAATTCAAGAGATCTTCGCAGAAGTCTTTCTTCTTCCATCCGTTCGACATTCACTAATTCACATACAATGTTGCTGCATGCACAAACTAATCTGCTCATTTGCGGGCCCTCAGGTGCTGGAAAGACCGAACTGTTAAGAGGAATCATTACAGATACAGACAAAGTTTATCATAATGCACCTAAATATGTTTATTTTTGTTATAATGAGTATCAGCCAGGTTATAATACATTTGCAAATGAGAGAAATGTGACAATGTGCGAAGGATTACCGTCATTGGATCATCTGAAAACGTTCAAGGAAAAGAAACCTTTAGTAATTTTGGATGATTCAATGGTGCAAATAGATAAGTGGCCAGAGGCTGAAAAACTCTTTACAGTGTGCACGCATCACTTTGGTTTGACTACAATAGCTGTAGTTCATAGTTTATTCTATAGTAAGATTATACTCAATTTGCGTATAAATAGCAGTTACTTAATCATTTTCAAGAATAATTCAGATTTGTTATCCATTCGCTCTCTCGCTCAGCAATTAAGACCTACTGAACAAAAGTTTTTCATTCAGTCATTCGAAGACGCTACATTAGAGCCGCATACATATTTACTCATAGATCTTCACAAGAGTACACAAACAAAATTTCAACTGAGAACAAGTATCTTTCCTTTATCTGAACGTGTGTATTGTTACATTCCAAAATGAGGAGTGCAAAGTGGAATCATGAAGCCATGAAAAAGATTGAATGCCTTCTTATATCCGATGATTTCAGTAAATGCATACAGGAATTGGATGCAAATTCAGTTATTTGTTTAATCGAAGCTATATGCAATATTTTGTATGGTAACGTAAAAATCAATAAAAATTCAAAGAAATCGTTGAAAAAATATGCTAAAGAAATGAGAAAATTATCATACATTCGTAATATAAGAGAAGCAAAACATACACTGGTTCAGACTGGCTCAGGTTTCCTTATTCCTCTCTTACCCATAATAGCTGGGTTACAGCTCAACTCCTTGCAAATGTCATTTAAAAAGATGGTTCTTATTCCTGAAGATCAGTTGTCAACACCTAGAGTTAAAACATTTTTAGAAAATTTAGAGGAGGAAATTAAACAAGTGTTAACCTATAACTCTCCGGATGACGAGCGCATGAAGAAATATAATTCGGTATTGCAGAGGCTCATGCAAAAGATTCATTACAAACCTCAATTTGAAGGCGAAAGCGCCTGGCAGGATAATTTTTCCGAGTCTGCAACTTATGTAGATACAGCCATTCCTATAAAACAATCACCTGTTAAGAGTCAAGCACCTACTTCAAGCACAATGCCAGCAACTCCGCAAATCCCTCCACACCATTAACTGTTGCACCTCCCTCTGTTCCTGTTGTTCCCACAATTGATCATATAAATGCAAAAGTAACGGAAAATGCAAAACCGCTAATTTTACATCTCCAGAAATATCCTAATCATTTTAACGTGAATGGTGATGATATAATAATAAAGGGCATAACTTACAAAGTTGGTTAAATTTTAAAGGATTTATCAAACCCTTGGCGTAGTAAATCAGATCCACCTGATGGTGCTCAAGAATTTGCTGACCTGTTAAAAGAGACAAAATTTGATACAAATTGAATCGGTAATCCTACGCGTAGAAATCAGCTTGCTTCTGGACAATTTATTGTATAGAAATGGAATCTTTAGCTGAAATATACAGAGATATACATAATCCTGGTGCTTTCGGTAGCGTTTCTCGGTTATATAAGGCTGCTCGAAAGTTTGGCCTTAACGTAACCTTGAAACAAGTTAAAGCATTTCTACATACCAATGATACATACACGGCACACTTTCCTCGTAAACTTCATTTAAAGACTAATAAATTACAATGTACTTGGATAGATAGTGATCATCAGGCTGATCTAGCTGTAATGATGGACTTGAAAAGAGATAATTTAGGTTATCAGTACATTTTAGTTGTCGTTGATATTCTTAGTCGTTTCATTATGGTTGAACCGTTAAAATTAAAAACAGCTGAACAATGTGCTCAAGCTTATCGAAATATTTTAGAAAGAAATAAACGCATTCCATTCCGTTTGTATACTGATGCAGGAAAGGAATTTTTAAACTCTAAATTTAGAACTATCTTGTCCACATTCGAGATTGATCATAGAGTTCCAAAAAATCATGCTGTAAAATGTGCACTGGCCGAAAACAGTATTAGAAGAATTAAGTCTAAGCTATATCGGTATTTCTCTGAACATAATACATACAGATGGTTAGATGTCCTACAGGACATTGTTGCATCTATTAATGACAACCCAATCAAATCTATTGGTAACATTGCCCCCTCAAATGTGACAAAGGATAATGCTGAGCATGTATGGCAATTATTATATGTAAAGGATTCAGATAAAATATCTAAACATATCTATAAGATTGGTGATTCTGTAAGACTGTCAATTACGGACCAAATATTCAGAAAAGGATATAAGAACACTTTTACCCATGAAATATTTAAAATCAAGAATTTGCTATTTAAGGACCCGCCAGCATATATAATCGAAGATTTTGATGGTAGCGAATTGGATTCCATAGTATACGAAACAGAATTAGTGGCATACAATCCACAGGAATATAAAATAGAAAAAGTGTTACGTACAAGATACAAGAACGGAAAGAAAGAATTGTATGTAAAGTGGCTAGGATACCTTGAACCTACGTGGATAAAAGCTAATGATGTCCGAAAACTCTAACTCTTGGCACCTTGGTGAAATAAACTGCTCTCGCTCCCTTATTGTGTATATTGCTCAAATTTTACTGATTTACATGGTAGTACTTATATCTATATATAACCTAACTTTTACTAAATGTCATGACGAGAAGCTTTGGGTTTCGGTGTTGTCTTCCAGCATTGGCCAGCGCCATCCATTAATAGAAAGCAATGAAGGATTTTTACATCACACTTCTTTCAAATACGAATGATGACGATTTGATTGGAAATTTTAAAGTACGACTACCAGCACCGATTCATTTATCTTGTGAATATGAGGTAGCTCTTACTGAAGTTATATTCCCCTACAATTTCGACCTAATCACAGATAAACGAGAGAGTGAGAATTTTAATGAAAACAATATATATGTCAAGTATTTTACCACTGATTCAAAGGATTTGGATAATTATCAGAAGTTAACAGTGGGTATGGAAATGGTAGGTAAAACGATTACTGTGCCAACGAATTCGTACAACACTGGAAGCGTTCTGGTTACTCAAGTAAATGGTGTCTTACAAAGTTCTTACAGAGCAAGGTATGGCGTATATTCTCAAGGCTTATTTAATTTTAATTCACACACTGGACGATGTGAATATATGCCTGATGATAAAATTTTTCTATTACATTTTCAAAAAAGCTTGCATACTTACTAGGCATCGATGAAACTTTGAAAGAAGATGGGCTAACAGTTGTTCCTGGAAAGCATCGTGTTCATGTTGCAAAGGAAATGTTATTCATTTATGCAAGTATTGTTGAAAATCAGATTGTTTCAAACACTCTATCTCCTTTACTAAAAATTGTTCCGATTAATGCTAATCATAGAGAAAATATGCATTTATCCTTTTCTAGACCTCAGTACATAAATGTAAAGTCTAAAGATTTCGAAAGTATTCATGTCCATATAAAAACAAGTGAAGACGACATCGTAGCATTTCATTCTCGATATTCCTGCATAATATTACATTTCCGTCCAAAGATTTAATGCACATACATTTTGATCCTAATAGTTCTATTGATTGGTCAGATGTGTTCCTTGAGCAAGCGCGTCAAAGCGGTTCTGGCTTTCGTGGTTTTCCTTACCAGCGTGGCAGTTCTGGCATTGGTGGATTACTCTCAAAACTATTCACGGCCATTTTGCCAATTGCGAAACGCATCGGAAGAAGTGTCGCTACTGAAGCACTTACGGCTGGCGAGCAAATAGTTGACGATATTAACCGTGGACGTAATTTTAAAGATTCGATAAAGGAACATGGTGGAAATGCTTACAAAAGCTTGGCAGTACGTGGAAAAGCTCGACTTCAAGATGGAAGTGGTAGAAAACGAAAAAAGAAGAGAAAAGTGTCTAAAAAGAAACAAATAGTTAAGCGACGTAAACGTAAACCTGTTAGAAAGTATAAAAGACTTGTTAAGATTAAAAAATCTTCATTTCCTCGAGACATTTTTTCTAAATAATGGGTAAACTTTTGGATGCAAAGTCACCACCTGCTATTCGTAGCGAATTGGCTCTCTTTGAAGTACCGGCTACTCAAGTTGTTCTAGATTCTAGATCAGCTCGTTGGCTCTCCATTCAAACAAGTACACCTGTTAATAATAGCGGACCTTATTTGTTTAATGTTGTCGACTCTCGACACTACTTGCAATGTTCTAAAACTTATATTGCAATGAAACTGCGTATTGTTCGTACAGATACAACTGATGTGGCTGATTATGCGTTTACAAATTATATAGGTGCAACTTTCTTTTCACAAGTAAATTTGGAAGTGAATAGATATTTGAGTGTAGTCAGTATGCATACAAGTCATACCTTGAAACCCTCTTAACTCACAGCACTGATAACAAATATGGTGTTTTGCAAGCTGCAGGGTTTTTTGAAGATAATGCCAATGTCGATTCGGCTTCCAATGGAGGATATACTAAACGTGTATCTGCCGCAAAATCAGGAGAAATTGATGTGATAGCGCCAGTTCACATTGATCATTTTTCAACCGATAGGCTACTTGTTCCACACTTGAATTTACAATTTACTTTTCATAAAAATGCTGACAATTTTGTCTTGGAGTCTCATGACGTTAATGCAAAAGCAGATAATGTTAAAGTTGAAGTAGTTTCAATGAAGCTTTTAATTAGAGCAGTTGACGTAATTAGTTCAGCAAACCTTGCACTTGAAAATAGTCTTCGTTCTTATCCCTCACGTTACCCTTATAAGCGTACTCGTGTGAGAGTTGTTGCAGTACCTGGTGGTAGATATGACCTTCCATATTCTACTATTTTCACAGATATTATTCCTAGAAGGCTAATTATTGGACTTGTTGGATCTAAAGCTTATGAGGGTACTTTGAACTACTCCCCATTTAATTTCGGTCATTATAATGTTACTGAAGTTTCGATTGATGCGGGTGGCGTAACTTTCCCTGGACAACCTGTAAAAACTAATTTTAAGAATGGAGCTTATGCAGAGTCTTTCCTCATGTTCTATGAGAACATTGGTGCAATAAGTGAGAATAGAGATCTTGCAATAACTTATGAACAGTATGGTAAAGGTTTTACACTATTTGCCTTTAATCTATCACCATCTGATCATAATAATGATTTTGAAATTATACGTAGTGGTACTACTCAAATTGCAATGAGATTTTCTGAAAAGACCCCCGATAACGGGATGCAACTTGTCATTTATGCTGAATACGACGGCATGTATCAGGTTATTGATTTTTGACGCGTTGAATGCCTACACCATGTTACACTCTGTATCGTTTGTGTCTGTCACGTGTTAACTTTTTATTAGGGCCCTTTCCAGATCGACGCGTATCGAAACGTGTTCTCAGACGCACAGTGAAGAGTGTCACGTTTCGTGAGCTTCCGTACATTCTGCGAGATCCGACTCGACATGGACTTTAGCATACCCCTTTGTGAACGTGAGATCGAACAGATCAACGAGGAACTCTGCCGTCGTCGTGTTCGCACCTACCACTTGTCCCACGACTTTGATCTGAGCCACCCGAAAATGCTTCCAAAGGCCAACTCGTTCAAGAGGATCACGGTAGGCATGGAGGTGCGTAGCCGTCAGAACTCTCTCGGAAATCGGCCGGTTACCCTTACTGTGAAGGTTCGTTTTTATCATTTCTTTCTACTTTAAAATACCTTATATGCAGGACTATTATTACGCCAAACATGGCGTCAACATTCTGATTCCCAACGCCCCGATCATCTGCGAACATGGCGGAAATGTCTACCCGATCGACGTGCTCGAGATTGCCTACTAAATGTATTTAAGGGATGTATATTATTGTTTGTTATTACGTACTGATAAATATGTATGAATCTCTTACGAATATCGAACTTGACAAATTGATGGGAAACTGTTCCATAACAAGAAATTATTACATTGGGAGTTTTCCCTGTGATACTTTAACTCCTGTTCCTGAAAAATTACCTTTTTGTGTTATATTTAATACCGGGGACTCAACAAGCCCTGGAGAGCATTGGGTTTCAGTATTTGTTGATAAAACAGGAATTGTTGATTATTTTGATTCTACAGGCGACGTTATGTCTGAACAGATAAGTTCATGGCTTTCATTATTTAATATAAGAAGGGACTTTAATATGAGAGTGCAAGGAATAAATAGCGAAGTATGTGGACATTATGCCATGTTTTTTTCTTTATAACCGATGTTCAGGCAAATCAATTAATATTATTAGAAAAATGTTTAGTCAAACAAATTTTGGTCAAAATGATCGATTTGTACTTCATTGGTATAAACATCAGTTACAGAGATGTATAAATAGACCTCTCACTTCTCTCTAGTCATACATGATGTCTGACCGAAAGAATCCTGTTGAGGCTAAGAAGCCTGAGTCTGCTATTACTCCTTCTGTTGAAATTAAGTCGGAGAAAGAATCTGTTAAGATTGAAGCTGAAAAGCATCTTCATTGTGGTGACTGTGATATTGCAACTGGTTTTAGTCTCCGTAGGCATATGAGGCGTATGAATCCTACTGAGGAGAGAACCACTCGTTATATTCGACCCGTTGGAACTATTAACCTATTGGTTGACGAAAACCTTTTATGTTCAGTTTCGCGACGTGTAATGTCTCAATCCTCTGAGTCTTCTAGTTCATCCCATCCAAGAAAACGTAGAAAGGAATCTCATAAGGTTTGAATTATTAGATTGTATTAATTACCATATTTTTATTTATTTTAGAAATCTTTTAACGATCTGGTGGAAGCTTACAAGACACCCGAAATTATTCGTCCTGCGTTTATCCGTGCCCAGTATTTAATATTCTTGGCAGTTTGTCAAAAGTGTGCAAAGAGAAATGCCTCTACCTCTACATCACGTAAAATTACTCTTACTTTATGTGAATCTTGTCATCAAGCAAATCGGAATATACAGACAACCATTTTTCACAATATCGTTGTGAAGAATGGAAACGATCGTCTCAATATTTAGTGTTAACTATTCAACAGTGGAAGACGGTAATGTCTCAGGTATGTCTTAATATTTTCTATTTTTTATAACTTTTAAATTTTAAGAGACAACTGGACCCCTCAATGGAACAACTTGCTGGAAACTGGCATGAACCACCTGGAATCGCAGATATTGGTTGTCTCAATTTTCCTCGAACCCTTATTGTACATTTATGCCGTGTATGTGCAAAATTTAATGCCGAACAGCAAGATGGAAAGATTGAATTGATTCTTTGTCAAACCTTTTGTGTTACTTACAAAACTGTGAACAATATCAGCTTTTATAATATTCGTGTTAAATATGTTCATGATTCATTGCAATAAATATATTTTTTAAATGTTTGAGATTTACATGACGATGTAAAATGGTTGAAAATGTTGAAAGGTATGTACACTTATACATTCCACAACGAGCATCCAGAAAATTATGAAGCATCTTGACAAGAAGACAATGTAGTGTGTTGGTACTGTCTTTGTTGGGTGATCCTTAAGGTCCCCGGTTCGAGTTATCTCAATCAAGGGCTTTTGTGTTCTTTGATTCATGTAATGGGTGGAGCTTGGGATACGGAAGTGAGAGATTATAGAGAACGAGAGAAATGGGCGTGGCTTAGAGATCTGGAAGAGTGATTCATTGTTAAGAGAGCCAATCTGAGAGATTCGACCAGGGCTCTATGTAAGGCTTATCGGAAACAAAATTATTTTTTGATTTTCTTTTCCTTCTAAAGGCTTATGAGGCATCCTAAAAAGACCTCAAAAACATTTTTTCCAAAAATTATTTTCTTCAGTTTACCATGGATATGCACCGAAAACCCGAAAAAACTCAAAAGATCATAACTTTGTTCGTGGTTGAGATATATTAATTTTGAACTATTTATTCAATTCCAAATTGAAAGGCGCACAAAAATCGTGTTAATCACTTTTTAAAAATCTTTCATTAAATGCCTCATTTTGGCATTTTAGTATTTCGAGTGGTGCGTTTGGGGCATAAAAACCCCCCCATGTTAAAAAACTGAAGGCACCATGTGAACGAGCGACCTTTTTTACCCCTATTTAAATGCCTTTTACTAAAAAACTCCGATACACCTGTTTCAATATTTTGACATGAAGCGTGCGAGTCTGTCAAAATGGCGCATTTTTCGGCCGCCGAGGCATGAGTGCAAGCTCATTCATCGATCCATAACTGCGCTCAATGTCAATATTACAAAATCGTAAATATATCATCTAAGAGCTCTCACGGAGATCTTCAAATGTTACATACATACTTTTATTGAAAACTTTCAATTTATATGGGAAATCTCGTTCTGTACAATTAGAAGGCTTAAAAAACTACTTTAAAAACATTTTCGCCTGTCGAAACATACATCATAAGAAAGAGGATGAAATTTACTACAAGATGAACTCCTTTCACCCCCTTTCAATGGAATTCTATGCATACGATCTTTTGTTATAAGTCATAAAAGTAGTGCCAATAGCGTCGCTGTCATTTTGCCCAAGAATTCACATTTTAGGTTATTCGAATAAGAATATTCCTAATTCGAATTAGAATATTCCAATCCTTTTTTCTACAGTTTTTCCATAAGGCCTTGCTATCCTACTCTTATGGCTTATAACAAAAGATCGTATGCATGGAATTCCATTGAAAGGGGTTCATCTTGTAGCAAATTTCATCCTCTTTATTATGATGTATGTTTCGACAGGTGAAAATGTTTTTAAAGTAGTTTCTTAAGCCTTCTAATTGCACAGAACGAAATTTCCCATATAAATTAAACCTTTCAATAAAAGTATGTATGTAACATTTGAAGATCTTCGTGAGAGCTCTTAGATGATATACTTACGATTTTGTAATATTGACATTGAGCGCAGTTATGGATCGATGAATGCGCTTGCACGGTGCCTCGGCGGCCGAAAAATGCGCCATTTTGACAGACTCGCGCGCTTCATGTCAAAATATTGAAACAGGTGTATCGGAGTTTTTTAGTAAAAGGCATTTAAATAGGGGTAAAAAAGTTCGCTCTTTCACGTGGTGCCTTCAGTTTTTTAACATGGGGGGTTTTTATGCCCCAAACGCACCACTCGAAATATTAAGATGCCAAAATGAGGCATTTAATGAAAGATTTTTAAAAAGTGATTAACACGATTTTTGTGCGCCTTTCAATTTGGAATTGAATGAACAGTTCAAAATTAATATATCTCAACAACGAACAAAGTTATGATCATTTGAGTTTTTTCGGGTTTTCGGTGCATATCCATGGTAAACTGAAAAAAATAATTTTTGGAAAAAATGTTTTTGAGGTCTTTTTAGGATGCCTCATAAGCCTTTAGAAGGAAAAGAAAATAAAAAAATAATTTTGTTCCCGACATGCCCCTGCTCGAGTCTCTCAGATTGGCTCTCTTAAGCCTGTCTCCTTGAAGTGTGGTTGCTTTGTTTGAGAGAGAGATATAGATTTAGAGAGTGACGTCATTTAGTTACATGTATGTATGTTAGTCATTGTGATTACGAAATGTGGGCGGAGCTTAATTACGGGTTGCTTTGTTTGAGAGAGAGATATAGATTTAGAGAGTGACGTCATTTAGTTACATGTATGCATGTGAGTCATTGTGATTATGAAATGTGGGCGGAGCTTAATTACGGGTTGCTTTGTTTGAGAGAGAGATATAGATTTACAGAGTGACGTCATTTAGTTACATGTATGCATGTGAGTCATTGTGATTATGAAATGTGGGCGGAGCTTAATTACGTTACGTTACGTTACGATACGTTAGGGGCGGGGCTTATTTACGTTAGGGGCGGGGCTTATTTACGCTAGGGGCGATGTTTGTACGGAACACAAACTGTAATCACAAACTACAATGATCACAACACAAAGCACAAAGATCAGATTTAGGTCACCACGACACCCACTATCATCATAGCATTTCTTTAAAAAATCACTGTCATATCGCAAGCTACCCATAATGAAACCAATTGTATGCTGGATCATGCGAGAGTTTCATATTGATAGTTAGATGGTCTTTGGTTCTAGCGAGTAAGATTCACAGGGCGGTTTAATATTTCACTTAAAATAATTATTTATTTCAGCCATGAACTTGATGGTCTCCAATCTCGATCGATCGATTGACAAGGACGATATCAGGCGAAGATTTTCCGCCTATGGTCCAGTTGTATCTGTTTACGTCAGTGTTTTGACTTTATATTACCTTTCTAACATTTAATCTTGTTCAGATTCATCTGACCAAATTTATCAATTTATTATTAATGTAAACGACTGTTAGTCATGGTCGTTCTTTAGCATATACCGCCAAAGCTCCCCATTCAGCAAGTGCGGTGGTTCCTCTGAGATGCACCCTCCTCAGTGCACACTGGTAATGGGCCTTGCCAGCCCTTGGGACCTGATCCACCCCATATCCGGGTTACGCTTCACCCGAGCAGAGGACCACCGTGGCTACTGTATCCCTCCCCCTCCCCCTCTTTTGCTGCTAGGACTGAATTAACATTTGTCCTCATTTTGATATCATTGTGTCGTCACATCCTTTAAAGATGTAGATAAACAATTAAACAACAATTAAAGCCGGGATTCGACAGCAGTTTAGCCTTCGTCAAGTTCCACAACCGTTCTGATGGCGAGCGGGCAATGGAGGATCTTGACGGAGAATACCTTAATGACATAGGGTATAAGTATTGGGTCCTTAGTTTTCATCCAATTAAAAAATTGTGTTTTTTATTCAAAGAAAATGATAAATCAGATTAATCTATCCACTTTCATTCTATTTACCAATATTTGAAGTAAGTGATAATTTTGAAACTATTATTATTATTATGAAACACTCCTAACTAGGATTATATTTAGGAGAATACGAGTCAAGGAAGCGCCTGTGCGAAATGATCACGCGGTTATGCACACTGGTTCAGACGTAATAAAAATAACCCTTTCAAAAATTGCTTTCTAGGACTTTGCATACTCTGCACATTTGTCTCATAATTTCATATAATATTCGAAGCAGGACGATTTATAACAGATATCATGATGATTGAAAAATTTAATGACCTTTTAATTCAGGCATTTTACTCGTTCCGTTTCGCTGCAATGGAAAGTACGAATAGCTCGAACGAGAATGGGAATAGGACACTCTTCTTGCGAAATCTCGATGCGCGCATCACAAAGGTACGGAACTGTATTCTGCAATTATACTGTAGGCTTGTATACCTTTCCGCCATGTTATTTTCAAACTTACATTTGCTCTCCCTTCTTCTTACCGTCTTTAATTGTTTAATTCTGTTGCTCTATCGTTCTCATCTCCTATTCCGTCTCATAATGTCTCTCCATAGGATATGCTCACGGATATCTTCTCGACATACGGTTGTGTTCGTAACTGCATCATTTACACTGACGATTCATCGGGTAGAGGTAAATCGAAAGGACAAGGACTTGTTACCTTCGACAGTGAACTACACGCTTTATTTGTGCGGATTTGTTATGAGTTTATTGCTTCCACCCGTTAGAAAAAATTACTTCGACGCTTGTGGTGTAAATAAATTTTCTATAATCTTTTTTTTAAAATTTTTAAGCAAAATTTGTGCCATCCAGATTTCATCCTTATGTTTTATATTTTCTCTAAATTGTTTTAGTAATCTCAAACTTGCCGTGTTATTAGTGTGTATGCTTCAGGCTTTTTCCGCCCTCGATGGTAAAGCATTGCCGGGATTCACCAAGAAGATACACATCGAGCCGTTTCTCAAAAAGGAAGATCGCGAGAAGAATCAGTCCGGCTTACCTGTTTGTCCTTTTTTTTTGTTAAATCTCATTCCTTTCAATTTTATTTTGTCTAAATTAATTAGTAGTTATTTCTTCCATTTGGGATAACATTTCTGTATGAGAATAGAATAGAATAGAATAGAATATGAAATGATTAACTTAATTTTGCAATTGTTTGAGGAAACATCGAGCATAGGGTTCGATCCCGGAAGGACACTCTACGTCGGAAATATTGACGCATGTGTCACTGAGGTTAATTGAAATTAATTTTTTTGTGAAATCGAGAAAGAAATTCAAAGTAAATTATATACGGTTTCCCATCTTTAATTCGAGGTATCTTTCTATGAGATATAAGAAATAATGCTTAATTTACTTTTCCAGTCTCTATTGACTGCATACTTCGAACAATTCGGCGAAGTTCGAATGGTCACAATGAAAGAAGAGGGCAAAGGGCAGAATACGGAGACTCGCTTTGCTTTTGTAACTTTTGAAACGACGCGTGATGTTGAGAGGGTGAGATCAATTTACTTTATGCATTTTTTATTATTTAAATAAATTAGAAGATTAATAAGAGTATACAAAATTCTATTTTTTTCTCTTTCAAATCAGAGGAAGCAACTGCCGATCACACCATTTTGAATTCACGAACTCAAATACTTGGCCCTTTTTCTGCATAGAGAGCGTGTAAAAATGGAGGATTGCTAATAACTACAGTAAACAAAATTTTACATTTTGCGGGAGTGTTACTTTGTAAAAAGTAGAATGTAATTTTCTGTAATTGCATTTTAGACGAATGCAAATTGATCCGCGGGTAAATTTATTCATAAGGTTGCCTTAAATTACAGGCATTAGAGCAGAAAACTCATTTGCTGCCCGACTGTGCTCATTCGTTGATGGTTAGAAAGTTTATAAAGCCAGCCACGCCCATGTCCAAGCTGTCGCCGCAGATCTTAAAGGATTTTGCGGAAAAAACAGGCATGTTTTTTTTATCTAACTAATTGAGTGAAAAGTAATATTTCTAATGCATATAGAGCGTAAATGATAAGTATATTTATAAATTGTTAAAAAATTAGCTTATGAATATTAACAAATGATATTTAGCAACAATTAGCGCCAATTATTGCTGTACGAAATCTCGAAGAGAGCTGCAACGAGTTCTCGCTGAAGAAAATGTTTTCTGTCATTGGACCAATTGACTTCTGTCAGGTGAGGTGGAAGCAGTTATAGAGAGCAAGAGGGAAAGGGGGAGAGAGAGAAATAAGAAGAGAGAGAGAGAGAGAAGAGGGAGAGATAGGGACAGAGAGAAAGAGCGAGCAAGAGCGAGAGTGTTCATCCTTCAGATTGCCCGTGATCGCTCGACCGGCTTCATTCGTTTCCAGAATCCGCCCGACGCGTTCCGCTCTGTTATGGAGATGGACAACTCCATGTTCTGCGGCAGGTATCAGAAAACTCATTTATTGCCGGTGGTTTTGGCTTAAAACAAGTTTCCAATATACATTTTTCCTTTCGCTTGGAAGTGCAAAATGAGGTAGATGGCCACAAATTCGCGTTCGCGATATCGCGCACAATAAGACAACATTCGTGAAAGTATTTTTCACGAATAGACGAGCTGTTCATGTTGAATTTGAAAAAAATCCACTTTTAGCGTTTTAGAGTCTTCCTCTTGAATGAAGCGTGGTTATAAAGCAAGGGCTACCATGCAGAGAATATGTCTTTCTTACCACCCTTACCGTACATGGCCAAAAAACGCTGCGCAGGCACTGAATCCAATTTCAACAGTTTAATCACTGTGAAAGATCTATGACCTTGTCGGTATTTACATACGATAACTCTCTCGAAAGAGAATCTTCAGCTCTACAAACTGCCCAAGTAGAAAACTTATGGTAGAATGTCATAATAAGGACTCTTCTACAAAATCTTGAGGCGTCTGAGACTCTAAAAGGGAATATTTTCAAATTCTACTTGAGCAGTTTTCTAAAACAATATCTTTTCTATTTATGAGAAAAAAATAATGAATATTGCTTTATTGTGCGTGAAACTGTGAACGCGAATGTTCAGCCATCCTGGCAAATCTAACAGTGATCTCGAATCCTAAACCTCGCATAGCTCTCAAAAAGGCATTATCAGACTACCCCATTATAATCGTTTCCTAGTGTTAAAAAATACTCAGAAAGAGCTTTTAAGCGTAAATGGAAAAGTCAAATTCAGAGAAATCGCCGTAAAGTTGGACTGGAGTAGTATTCTGCCGTGCCTTAAGGCATGTACTGCAGTTCCTGAGCCTCCAACAATGGCAGAACCAGTGAGCAGTCTTCCGGAAATCAATAGTACAATAGATATAATACAATGAAATTACTATTTCGCTCCATGCATATAGCGTAGTTCGTATTATGAATACCTATTTTTTCACTTGGCATTACGGTGATATGTACTTCAGAAATATACTGATTTAAATAAACAATAAGCAATAATTTCCAGGCAACTCAAGGTGAAGGGCTAAACTTGTCCATCAAGAATCTTGACGAGAGCTGCAATGAGGCGATGTTACTTGCTGCCTTCTCGCGTTTCGGTCAAGTGTCTTCGTGCAAGGTGTTCATTTTTTTCTAAATTAATTTATTGAATTCAAGTTTATTTAACTTTATTATTAATAAAGGAAACTATTTGAACCTAAACTGGTGAACTTGCACAGATACTTCGTGATAAGGAAGGCAAGTCGCACGGAGCAGCTTTTGTCAACTTTTCTAATGCCGAGGACGGTCGGCATGCTTTGAGCGAGATGAATGGATATAATATTGGGAAAACGTAAGAAGTTTTTAGTAATCGACTAGCAATCGACCGTCAAGGAAAAGATGGGCTTAGAATAATAATTATGTTGTCATATTCTTTTTTACTTCAGAAAATGAGCATATTCGTGCCCCGTGCAAAGATGAGCCGTCCTCGTCCTTCCCAATCCCCACCCGTGCCAATCTTTGACAAGACTAGGCCGCCGCCACAAATTCCGCCGATCTGCAACCATCCGGCCACTCCCATTTCAAGTCCTCCGCCACAGTGCTCAAACGGCTTTGCAGAACAACAAGCACAACATTATGTGGGCATTTTTTAAAAAAACTAAGTGTGAATGAACTTTCTTCTAAGAGAATGTAAAGCTTGAAAAGCTGGATTTAAAAAAAAGTAAGAAATAACACATTTTGTTTACTAATATTAAGTACGGTGATCTTCAGCAACAGTCGGAGCCAGTGATTGCAGTGCAGAATCTCGGAGAGAACTGCAACGAGTGCTCGCTAAGGGAAGCATTTTCTCTTTTTGGACCAATTGATTTCTGTCAGGTGAGGTGGGAGAAGTGCCGGCGAGCGAGATGGAGAAAGAAAAAGAGAAAGAGACAGAGAGAGAGAGAGAGAGGCGGGCAGAGAGAAAGGGCGAGCACGAGCACGAGATAGAGAGCTCTCTTCCAAGCAATAGGCTTATTCTTTGAGATTGCCCATGATCGCTCTACTGGCTACATTCGTTTCCAGCGTCCGCCTGACGCGGTCCGCGCTGTAATGGAGATGAACAACTCCATCTTCTGTGGCAGGTATAAGAACATTGATTGACAGTTCTCTTCCTGTGATCTCTGGCTCAGAACATGTTTTTATTTAAATTTTTTAAACTATAGGAATATTGTATGAATCGGAATATACATACAAAGGTAAAAACTTCAGAGAAATAGCCATAAAGTGGGACAATCTGCCGTGCATGCCCCGAACTTCTGAATCTGCACAGGCTCCTCCAGATCCAGGAAGCAGTCATACGGAGGTACGTTAATGGGTTTAATCAGTGGTGCCATAGAGAAAAAAACAGTGAGCGTGAAGAAATATATGTATGTACATATTGCTATTATAAATTAGTAAAACTTTTTTATTAAATTAATTTTAAAGTACCAACCATGCTTTTTATATGATTGTAATGTAATGTTGATGTCTTAATTGTTGTCAACGGGTTTACACTCTAATTGGTTGATCCCTATCCCGCAACGAAGTTTACGTTCGGCCAATAGGGCCATATGTTATATACATATAACATCTCTATGCTCATCCCACAATCGGCCATATCCAACGATAAATTGATAAACCAATAACTTTACTGACTACGCACCAATTTCTTGATTTAAAAGAACTATAAGCAACAATTTTCAGCCACCCCAAGGTGAAGGGCTCAACTTGTTCGGCAAGAACCTTGACGAGAGCTGCAATGAGGCGATTTTACTTGCTGCATTCTCGCGTATCAGTCAAGTGTCTAATTGCAAGGTATGCATTTCTTTTAAAGTCAATTTATTGATATCTTACGTTGACTTAACGTTATTTTCTTTTAAAGATGTTCGTTTAAAGGAGGTATCCGGGGAATAATTAACCTATGTTTTGTTCTATGTGGATAAGTTCATCTTGGCGTAAAACAAACATCCAGAAAGTTTGAACTATTTTCTTTCATTACATTCTGAGCAATGGTAACGTGAAAACTGGCGAGTAGAGATTTAGCTACAGTAGGTCATAGCCGCCCTACTATTTCACATGCTCTTTCGACCGAGCGACAGGCAACTTTATGAGCGCGCACATTCAAACTCGTTCTCTAGCGCAACTGTATAATTAATTATTCGCCGGATTCTTCCTTTAAGAGAGCATGTCAGTAAGCTGCGAGCGCGGCCTGCCCCGGGAAAATTGTTTTCGAATTCGTTAACAAAAAACATTTTTCTTATACAACTCGACACGCTCTATTCAATGAGCCTAATTTCATCATCATCCGATTTTTTCCCTTCGGGATACACTACCGTAACCCTGAAAATTCATTGAGCCTTAACTTCATCCAAAACCTGTTTTGTGAAACCATGTACAAATCATTCAATAGCATTTCGAAAGCGCTTCAAATTTCATCAAGGAACATGTTTTGTTAAGATTTCATTTTGATCAAGAAAATTGGCTTTAAATAATCTGAAGGGTAATCACACCACTTTATGGCCATTTCTCCACACTGGGACCTAGATAGAAAGAAAGAGCGTGAAATTTGCTACAAAATAAGCACCTTTCAAAAAAAAATTAAAGCGTACGATGTCTTCGATATCACGCGAAAAATGCGCGGGAGTCGGTCAAAATGGCGCATTTTCGGTCGCCGAGGCACAGTACATGCGAATTCATTGGTCCATAACTACGCTCAATCTCAATATTACAAAATCGTAAATATATCATCTAAGAGCTCTCATGGAGATCTTCAAATGCTACATACATACTGTTTTGAAAAGTTTGGATTTATATAGGAAATTTCGTTTTGTATGATAAGAAGGCTTAAAAAACTACTTCAGATACATTTCCACATGCCCAAACATACATCATAAGAAAGAGGATGAAATTTGGTACAAGACGAAAAAAGTATTAAATCAATTTTTTAAATC
This sequence comes from Allodiplogaster sudhausi, assembly GCA_945643635.1. Classification (NCBI taxonomy): domain Eukaryota; kingdom Metazoa; phylum Nematoda; class Chromadorea; order Rhabditida; family Diplogasteridae; genus Allodiplogaster; species Allodiplogaster sudhausi. The sequence goes on from CALZFC010000251.1 coordinate 4,764,287, forward strand.
TATTAGTTATTATTAATTATTTAATTAGGCAACAAGGATTTATTGTAATAGTTCTTTCCCTGGAAAATGCATATAAAATGTGTTATTTGAAAAGTGCTTTTGCACAGGTTGCTATTTTTACTCTCATATCTCTTTTTTTTATATTTCGGAGAAAAATCGATTCGTTAGGACTCAAAATCAGAATTTTGAAATAAGTTTTATAAATTCTAATGTGCGATTATTAATGCGGAAAAGGAAGATAAAATATTGTAGGGAAGTGTCAAGATCGTCGTGAATAATCTCGATCGACGCATTGACGACGACGCGCTTCTCTCCATCTTTTCGTACCACGGCAAACTTCGCTGGGCCAAGGTTGGCAACGTTTTTTCAAGGAAGTGCAGGATGACAATAAATTACAACACAACAGCATATTTCATAATAAAAAAAACAATTTGAATTTTGAATCCGGAAACTTTATCGTATTATTGTGAAAAGTTGTATATATATTTTTCTATTTCCAGGTGGATCGCAACCCGAATGGATGTTCGAAGGGCTGTGGTCTGTTTTGAGAAGAAGGAAGACGGAGAACGGGCCCTGGCCGCCCTTCACTTCCGCCGCATCCACGAACTCAACATTATGCTGCGTCATGGAAGAGGTTTGACGATCGAGCACTTTGTTTGCCCTCATTCAATTTATCCAAATTATTCATATTTATTCGTTTTAATTGTCGTTCAACATTCCAAAAAAGATTTTATTCGTTTGATGCAGCCGACTAGAAAGAATATTCTCTTACAGGAGCCTTTTGACGTCGCGAAAACAATTGACGGCGCTTTGTGTAAGTTGTTGGATTCGCATCTAGTATAATTTTTTTATTGTTAATAACGGTTATGTGTAAGCACAAATTATTTTAAAAAACTATATTTAAGAAATTTTCTTTTAGGTAATAATTCGAAGCTCGAAGATCTGGACTGCCACTGCAAGAAGAATGTCGTCGGGGTGCTACTTCAATGTGGATGTGCCGTCTGCACAAGGTTTTCTAAAGGATTTATTTAATTTCTTAAAAATTTTAATTCGGTTTTTATGGTTGTTCTTTTATTCGACTTGGTTTTCTGTGGGGGGGGGTGTCATTTGTCTCGGCTTATAGACTCTCAAACGGAAGTTAATTATGCGATATGTTTGTTCGCGCAGTTGTGCGAAGAAAATATCTTATCTGATCCCCGGGAAAGCTGGGGAAAACAAGTATTTTTATTGTAAAAAAAAATTAAAAATCGATTTTCATCGAAAATCAATTTTAGGTGCTCTGACTTCATCAAGAATTGTGCGTGGTGTGGAGATGAAATCTCGAATCGAGTCCCCATTAGCGTTTGATATCTTGTTTTTTTATTTAAACATTTTTGTTGGTTTGATTTACTTCCTCGAAATCCTTGCCTTTACCAATTCTTTATAGCTGTATAGATAGCTAGAAAAGACGTCAGATTTCCGTCTTTCATTTAATAATTGAACAGCAACCATATATTTAGTGTATAGGTCTTGGCAATCTCTATCATTTGCAGTCTATCATATCATTTATTCTTTTTTGTTTTACTACAAAACAAATACTACTGATAATGCCGTTGTCTTTTCATCTTGTGAAATTATCATTGCAAAAAACAAATTATCTTCTTTGCCACCTACGATGGCGCTATTCATGTCTTAATATATGTACATACTTATGCGTCGCAAACAATGGATAATAGTTACTTCACTATATTGCTTTGTTGTATTGCAGCAGAAACAAGACAAAAGCACGAGTCTTGAGCTCTCACGAATTGTATGAAGACAGTGGGAAACGAGCGAATGAGAGAGAAAGAAAGGAATTGGGGTTACGTTATACGGAACAATGACCGGTCTACTATCAGGTTTACTATCAATTGCCTTCTTCTCTCTGTCTCTCTGTCTCTCTTTCTCTCTCCCCCTTTCTCTCTGCTCCACGCATTCTCGTGCGAGCTTATTTGTCCGAACAAACAAGCGCATTTGAAGCCCAGTGATAGAATGGCTTGTCACATATAACAAGCCGCGCGGCGAGAGGTCGTCCCGCACGTTCTCGCTCAGTTGAAAGATTTGCAAACACATCAAGTATGCCTCGAAGCTGGCTGCTGCTTCTGCTGGCTCTTCCTCCTCTCCACGCTGCCATTTCCAATAAGTATGCGGGCGTCTCCAAGAGTGCGGACAGCGGCTATCGGCTGACAACCGCGTACCCGCCGACCGAGTTTCCGTCGACTTGGCATCCCTACCCGATCTCGGTGGTGATGTGTCCGCTAGGCATGAAGATGATGGCTGTAATGGCGCCCTATCCGTTCGACTGGCCACGCTCGCCAGTGCCCACCAATGCAACGAGTAAGAATAAGAATTTAAAGTTTTTTTTAAATCTTTCTCCTTAATTATTCTTATTTCATTGTTTATGCATAGAAATATCCAAAAAAGAATTTTAAAAATGGAATAAATTTACTTCTTAAATATGTGCTAAACAGAGTCGCCTTACGTGACTGCGCCTGAAACGGAATCGGAGAGCATTCATGAGGTTGGCAAGAAGAAGAAGAAAAATAGTGTCGTAATTATGGTTATAACTATCCTCTTTTTATGCTCTAATTATCTATTTCTTTAAAGAGGCCAAAAACTCATTTTTGAACTTGCGAATTTTTGCATAATACATACATACATACAAGGCCGAGAGAGTTTGTAATCTAGAAATATGAATGTATGTATGCAGAATAGTAGGGAAAATTGAAATAGAGATTACGGTTGAGTGTCTTGTTCCTTTCAAGGTCGGCTGCACGCAGAACTGCCGAAGGCGGACGACTTCGTCCACGACGACAACCACCACGACCGAAACGCCGCCGCTGCCGCCGCTCTGGGAGATCGAGTGGCCTCGTGCCTTCCATCTCAGCTGCCAGCCGAGATCAACGACCACAGAAGAGCCGACGACAGCCGAGGCATACAGGACAGAGGCATACAGCACGGCCGGCGAGTACACGACTGCTGAGGACAGCTACAGCAGCTCGAATGCTCCTACCGAAGGAGAAGGCATCGCCCGGCATCGGAGGAGGCATAGGAAGAGAAAGGGCGTTCATTGAAAGATTCCGAGAGGCTCATTTCACTGATAGTCTAGTTTATTACATTCGAATACATGCTATTCTTATATATATCTTATAAACATACATAGTTGCTGCATGATTATACCTCATTGAATGCGTAACTCTCTAGGAGAAATCGCTAGGAAGTGTGTAACGACAATGTACATTGAGATAATGAAAGGAGAAAGTGATATGGATGGTATACCAAAATATGATCAAACACCTGTTCAATGATGCGATCACTGATCCTTTTTATCTGTTCTCACGATCTCTGTCCTGTTTTCACGATTTTTTTAAATACTAGATGCATCCATGAAACAGCAACGCTGCGAACTCCTTGGAGATACCGTGTACTTGATTTTAACTTTCATTAAAAAAAAATGCTACAAATGAATTCAACATTTCCAAATCTGGTTCCGTCTTCTTCGTCTTTTTTATTAGCGAGGCTATTTATTATCCGTCGATGCGGTGAATTATGGTCGTATATACATACATATGTATGTATGTATGTATACATATGTTTGTTTTAAATAGTTTTTCCCCTGAATAAATTCCTGACTCACAAGACGAGAGCAGCAAACAGGACAGTGCATCATTCGAAGTGTTTACCATGAGAATGTCGTCCGCTTGTTCGAGGCACTCCGCCGCTTCCCTCGCACGCGTCTGCCACATCGTTAGGCGGAACGAGAAGAAGAATAAAATAAACCTTAAAAACATACCATGCTATTATTTAAATTAAAAAAAGGAAAACCTTAGCGCTCGCCGCGAGCAGGAAGGCTTCTTCCACCAACTTCTCAGACTGCTGCTCGAATAACGAATTTCTAAACTCCCGTTTTACTGTGTTGCTCTTGATTATTCATTAACTCTCTTTCTCTCCCTCTCTCTCTTTCTTTCTCTCTCACTCTCTCTTCCATACTTGGTATTCCTTACAAAGTCGATGCTCTTCTTGTCAACAATCTCGGAGACCGTCGGGAGTTCCCTGAGCAGAAAGTGGCATGGGCACCAGAGGAGATCGGATCTTCTTGTGACTCGCAGCAGCTTCTTGTTGCGAGAGGAGAAGTGTTTGTGGAAGAAGGAAGTGAGAGCCACGAGGGAAGTCAGACGGCGACGGTCGTGCACGTCTGTTGCTGCAATGTTAGGGCAAAAGTCATGCATTAGAAACAATATTATTTGACATTTGATGGCCATTTAATAGATACAAATATTGACGTAGGCAGTAAATATGTACATATATACCTGCCGCTCTCTCCCAGTCTGAATATAGATTCATGAGAGTCGTCCTCATTCGCTCGGCGAAAGCGGCGTCTTTGTCCACGGCGCTGAAGCTCTGCTCGTAGCAGTTCTGGAGGGGGAGAAGTCAAGTGTTATTTAGTGCTCACTTTTCGACGCTTTAATTCTTCATCATGAATTTTTTTATTGGTTTTTTTCTCTCATGCTAATTCATTTCTTCACTTTTAATTATAATAAGATATTCCTGACCCGGAACGAGTTGGCCGTCATGACCTGCATTTGAATGGTGGCCAACGCGCCGAGCAGTGGCCGCAGCTGGGCTGGGAAACTACAGAACTCGCCCGGGTTGTCTCCAGGGTTCTGGAAGAGCGAAAGAGGAGAGAGAGAGAGAGAGAGAGAGAGAGGAGAGAGAATAAAAGAAGAACAGATACTGCGACCGAACGACAGAGCCAGAAAACAACCAGAGAGAGAGAGAGAGAGAGAGGGAGAGAGAGAAAGAGAGAAAGAGAGAGAATAAAAGAAGAACAGATACTGCGACCGAACGACGAACGACAGAGCCAAAAAACAACCAGAGAGAGAGAGAGAGAGAGAGAGCGGCAGTAAGAGAGGGAGATGAATAGGGAATAGGCTCCTTCTGACTTTGCGTATGCGTTCCAGTGCTGTTTGATCTGTGGCCTTGAGGCGATGACCTACAATTCTCACATCAGCATGTTTGTTGATTACAAAAAGAACAATCGAAAGTTAGTTTTATCAGGATTATTAAAGAAAGACTATATAAGGTATTCTTTTTCATCAGAAATTCCCAACATCACACGCTTTCGGCAAAAGGCGACAGAAACCGAGAAAGAGGACAAGGAGTGGAGAGCTAAACTTTTCTTCACTTTTGTGGCGGCCCTCCATAATTCGCATCAGCTTTATTCTTTCGATTCACGAATAACGGTTCAAACATACAAACCTCATCCGTTTGGATCAGCACTGCGAGGAGATCGCCGAACGACTTCCACCCACGACTCAGCGGTCGATCAGAAGCACCCGAAAGGAGGGAGGAACTAGAGAGAAAGACAGAGAGAGAGAGAGAGAGAAGGGGAAGAGAGAGAGGGAGAATGAGAGAGTGAGAGAGAATGAAAGAGAAAGTGAGAAGTAGAAGAGAAAGATAGAGAGAGAACTGACTCGAGATTGTGAAAGGCGTGTATTTGCATGAGTAGTGCGCGACTCACCTGAAAACATTTGTCCGGTCGCCGTCTCTTCCATTACAAATTCTGCTGCTCTCTCCCAGGTAAAGAGAAAAGAAAACGATTGAAGAGGCTACCAAATTGTAAATGCCACATTATGAAGAAGAAACGGATGATTGCACGTTCGCCAGTAATCTCGACTAATTTATTATTATTATTATTATTATTATTATTATTCTGCCCTCTCGTGCCTGGGAGACTTGCGCGAGGAAGTGCGTCAATGAGGAAGGGGAAGAAGGCGGACATCATGCGGAGGGAGGGGTACTAGGCAGCCACCACGTCACTCTTCTCGGAAGAGGAAGCTGGAAGCGAGAGAGAGAGAAAAAGAGAGAAGGCGAGAGAGAGAGAGAAAGAGAGACGTACCATAATCATCGCCATTCAAGAGCAGTGCCGGCAGAACAGCCTGGCTGGCCTCGTCAATCAACTCCTCTCCCTCGAAGTAGAGAGGGTGGCGATGCAGTGAGCAAACACAGAGTTGCCTGCAGGAAGAAAAACATTATTTTTTATTGTTGACATTTATTTGATTTCCTCACAGATTGGGCAACATGAAAATAGGCGGAGTACTTTTAGATGACTCAAACAACTACATACATTCTCATTCTTTTTCTTTTTATGCTTGAGTTCGAAGATCACCATCGTAGTTGTATTCACTTTCGTCCTGAAAAATCAAGGTTCATAATGCAGGCAAAAATCTGCTCAATAAGCTGAAATCTAACATAAGAGTACGTAAAGTGCATTTTTCTTAAGAGAGCATGTCAGTATCCTTCGATCAAGGCCTGCCCTAGGAATTTTTTTTCGAGTTTGTTCACCAAAATTGGATACAGTATAAAACTCGACGTGGCCAACAAAATAGGCTATATTTTAAACTTGAAAAATTTTTTCCGTGCGGGACCCGGTGCACCAATGTTTAAAATTTCACTTGTCATAACTCGCTTAAAACACGTTATTAGACAACCATCGAGGTATCATTGGATAGCTTTTTAAGGGGCTTTAATTTTCATGTTGATGATGTTTTCATAAAATTTCATCTTGGCCCTAAAATACGGCCTTGAATATTTTCGAATGCAGTTTTTCGCCAAATTAAGTATTTTATGCTCATTTCCACACAACCGCTCCTACATAGGCTTAAAGTGCGTAAAATTTGCTACAACATATGTTTCTTTCAAAAAAATTGAAGGTCCCGGACTATGGTTCCAAAACGCATGAATATGCTAGAGTGTAAACTGTAACACCGTGCAAGCGCATTCTTCGACCCATAACTGCGCTCAATGTCAATATTACAAAATCGTAAGTATATCATCTAAGAGCTCTCACGGAGGTCTTCAAATGTTACATACATTATTTTATTGAAAAGCTTCAATTTATATGGGAAATTTCGTTATGTACAATTAGAAGGTTTAAAAAACTACATGAAAAACATTTTCGCCTGTCGAAACATACATCATAAGAAAGAGGATGAAATTTGGTACAAGATGAACCCCTTTCAATGGAATTCCATGCATACGATCTTTTTTATAAGCCATAATAGTAGTATAACAAGGCCTTATGGGAAAAACTGTAGAAAAAAAGGATTGGAATATTCTAATTCGAATAACCTAAAATGTGAATTCTTGGGCAAAATGACAGAGACGCTACTGGCACTATTTGTATGATTTATAACAAAAGATCGTTTGCATTTTTCCATTGAAGGGCTCCATCTTGTACCAAATTTCATCCTCTTTCTTATGATGTATGTTTCGACAGACGAAAATGTTTTTAAAGTAGTTTTTTTAAGCCTTCTAATTGTACATAACGAAATTTCCCATATAAATTGAAGCTTTTCAATAAAATAATGTATGTAACATTTGAAGACCTCCGTGAGAGTTCTTAGATGATATACTTACGATTTTGTAATATTGACATTGAGCGCAGTTATGGGTCGAAGAATGCGCTTGCACGGTGTTACAGTTTACACTGGAGCATATTCAAGCTTTTTGGAACCATAGTCCGGTACCTTCAATTTTTTTGAAAGACACATATGTTGTAGCAAATTTTACGCACTTTAAGCCTATGTAGGAGCGGTTGTGTGGAAATGAGCATAAATACTTAATTTGGCGAAAAACCATTCGAAAATATTCATAGCCGTATTTTAGGGCCAAGATGAAATTTTATGAAAACATCATCAACATGAAAATTAAAGCCCCTTAAAAAAGCTATCCAATGATACCTCGATGGTTGTCTAATAACGTGTTTTAAGCGAGTTATGACAAGTGAAATTTTAAACATTGGTGCACCGGGTCCCGCACGGAAAAAATTTTTCACGTTTAAAATATAGCCTATTTTGTTGGCCACGTCGAGTTGTATACTGTATCCAACTTTGGTGAACAAACTCGAAAAAAAATTCCTAGGGCAGGTCATAATAGGGCCCTGCTCGAGTCTTATGGACATCATGTCTTAATTAATTTTCCTTTTCTATTCCAGGAGATATTTGAGTTCTCAAATAATTAATTAGACTGCGATGGTGCCCTTTCGGGTCAATTGTAATGAGGCAACGACAGCGCGGCTTGTCTCATTTCGTCTCTGGTTCTCCGTCCCGGGTGGTTGGCTGCTTCTCATCTCTCGCGTCTCTCTCTGCAATAACCTCTCTCGCTCACTCTCTCCTTCTCTCACTTTGCTCTCGGAATGCGCAGCGCAGTGGTTGGCCGAGAGGAGCCGCAGTCGGATGGCCCCTTCCAGCATCCGTGCGACCTCCACCATCCCCCGCAGCATCACCACAGCAGACACCACTACACCGGTTTATCGATTCTTTTGATTAAAATAATGAATTCATCGATCTTTTATATTCGAGCTTTTATCCTCCGAAAATCATAAATACATATTTCCTTCTGCAGGCAAAGAGATTGTTAATGTGACGTTTGAAAGAAAAAAAAGCTCTTGTCAAAAGTAACATACGAAGAGAAACCATGGCTATTGGAATATGGATATCTGTCTGTATGAAGCTAATGATCTAATTAGAATAATGCAAATTCAAGGCTTGGATGAAAAATGTAAATTCATTTAATGAGTTGTATTTTCTCATTTCAGTGCCCCATCCCTATGGCGGTGCGGTGGCTTCGACAGGACCACTCCTTCGTCACTCCAACAACAACAGCAACGCCTACAGTGCACTGCCGCCCCCTGTCTACAGTACCCGTGGAGAGCAGCAGGTAGCGAGGGACGGCTACGGTCTGAACCGTTCGTCCCGGGACCGGCACCTTTCCCCGATCCACACCAACCACCACCATCTGCTCTATGGCCAGCAGCAGAGTCGAGAGACCCGCCAGAGCTACGCCGTCCATGAGCAGAGCCATCAGCACTCGTCGCACCACGCGACACGCCATGTCTATTCCACGGCATTCCCCCCCCCCCGCCGCCGGCTCCGCAGCGTCAGAATGTCTACACGTTGAACAAGGAGAACATCGACCCGGCACTTCAGCTTCCCTCGGTTAGACTCGGGACAGGAATCTAGAAAGGTCTATGATTGTGAGATTGCTCGGTTTCAGTCGGAGCGCCCGGTCTCTGACTGCCAGCTGCTGCGGCAGCGCTTCGCCCACTCGCGCCGCGTCGGGACCGGCAGATACTCCAAGGTCCTCACCGCGCATCTCCGCGACGGCCCCAAGGTTCTGTTGCAAGGACGGCTGTCCCCATCAATCCTGATTCTTTCTTCTCATCTTCATAACTCTTCACTCACCATGTATTTCATACTTTCTCTCTCTCCTCTCTCTCCTCTCTCTCACTCTCTCACTTTTCTACATCTCTCTCTGCTCTCTAACTCTCCCCTTGCCAGATCGCCATCAAGACGATCAACATCTCGAAGGTGACGCCCAAGTTCCGCACAAAGTTCCTTCCACGCGAGATCGAGTGCTGGGAGAAATTGCGCCACGGGAATCTCGTTCGTCTCCTGAACCGAGACGAGGCATTCGGCCGCGTCTTCCTCTTCATGGAGTTCGGGCCGTGCGGCGATCTCGTTGGGTCTTCTCTTTCATCTGGCCAATGCTGTATTCTCTCTCTGCTCTTGCAGCTCCAATATGTCCAGAGGAATGGCCCCGTCAAAGAGGCGTGCGGCGCGCAGTGGATGCGTCAGATCATCGGAGGACTCTCCTACATGCACAAGGTTATCTTTCTCTTTCTCTCTCTCCTCTCTCTTCTCTTTCTCTAGATCTCTCTCTCTCTCTCACTCGCTCTCGATATTCCAGGAGTCTCTCCCTCTATATGCCTACATTGCTTCCTGATGCCCTCGCAATCTAATCTCTCTTGCAGATGAACATCGTGCATCGTGATCTCAAGCTGGAGAACTCCTAAAAAAATAAAATAAATAAATACCTAGAGGATTTCCGACTTTGGATTCTCGCGCAGGGTTAGAGAGAAAGAGAAATAAAGAGCGAGAATGAGTCAGACAGAGAGAATAAGAGAGAGAGAGATAGAAAGAGAAAACAAATAAATACCTAGAGGAATTTAATCAAGTAGCAATAGCTGAAATAGGTTGGCCACGACCTCTCTCACACGTACTGCGGCTCGAAGTCGTATTCGCCACCCGAGATCCTTGCTGGCCAGCCATACTCACCATTCAAGGCCGACGTTTGGTCAGCAATCCTCCTTCGGCCCCTTCTCGATTCCTCTCTACACCTTATTCTCTCTCTCTCTCTTTCTCTCTCTCTTTCTCTTTCTCTCTTCTTTCTCTTTCTCTCCCTCAATCTCTCTCCCACTTCGTGCAGGTCCGTCGGCATCATTGCTTACGTCATGCTGACCGACCGCATGCCCTTCAAGGACTCGCCGAATCAGCAGATCATCGACGCGCAAAAGTCAGATATCGCGATACCGTATATCCCGATTGCTCAAAGCTACCGTAATCTCTTCTCGCTGCAGGAATCGCAAGTACGTCTACCCCGAGAACCTGGCCCTGTCCGACCAGTGCATGATGACCATCGACACTCTGCTCGTCTTCAACTGGCAGCAGCGACCTTCGGTAAGCAATGTCGATGATTTCAAAAAAAGACTTATGACGAATGTATTGAATTAAAAGATATTCAAATTTATTTTACAACATATAATCTTCTACAAAATAATTTGTTTCTAAGGTGGCGGACGCGGCGCGTATGCCCTGGTTCCGTTCTCCCCTTCCGCCGACCAACGACCAGCAGCCCGTCTGAGACGTCTACAGTAAGACGTCTACCGTATCCCATTCCCCCTCTTCTTCTCTCATCCTTTGTAAGACCGGGCAGCACACATTTTCCCTTTTGCTCCGTAGTATTCCCTTATCCAACAGTTGTCGTTTAAAAGTTCGTTCGATTTCCTCCCTCGTAGCGCCTACCTCAATAATGATCGTGGCCTCAGTCGATGCAAGTGGGGGCTTCCTGACATTTTTGGTAGTAGCCGCAGAGTCGTCATTTGTTGAGAGGTTGCTCTTGAGGATGACTAGAAGCCTGGCAAGCTCTTGCTCGCAAGCTCTTCCTAAATTAGCTTACCGTACCTAAACTGTCATAAGAATTGATCTAGTCATAATGTTGCCGGGATTTCTATCCTGTTCCTAACCTCTCTTAGTCTGGCCATTGCTCAGATGGCCTTCACTTCTCCTTCCTTGCCTGCCTTCTTTGTTCGCCTGCAACATCTCGTCTTCCTATCCAATTCCCCGTATTACCACAGTTCTTCCCTTATTCCCGTTGGAGTGTTCTCTCCTTTCAATTTCTGGGTATAAATGTTGGTTTAAATCATATGTATGTGCAACAGAAAAAATGTAAGAATACATATATGTAGTTCGGAGGTCTGCTACTTTTGGCTTCAAAGCTATTTAAGATGGCTCATTTCTCAATCATTCTCTCTTTCTTTAATCCATAATTCTAGCTATTAGTGAACTCGACGACACACATTTGCTTCCATTTAAGAAGGACTTGTCTTTTACATCTGATAAGTATGCATGAATGTTTGTATGGAAATAGACTATCAGAGATTGGCAGAGGAAGTGCTTTATCAGTCAAGTGCAGGAGGGAAATGGCCACGGCCGAAGCGATCACTGCAAACCGAAGTTAATGGGAAATGCTAAGTTGTTAAGACAACTTCTCAAAATGAAAGCCACCTTTTTTCTCGTTCGTTATATACATATCTCTATAATTTTCACTCATTCAATCTTTCTTTTTAACTCTCTCTCTCTCAAACCCTTTTGTTAAGCTTTAAAGGAAGGCGATCACCAAAAAATAAATTATACTCATTATTCCCTCCTCTGACATAATATCGATGGGTGAAGGAGATGTTGACGTCGGCGTAGAGGCTCCAGATGGAAATGAAGATGCGTTCGCCCTCCGAGAGGTAGTACGACTCCAGCTGCTCCTTCGCGCAGAATCTGGCGAGAGAGACAGAGGGAGAGAAAGGAGAGAGAGTGAATGGGAGAGGGAGAGAGAGGGAGCGAGAGAGGTGCAGGAGGGAGAGTGATGGTGAGAGAGCAAGAGAAAAAAACATTCTTGCACTGACTTGACCCCCGACATGCGCGTGTCCTTGGATATCCAGATCTGCATGCCTCCGTAATGACAGTTGGGTGCGACGACCTTCACATCCGTCTTCGTGACGATCAGTTCGATTCGCTTGCCGGCCGGGGCCGGAAAATAGGAAGATTCGGCGCTAAATTTTAAATATCCATATTCGAATATATCCTTATTCATAAGTAGAAAGATTGGTTGAGATATAAATGCCCACCTCGAGGACATAGAATGTCTCGTAAGCCCTTGGAGCCATTTCCCACTTTGACTTGTCTCCGACCGAGAGAGTCTCTTCCTTGCGGTTGCCGGCGGAAGCAGAGATCTTCTTGTACTTCGGGTCCTCAACACAATCAGCGATTCTTTTCTTTGTCGTTTACATTTGGTCAATCTTAAGTTAGCCCTGTTTTGTGATGACCTCATATATAAGTCAAATAGTGTGCTCGCAAGCACTTGGGTTTTCTTTTTCTCCATCTATCACTTTCTAGTACCTTGCAATGCATAATCATTTCCTTTTGCTGTGTCCATCGTTTCTCATTTCTATGCTTTTCGCTCCACCTCTCTCTCCCCCTCTCTACTCTCTCTCACTCTCTCCTTCTTTCTCTCTCTTCTCTCTCTCTCTCTCTCTCTGCTTGCTCTCTAACAATCTGCGAGCAGTCGCTGCCCGCATAGCCGGGCGGGCACTTGCAGGAGCGGCAGTTCTTGACATCCTGGACTCCTCCGTTCTGGCAGCTCACGCTGACTCCCTTGCACAGCGCGTCTGAGTGATATTTGGTATTTGTTTTTTGATTATGGAGTTGAGTATACATTTTCCCAGACAAAACTATTAGTGGAAGTAGCATATTTTCTATAATTTTTTTAAAGGATACTCACCGAAGCATCCGTAGTACTTGTTGATGAGGAGAATGTCGTAGAAAGTCGGGACACGGCCATCCATGGAGTACTGGTACTTCTTGTCCACGGCAACCAGGGTCGGCACTTTGTTGTCGCGGGCGAAGCTAAAAGAGCTTTCTGGCTAAAATATCGTGCTCATTATTTTCCTTCAATTACATATATTTTTCACCGACTCCGTCCTTTTATTGTAATTCTAGAGGGATTCTAACCACATTCTCTCTCTGCCCTCCCCCTGCTCCAGAATGAACTAACCCGTAAGGATGGTAGTGCATGTTGCTGCCGTACTCGTAGGGGATGCCGAAGTTGTCCAGCTCTCCCTGGGGGCCCATGTCGAAGTTGTGTGCCTGGCCTTGCTGGAAAGGGTCGGGGCCTGTCACTGTCAAAGTATTGTAATGATGAGTAAAGACTGGATCAGTCAAACCTCGATGTTGTTTTTGTTGACGACGACGAATCGATCTCGGTCGAGACGCGACTGCGTGTGGTAGAGGCCGAGAGTGTGGCCGAGTTCATGGGTCACCGTGCCGACCTGAGGAGAGATATTTAACTTCCCGACATAGAGAGAGAGAGATTGTGAGAGAGAGAGGGAGCGGATAGAGAGGAAGCACCAACCCATTTGCATCCGTCTCCGATGGAGACGGGTTGCTCCTGGGCCATGCGGCCGATGTACGAGTAGCAGCCGTCGCCGTGGATGAACTTGACGCGCTGGGTGCCGGCGCCGCCCTCCTGGAGAGTGAGAGACGTAGCGAGCGAGAGAGAGAGAGTGCGAGAGAGAGGGAGTGAGAGAGAGAGGGAGTGAGAGAGAGAGAGAGGAAGTGGGAAGCGAGAGAAGAATGGAAGAGAGTTTGAGAGAGGATACGAAGAGAAAGAAAGATTTACCTGGAAGCGAATTCACGTGTTGTCTTGCCAGAACTTGATAGCCTCACGAATAACGGGGATGCCGTCAGCAGCTGAAAGAGCGCTGTTTGAAGAGGGATTGTGACCCGACTGGAAGAAAAGGCATACGGTATCTCGGGTCGAACGAGTAGGGAATCAGCTTCGTCTCCCAGATGTTGCTTGGGAAGCGCTGCGGCTTCCAGGCCTGGCGACGTGCGCGAGAGGAGATGTTGCGGGAGTCAACCACGTCGAGGGCAGCAAGTTGTTCCCTGGGGTGGGGGGAAGGAAAGAGAAGAGAGTGGGAGGGCATGAAAAGAGAGAGAGAGAGAGAGAGAGAAGGAGGACTATGGAGAAAGAGAGGCAATTCTAGCTGACTGGGACAGAATGATGTCTCCCTCGTAGAAGTCAGCGGAGAGTTGGCTGCGCTCGTTGATCTCCTCGAATTCGCCATCGAATTCCTTTGGCTCGAAACCAGCATTGGCGATCTCCTGAAGTGTGAATTTGAATTTCCCGCCAAGGACAACAGTCGTGACGAGACCTCAAGCCGCTCGCTGAGCAGCTGCTGCCTCTCGTCGTCGTTGGTGCTGTCCAGCTTGGCGAGCATCTTCCCTTCGAGCTCCTCGAGCTTCTCGTGGTACTCGGGAAGGGAAACGAAGCGGGCCATGTCCGACTGCAGAAAGGGATTTTTTTCTTCACAGATTTTCACTGAAGTGATTTTTTGACATTATAATATACTATTAATCTTTAATTATCGACAGCATGCATATTTTTAGATGTGTTATTTTGGCCGTTCTGAAAATTTTTTTTTAAACCTCTTCGGCCGAAGCATCAGAGTGGACACCGCAAGCGAGCAAAGAAACAAGTAGGAGGGTGAGCATCCTAGGGGTATAAATTAGTATAGTTCTTAATTATATTTTTTTATCTTTCTAAAAAATAGTGCCCGTAAAGTAATATTTTATTCTCTATTTCAAAAGAAAATTAAAACGCTGTCTAACCTGTGAGGGTTGGCTTGGAATAACCAAGAGAAGTGTGGATGGATGCCATCGAATTGCTTTTATAGTCATTCCGAGGGTTGAACATCAACTTCACCTGATCGCTTGGGCACTTCTTTTGAATGTCTTTCGCTGTCTCTGTCTCTCATCAAGCCCACTCTCTCATCGATTGAAAAACAATGTAATATGGTCCCATAGAGAAATGCATGCATATCCATTTCGTAAAATATCAAATCTGTTGGCGCAGCTGCTCTCTTGCAAACGTGCCGAACAGCCTTGGACAGCTCCATTTTGGAGCGGCCTTCGTCTCCTTGTTATTATGGAGACAATAAAATAGAAATGCTTTCAAAAAGCTCCAACACATTTCCGGTGATGGTTTCCGGTGATCCGATGCAATGAGAAGCGCTAATAAAGAGCGCGATCCCGGAAACCATCTCGCGTCGGCCTGTCTTGGCTGCGAGTAAGAGCTCATGTGTAGATCCAGTTCGAATCTATCTTGGTAAGCCATGTCTTCTGGAATATCATGATGTAGTGGCAGCATTCTCTTTTTTTTTAGCCAAAACGAGGCACTGTTTGACAATGCGAAACTGTCTTACTATTTTTCTTATTATTGTATATATTTTCGGAATAGTTAATTCGAGAAAGAAAAAAGAGAAAATATACATTTAAAGAAAAGCAGAATTGAAGGTTGCCTGACGAGCTCGCCATCCTTTCCTCGTGAATCGAGTTCGTTCTTCCAGTACGATACCAATGAAATGATCCAAATTCAGCTATTGTTCTGTGTAACATCAGCAGATGTCACAATTTACGGATACATTTTTATTATGTATTGTCCAGCTATTCATATGAATCATTTGAGCCTGGACTGATTTCCAATTTCTTTATTTTTCAATAGCGATTTGTGTGAGCAATAAAAGTAACAGTTTCACTTCTCCTGTTGCACATCGTTGGAATCAGCAATTGGCGTAGCTTTCGTGAAAAGACGATCAAACACCTTCAACGGTAAAAAGAGAATTACAATTACAATTAATCGAATTTTAATAATAAAAATATTTATATTATTTAAAATAAGATGTAGAACAAATGACTGGTGAATCAAGATAAACCCCTCCCCAATTTACATGAATTAATTTTCTACAGCAGAATCTTTCTCAATGACTACGTGCATGGTTATGCCCTGCGTAACTCAAGAGCTTTGCTTGTTTTTTCTTCTTTTCTTGGTCGGTCTTTGTCTCACCAAAATGGAACAACACAATTCAGCGTCTGCAGTAGCGGCACGAGGAAGCTGATAATCGACATACTCGTGTAAGAACCGATGACCTAATGAAAAATGATGGAATATTTGCAGCAGGTTTTTTGTTTTAATTTTTTAAATTCATTTTTCGAAAAGGTCGACCTGTACAGCGCTGTAAATGAGAAGAGCAACGAAAGAAAGGAAAGAAGCGATGGCGATCCCGTGTTCCGGGTGACTTTTCCGTGCGCTGCTCTCTGTCATCTATGAAATAAATCATTTGAAATAACTAATAAATGTCACTTTCAGCAAAATGGAAAACAAATGTGTGTATATATATATTACATATGTATGAATTTTATATGTACATTGGTATGCGTGATTTGAGTTATTTTTTCTCGCTTTAAAGTAGATCAATAAAACCCATACTCTGCGACTATAAGTCTGACAGCATAAAGAAGAAATTCTGAAAATTTCATTAACTTTTATGAACTTTGAGGGAAATTATTATGAATGAAGAACTAAAAGTTAATAAAATTTGCACGTAGGTACATATTTATGAATGGAGCACATGTATTCTGAGAAATCATCTTTTCAAAAACTTCCAACACTTTTCCGCAGTTGGCGACCGATGAATGCAATGAGAAGCGCATTCGAGAAAAGAGCAAAAATAGCCACTCCGACAAGGAAGCCGTAAAAGATATATTCGGAGAGCTCAAGCGAATGGTGAAAGAAGAGAACAACTCATTGATTAGTTCATCTCACATGTTAAACGAAGTTACAAGAGAAGACATTACAAGAACAACGACCTGTCCAGTCGCGGGATAGTATGGAAAATGAGCGAGACGACCATCGCTGAGATAAATGACGCGGTAGCTCATGCCTCGAAAGGCGTTCGGCAGCATGAACAGAAGCGGAAGGAGAATAAGCACGCCAGCTGCGGCAATCGTCAACTTTCTCGCCCTCTTAATTCGAGACAAATGGTTTTCTTCTATTAATTTGCATGTTTAGACAAGGAAAATTCAAAAAAAAAATTTTTGAGAAGAAATAAATATTACGAATACATAAAAAAAGTTCATACTACATTACCGCTCGGAGACGAGGCGCAGGCGTGGCAAGCGTGGCAAGGCGCGAGAGTGCGATGAGCGCGAGAGAGAGGGCCTGCATACCTTGCGCGATGTCAGCAAGGAAGACTACGGTATCAGCGAGGGCGTAGCGGAGCAGGAAGTCGTACCTGCAGGGATCATGCTAGTTGTATGGCACTCGTGTCTCGCATAACTTTGTGATCTCTCGCCTTTTATTCGGAAGCCTGTTCAGGAAGTCAAATAAAGGGGGTGCTTCATGGAAAATGTTCAAACATTTCTCATTGAAAACATTGCACAACTTTTTATGCCTTATATTAAGCTTAGCTGGAACTAAAACACGCAAGGAAGTATGGGCACACTGTTTTGCTGGAAACGAAGGACGAGATAAATAAATAAAAAAAACCACAAACCATTCGTTCCAAGATGGCCATGTTGAGAATTGGAAGACTGTGAGTGAAAGCAGGTAGACAGTTCCATCCTGCAAGTTTAAATTCAAATTTTTTTTTTACAAATAGAAAAGAATTCCTTTGCCAGTCACCAAAATGCCAGAGAGTACGATGATTCGGAAAGTCATACTGCGAGCCAAGAGTCCGGTGTGCAGCATGCGATAATATAGGATGAAGGATAACGGAAATGTGGACACTCCGAGAGCGACCATTGACCAAGTCGTCACTGCGTCGAGGAGCTCAGTGAATTGCTGATACTAACTTATTTATTTTATTTTCCGATAGAAGTTAGATATTAAATACTTATGTTTTGTAAAATAATTGTTTTCTTTTAAAAAGATGAATTGGTTACAGCGTTTAATCTTTTATATAGTACTGAAATACATTAAATAAAACAAATGAAGTTTATGGAAAACTGACATCACTACTTCTAGGAGAATCACTGAAAGAACGCTGAAACATCATAATCGTTCTCTAAGTCATCTTAGAATAATAACTAGAACGGCGAATATTGAGAAGTGGGTGAGAGTGTTTGCTTGCAGAAATATATAAGCGTATGTATGCGCCTAGTACATAGATACATACAGTCCCGCCCAGGATCTTGGTACCAAGGACGCGTCGGACGAGTCGGCCGCGTCCAAATGCATCCTCGTTCATAACTATTGTTCTAGAAAAAACTAAAATATTTTAAATGGTACATTAGGTTGCTTATAGAGAGCGGGTGCTACTATTAAAAAATCGATAATTTCTAATCATTTGATAAGGAGTTATCAGTTTTTGCCTATAACAAATTTAATTTCAAATATTTTTAAACGAAATTTCTCCTGTACCATTATTTTGTCTCTACACACATCCCCAAATAATAAAATTAAGGATTGTATCATTGATAACGGAAATCGATAAATGAGAACTTATCACGCATGTTCATATGATGTAAAGATTCGCCTTACGATTCTGAATCTAATTGTGTAATCAGTTTTCAACAGAAAGTGCCGGTTAACAACATTTTTGATTGTGTGTACTTTGCAAGTCTTTCTTCAGGATTCCCCATTGTCTTGGTCTTTGTCAAAATTTTGGCTCGGTATGACGCGTCCAAATCTAGGTTGCTGCGCTAGCATTGATACTCAGAAATGTAGCGCATTCCCTTTCGTCTTCGGTTTAATTACCCAAGTTTGAGGTAGCGAAATAGCACAGGCAGAGAAAAAAGGGTTAGGCATCGCCCCCTCGGCCTGCTAGGCCTCCCTGCCCATGTTCTTTCTGAAGAAAGTCTTGCAAAGTACACACATTCAAAAATACTTTGCTAACCGGCACATTCTGTTGAAAAACTGATTACAGAATTCGATTCAGAATCGTAAGGCGAATCTTTACATCATATGAACATGCGTGATAAGTTCTCATTTATCGATTTCCGTTATCAATGATACAATCTTTAATTTTATTATTTGGGGATGTGTGTAGAGACAAAATAATGGTACAGGAGAAATTTCGTTTAAAAATATTTGAAATTAAATTTTTTATAGGCAAAAACTGATAACTCCTTATCAAATGATTAGAAATTATCGATTTTTTAATAGTAGCACCCGCTCTCTATAAGCAACCTAATGTACCATTTAAAATATTTTAGTTTTTCCTAGAACAATAGTTATGAACGAGGATGCATTTGGACGCGGCCGACTCGTCCGACGCGTCCTTGGTACCAAGATCCTGGGCGGGACTGTACATACGCATTGCCTACAATTCCAAGCATAATATGTATGTGCATGCATACATGCATACATGTGCATATTAGTGTTCACATCCCTCACACTCTTATAATTTTCCAGCTGCACTTCTTGCTTTCTACAGATTCATGTCGACCTCCCGGAATATGCTTATGCGCACGTACACATAAATCAAATATACAGAAAATTAAAAGATTATTCCATCTGCGCAAGCAGTTGCATGCATAATTCCATCTATTTTTGAACTATAAATATTAAAATGCCTTCAATGATATGCCTGTTTCATTTCCTTTCGCCTGATTCACCTGCTCGCTATGGCCTTTGCATACAGCTATAAATGAATTTCAAACCCAGTAAGTCATTTAAAAAAAGCTGTACTGATTTCGTGAAAATATTTAAATTTTATTTTTGGACGTAAAATTGTTGCATATTTAAAACGTTGCAGAAATGATATATTTAGGTCAAGTTAGAAGAAAGTCTCTATCGTTTTCTGTCTGCTATCTGCCTATTTGCGGACCGGCCAATAGTACGTCCGTTACCTTTAGAGCAAACTATTCTTGGCCCTATGTGATGCCCCATCTTCTGAGGAAGAACTCGGCGCAGGTTAAGCTCCTTACACCTTTGCTCATCCTCTAACTCTCTCACTCATCTGTACCTCTTTCCAGGATTTTTTTAGTCGTCGCTTTGTAGGCGCACAAAAAATAGGTGTACAGAGAGCGAGGAAAAGGAATGTGAAGACGAGAGAGCGAGTAAGATGGCTGTTGAAAATATTGAAGAGAATCGAGAGACGGAAAAGAAAAGATAAATCGAATGGATTAGAGAAGATAGTTAGTTTTGCCAACAGTTTGCTCTCTCCTCTCATTTTCTCTCAACTCTTTCCTTCCTCCCCTCTCGATCTCTCAGACTGCTGTTGACATTGCGTTTCGTCAACGACCCTTGTGGAAGCCAGAGAGATTTGCGAGATGGAGAGAGCGATAAAAACATTATGAACCACGAGAGAAATGATGTAGGCTAGAGAGTATAGAGAGAGAGTGTGTGTGTGTGAACAGAAGACAGAGAATAAAAGCACCACCAATAGATTGCCTAACTGTTCACGGAGGCGGGCATGTGACGGGGCGTTACCACAATGCGGTGACTTCTCTCTGACTCCTTTCTCTCTTTCACTCTCCCTCCCCCCTCTCTCTCTCGATTTCCTCTCTGCATCTTACAAATTCCTTCGTTCCCTCCCCTCACTCGATAACCATCTCTCTCTCTCTCTCTCTCTCTCTCTCTCTCATTTCCTTACTTTCTCACTCTGTCACAGTAAAAACAATCAACAGGCCTCGCAACGCTGACACGCAAAGCTTGCACAGCTTCGTCGTCACGCTGATCCATGGAGTGCTATCTCATTGCCACCATATAATTCTGCATTGTCTATCTCTTTCTCTATTCCTCTTTCTCTCTTTCTCTCTTACTCTTTTTCTCTCTCCCATCTTCCTCTCTCTTTCTCTCTATCCCTTTCACTGGCAACATTGGTCTCTTCCAGTCAGAGTGCTTCTCTGAGTATGCCCCGCGGTGCTTCACACCAGTCAGAGCCCCTCAAGCAGCAGCGATTCTCTTTTGGCGCGCCTCAATCGTATTCTTTCCCTTAAGCGCCCTCTGTGCGCACTATGCACCCTTAGCTTTATTTATTTGAGACCTATTTTCAATTCGTCGCAATGACTTTTATTTCATTTTTTAAGTCATTTGATACAAAAATTAATTCGCTTCTTTCGTGCTCTAATTCTCATTCGTAAGTTCAAATTACTTATTAGGATTTTTTTAAATTTAACTAATAATAATTAATTCATAACATAATTAATTACGTTAATTGCAGGAGCTTCATCTATTTTGAGATAAAGAAGTAGATTGATGGCGACTGCTCTCGCCCAGCGCTTCCAGGAAGCGCTGCCCTACCACGGCGGCTCATTTCAGGTTCGTTCATATTTTACATTCTTGTTGTTATCCTTATTGTTATTATTGTTGTTGTTGTTGTTGTTGTTGTTGTTGTTGTTTGCTTTTCCTTTCTGACGATTTGGAGTTTACCCTGTAAAAAT
Source organism: Allodiplogaster sudhausi (assembly GCA_945643635.1). NCBI lineage: Eukaryota > Metazoa > Nematoda > Chromadorea > Rhabditida > Diplogasteridae > Allodiplogaster > Allodiplogaster sudhausi. The sequence continues at coordinate 4,785,643 of CALZFC010000251.1, forward strand.
TGAACATGGTTCATCCTACTGCAATACGTAAAAAAATTTATATTTTAGAAGATCGGCTCAGAAGAATCGCACACAGTCGAGTCGTACGAGCGAAAGATTCACGGAACGCCAAACAGCGAGGTTTCTGTGTGTTTCGTCACTTAATTAGACAAAACAAAAGCTAATATAGGAGTAGCGATCACCGAAAAATATTTAAAATATTGCAGCATCTGCCCTGTGATTCCTCACTCTTATTCTCGCATGCTATTTCGCAGGTCGCACAAATCCGCTGCGTGAAAATAGCACGCGCGAATGAGAGTGCGAATGGCAGTGGCAATTTGAAATATCACATAATTTTTCGGTGATCGCCCTCCTTTAAAGGGTTTTTTAATTTCCACACAAGTGTTCTATTTTCATCCATTTCCATTCATAAGTATGACTTTATTCCTAATGCATATGAATTTATTGTATTTCAAGATAAACTTCTTTTTTTCTTTCCTTCAGCCTCAACGCCAATTCTCGACGAATCAATACACGGAACGTCGCACTTATGGCCGTGACGAGAACGGCGATGTTGTCGTCATGATTGAGAAGGATGCAAGTTTATTTACGTCATTATTATTATTTTTTTTAAATTCAAACATAACTTTTTCCAATATTAAAACTTTTTTATCAACTTTTTTACTAATTTGCTTTTGACCACTTCCTAGAGGAAGAAGAGAAGAAACGCTACCACTCTTTTGTCCTATCCATTTCCGTCGACCAAGCCTATATTTGCGCACTCTGCTGCTAAACGACTGGCTATTCTTGACGCCGCTTGATTTCCCCTTCATTCAGTGTTTCCTCCATTGAACCAATCCCAAATAGGAAGTCGGAAAGAAATTTCTGAGACTGAACCAGTTCTGAGCCATAAAGGTTTCAATGAATTAAAGCAAACATTATAAGATTCTTTTGCTTGGGGAAATTATATTTTATTCGTCAGCACTAGCAAACCTCGTCTGGTCACTACGGTCTGTCCCTTTTCAACTTCTTGTATTTGGGAAAATAGAAATCTGATAGCGTAGCGTATGAGACGTGGCCGTATTGAAAGCGGATAGAGGGAAAATGTATGTTGAGTGAGAGAGAGGGAGTGCGTGCAATATATATGTATGTACATGGAGAGAAAGAGATCCCTAGAGAGAAAGAGAGATATCGACAATGATCTGAATTGGGACACGCCAAACTATGTTTGTCTTCGTTGATGTCGATGAAAGCGGTATAGCGAATGAAAGTGAGAATCAATCAGAGGGATCTGTGTCGAATAAATCTATCTTTTTAATAAATGCATAATAAAGCTTGATTCACCTAAGATCGGCTTTCAAGCATGTTACATAAATTTCTTCATCTTAAGAATAATTTAAACTCCTTGTCCACGTTGACTCCTTCCGTCTCTTATAGATGTTAGCTCGCTTTTTGATACGCGAATGGCGTTTCGCCTTTCACAAAACTGCCCGGTGATTGCTTCTACTTGAGATATACCAGCCGGTCGTTGACAGGCATATTCTCGCATACACTAACAATTTCTTCGTGTTTACAATCTCTTTCGTGCACTCCCTAACTCATTTGACCCCACTCTCATTTTTCTCTGTCAGCTTATTGCATTCTTTCGTTTTTTTCTACGCCGAAGTCGCTTGCTTTGCTACTTTTTCGCTGATTCTCGCATGTGGCACAGCACTTTTCTGTTTGCTACTCTCTTGATTACTGGGAGCGTGGGTTAAGAGAGCGGTGAGGGGGGAAAGGAACAGGAAGATGGAGAAAGGAGAGAGATAGATTGAGAGAGAGAGAGGAAGGAGCAGTTGGGGGGAAGGAAAGGGGTTAGTGAATCATAAGGTAAGCAAATGGGGGAAAATAACTGGCGTAGCGGAGCAATTAAATCAGAATGGTTTGGGGGTAATATGTTGATGTCTTGGCTTTACCTTTAATGGTACACAATTTTTACATGTAATATGTTGACTACTTCGTCTTGTCGGATTGTGTGTTCTTGACCGTGTGCTTTCTGCAGAATGGGCAAACACTGATGACATGCGAGCCTCGCGTTCGCGTGTCCGAAAGAGGGAAAGAAAGGATGAGCAGCCCGATATCTTGTTTATGACTCAGACGCGGAGAGTACAAATAATGCAAAAAAGAGCAGCAATAAAAACAATGGGAACGTTGATCGGATTCAATCTACGCGCAGAGCAATGAAATGCAAACCATATTCTCACTCTGTCTCTCTCTCTCTCTCTCTCTCTCTATCTCGCTCTCTCTCACTCTCTTTCTCTCTCTCTCACCTCAATTCACTCTCTCGGATTTTCCTATCCTCTCTCCATGCAGTTGTCTATTTTTCACCCCGATCCGTTTTTTCACTTCTCTACATAAACATTACCCTCCTCTCTTTCTGATGGAGGCTGAAGCACGGCGCAGAGAACAGCAAAGCCTTCCATTTAGCTCGCTTCCTCTGACTCTCTCACTCGCTCTCTCTCTCTCTCTCTCTTCCCTCTCCTCTCTCTCTCCCTTTCTTTTTCTTTCTGTCTCTAACACTACTCACTATCTCCCTCTACCAAACTAAAGCTCACTCCTTCTAAATCCAACACCGATCTGTCGTTCTTTCATTGCACTCATTGATCAAATATGTATACCCAATGTCACTTTTTCCTTCATTCTTCTTTCTTCCTTCTATTAAACATAATAGAGACGACTTTTCATTCTTGAAAAGGGGACATATTTGTTATAATAGTGTTGCATGTTTATTATCCTTTCCAACCGAACCTCTTTCAAAATTTAATCGAACAGAAACCAGTCAACTATGCACATATTTCTGAAATTTCGAAGTTTAATTGAATTTCCGAGAAAATCGTTGTATAACTTTATTATTGTTGCGTTCAATAGGTATTTTATTGGCGGTTTCTTTTATTTGATTCTTTATTGCTTACTGTATGGATCTCCAGCTCTCTCTCTCTCTCTCCCTCTCTTTCTTTCTCTATCCCTCACTCTTTTCAGCCCAAAGAACCCGTGCGTCCGGCGACGCCGGTGCGGCCACTCGAGCCGCTCGGACGCGACTCTCCAAGAGACATGCATCTTCTGCGGTCAGAATCCAAATCATCGAATAACAGAAACTCGTATTTTTTGAGCATTCTCAAAGCGTTGAGAAGCTCTCCTTCGGCGTAGGCTATGTTTTCGAGACCATTCGACATATGACCATAAGAGAAATGTAACTTGCTAACATTTCTCTTATGGTCATATCTCGCTGACCATGACCCGGAGCGGCCGATAGATGTCTTTTGATACAATACGGGCGGCCTAGATTGCACTTTACATACTTCGGAAGGCAAAGGGGCATATTAGCGTAGCCTAGTCTTCTTGCGTAATATATCTCCACATTTAGGAGAATGTACGTAATAATGTTTTATAATAAGATATTTAAAAGAGTAATTATATGTATTGCAGGCCCGCCAAGCCACTCGAGACGCTTCCACTCACGACGATCCCTCGAATCGAGACTCATCACTCTTCTCATCACGGCTATCCACAACAGCAGCAGGCTCTCCCGTACTACCGGCGAAGCAGCGCCGCCGCCAGTCCGCGCTCTGTACATATTGAGCGTTCGTCATCTTTTTCTTCTAAAAAAAATATTAAAATTTCTTAGTTCAATTTTAGAATATTCCAATCTATGAATATTAGATTATTCCAATCTATGAAGTTCATTTTTAGAATATTCCAATATATGAATATTCACTTGAATATTCCAAAATCACCCTAGAATTGAGCGTTCGTCATGTTTTTCTTCTAAAAAATATTAGAATATTCTTATTGTTAGTTCAATTTTAGAATATTCCAATCTACGAATTTTAGAATATTCCAATAAATTAAGGTCAATTTTAGAATATTCCAATCTATGAATTTTAGAATATTCGAATCAATTAAGTTAAATTTTAGAATATTCCAATCTATGAATATTCACTTGAATATTCCAAAATCACTGAGGAGTATTCCAAATTTTTTTATCGAAAAAAACCAGAAAAAGGCATCTTTTTTACCCTTTCCAAACTATGCAACGCCTTCTGATCCAGATGATCACTCGCCGCGTTCTGTCGCATCGGCGCCTCTCTCACCACGCTCCACGACCTCCAGCGGCGTCAGCTCTCTCAACAGCGTCCCGCCGCTCAAGAAGGTCGTGGCATTATAGGGCACAGCTAAAAATTAATAAAAGGAAGTAAATATTAAAGAGACATAGTCAATCGATATTGCACGATTTATACATATTTTACTCCTCCAGGTGACTCGCAAGTCACGTCTCGTCTCGATCTACGACGGCACGCCATTGACGCCATTTACGGAAAAAGTGCGCAATCTATAACAGGCGGCTTTCAAACAGCATAAGAATCTTTCCTAAGACATTAACTTGTATGCTTATTTCAATATTGAGCGTTCGTCACGTGTTTTTTAAAAGTGATATTGGATTTGAACTTTAGGTGACGTACGAGCCCAAGTACCCTGAGCCTGCGGCGGCAGCCGAGTACTTTGGCTCTACCGGCTCGATCTACGCGGCTGACGAGAGGCCGATCAACTACGACAGCTACCGCGAGGGATACAGTGGTGGTGGCTACCGTAGTCAGCACGGAGATGGCTTCGACAGCTACCGTAGTCGCAATCTGGACAGCTACGGTAGCCGCAACCATCAGCATGGCTACTGGCCGCACATTGACTACAACAAGCGGCCGAGCTCGGCGAGGTCACGGAGGTACATTGTAAAGTGTATCCATTTCTTTCATTTTTTTATTATTGAAAATGTAAAGCCTATTGTTTTCTTCCCTCTTTTTCTCCAATTTCTCATCTCTATGAATCTTGCTGTTTATCTCTCTCTCTCTCTCTCTCTCTCTCATTCTCACCCACTTTCTCTTTCTCTCTCTTCAGCATGTCTCGTCTCTCCTTCTCTCCCTCTCCCCGCCGCCATCGCTCCTCTTCGGGCCGCCACGTCAGCATGGCCGACGAGTGCGCGTACATCGTCGAGAATCCGCTCTTTCGAGACTTTTGAAAATATAAATTTTCGCGCCAAATTTTACCATTGAATTCCCAAGGGTTTTTATATGCTTGCAACCTTTTCTTTTTGTGATTATTTGTTTAACGATAGGCTGGCTGCGATATCAATTTATGATTTACTTTGCTCGGTCTGCTCGAATAATGAACGATCGAACGCCATCTTCTATGCCTTTTTTTCATTTTTGTTCTTTTTTCGAACCCAATATTATAAGACTTCTCAAAGCTCCTTGATTGTCTTGGTTATATTGCCTAATTGCATTCGTTTCATTTCTATGCGAAAAAGGAGCAATCTGCTAAGACGATGAATAAATTAGCAAGCGTGTACATCTTGTTTGTTGAATGAGCTTGCAACTATCCCTTGGCAAAAAAAGTGAGCAATGTGATTGAAGGAAAAATGGGCCCTTGTCCAGTGGCTGATGGATGGTCGCGACCTCGGGGCTCATGTTTCTCACTTATTCTAACTCTCTCTCTCTCTTTCACTCTCTCTCACACTCTTTCTATCTCTCGTCCTCCCGCTCTCTAGCTCGCTCTCTCTCCCCCCCCTCTCAATCGCTCTCATGTTGCAAATGATGTGCTGCCAACATGTTGTATGCTGTTAGGCGAGAGAGGGTCTGAAGGTGAGAGAGTGAGAGAGAGAGAGCAGGAGAATGAGTGTGATAATGGAGAATGAAAGAGGCAATGAGATAAACAGCAAATTACTTGATCTCGAGGCTTCTACACAACATCAGGAAGTCGCTCTCTCTCTCTTTCTCTCTCTCTCTCTCTCTCTCTCTCTCTTTCTCTCTACTGCCCGCCCTATTAATCTAGCTCCAGTCCTCTGACTCATCTGCTGGCTCTCTGATATCCCTAATGTCCTCTCGTGTGAAATGAGAGAGACATGAAAACTAAACAGAAACATAAAATGGCAGCAGTTGCTTCATTGTGCCCGAGGCATCGAAGAGGGCCAGTGAGGAATGAGTCAGCAGATTGCGAAGAGATTCTATGTTTATTCCGTTTATATCGCGCCTCTTTATTTTCTTTTTATACACTATATTTGAACAAAGAGTTTATTAGAGGATTAAATAGTGTTCGCCTTAAAAATCATTGCTTCCAATAATTATAAAATTTCGATCATTAGCGTCTATTTATTTGTTTTTTTATGAAGAATATCAAGGCGTGATGAAATAAAGTGAATTAATGAGGATATGAAGCAGGAAAGTCGTACAAAGCTGATATTGTAATGAGTGTTTTGCTTGTCCAGAAAGAATGCTTCACTGTCTGCTCCTCCTCTCCTTCCTTTCTCTCCTTCAAATAACCGCCGCTCTGCTTTCGCCATGCGCCACGTTTGACGCGTGCGCAGCTCGCGTCACGACTTTTGCGCCGCTTCATGTTCAGCCGCCTCCACGCGAAGGTCACGAGATTTCTTTATCATTTCAATGTTCAGAGATCTCTTCTGAGTTACGACATATTTTCTTGTCATCGGAGACTTCCTAATGTGCATTTTTATCTTTTATTTATGCAATTTCAACTGACTTTATCTAACTTTCAGCTTGATTATATTAGCTGTCTCTCAACTTTTGCCGTTTTCATCGGTTGATTTTCCAGTAGACTCCATTTCCTCGCCCCTCTACGACTCCTTCTTCCCCGAGCAGCACCAGGAAGATTACGACCAGACGCTGTCCGAGGCCGACTTCCCTCTCTGCGCCTGTCACGGCAGTCGCGAGTGCACCCTCGACGATGAGAAGACGACCATCCAGCTAGATCGACACGTTCGCATCGCGTTCTGTCAAGAAGTCACTGAGGTTAGTCGCTCACTGCATATATTTATGTACTTCAAACCTTAAATTCTTTAAGCTAAACTCATCCTTAAATTGGCGCCTTTTTGACTGACACAAGTAGAAGAGAGCATGTGTTTTAGCGAAAAGTGACCACAGTGACTGTGTCGGAGCAAGTGTAATGCATGTGATATGCATTTTCTGTAAACATTCATCTATCTTTTGGGGAAATTGAGACAGAATATTACTAGCGTTTATGTACTGCTTTCCAATAAGGTGTAGTATGTATTTCCTCAAGTTTGTGAACATCCCAAAATTCTCCTTCTCCTCCTTCTTCTCAACGCTCCAAGGCACAGCCAAGACATTCTAAATTTATCGGAACACATGCTCCAACATTCTGCTTCCAGCTGGCGCTTTTATCTTTTTTTTATTAACTTTTTCCATGAGTATTACACCTTTCATACTTTTGCCAACTCACCTTTTGTCTTTGTTCGCCAGACTCTTTCTCTTCCCTACCAAAGTTCGAATACCAAACACAAATTCATGTTTTAGGCGGCATGTGGTACAAACAAACAATACTCCAAACTAAATATGATTATGTAATAAAGGTAATCGAAAATAATAATTAAGAAACTATTATTATTTGAAGTAGCATAAACGAAAAACTACTTATCATTATGTATCTCTACAAGAGTTGCTTCTTTTTGAAAGGCACTAATAATATACATACATGACACTTTTATTGTAGATAATACTAAAGTATGTACGATTATTAACAATACTTTATTACTGTAATTTTTGTGAAAGATTCTAAATTTAGTCTCAGATTGAAGTAAAAAAAAGAGGGAGTTCAAAATGTAAGTTTCAGGCGCTTCCATCGCGTTGCTACTCGCGTCGCGGTCTGATCCGCGTGGTCGGCACGACGTCGCCGACGTCGCGTGCGCCTGCATCGGTGTCGAAGGCGATCGCCTTCTGCACGTGCCCCTCCGGCTACAAACGCCTCCAGGCAGAGCCATGGGATGCGGCGCAGCTGGCCTTCCCGTACAAGTGCGCATGAAACGGGCGTTAAAGGAGCCATAAACTCACTCTTGAATTCGCGCCTTTTTGCCTGACGTAAGGGCGAGAATGAACGAGATTTAGAGACAAAAATGGTCAGAGAAATTCAAATAGATTACGGTTGAGTTTCTTGCTCCTTTAATTATGCCGCCTGTCACCACTTATTTATAATGCTCAAGACATATATACAACACGATCGATGTTGTTGTTCACTTCTCTCAAAATGTACAAAATTATGGTCATAAACCGTGCTCGCATTGTCAAGTGCTCAAGATAACGTTCACACGGCGTCAGCGCTGAAGATGCAGAAAATAAAGTGAGTGCCCACTGAAATGAAGAATCTTTGCAAGCAGACCGCGAGAAATACATATTTCAGACCTTAAGAGAGCCAATCTGAGAGATTCGACTAGCCGCGCCTTCATTCTATGGTAAAAGTTCCGGGAGCGGTGCGGGAACTTTCAGAATTCCCGCACCGGTCCCGGAAAGTTCCTGGAGAAAATCATGAGTGGTGGGCACTTAAATTACATTTCTTTAGCATGAAAATGTTTATTGTAGATAGATTGTTTATAGTAGATGAAAATGAAAATGTTTATAGCATGAAAATGTTTATTTAAAAAAATTATAAAATGTCCATGCGCACTTAAATTACATTTCTTTAGCATGAAAATGTTTATTCGTATATTTTATTACTTTGATACAAATTTTCAAATTAGAATTTCGTCGTAAGATGTTCTTCCTCCTGCACTACAATGAAGGTCAAACTATACATTGGATAGAAAAGACCATTTTAACTTGTAACAATGAGGACTTGATTATTTTTTGCCTTTTTTGGCTCCAATTGCATCGCTTTTCTCCAGCTGTATTAATAATCATTTGACGGAAAATAAAGTGAGAAAATATATAGTTCTTGAGATCCAAGGAGCAACATTTTCGTTGGAACTCATAGCTTTCTGGAAAGACGTAAGAAAGAATGTTTGAAAGAAAGAAAGCATGGATGAAAGTGGGAAGCAAAGTAAGAAATAAGGAATGAAAGGAAGACAAAAAGACAGAAAGTTAGTAGGAATAGTTAAGCAGGAAAGTAAGAAATATAGTTAGAAAGAAGGAAAGAAAATGAGTATGAAATAAAGTTAGAAAGAGATGTAGTAGGAAAAAAAGAAAGCAAAATAGTAAGAAACAAAGTAAGAAGGAAAGAAAGAAGATAAGTAAGAAACAAACTAAGAAAGAAAGAAAGAAAGAAAGAAAGATGCCTAGAAAAAATACCCCGGGCCTAAACGCGACATGGGTTCGAGGGTCGGTGAGCGTTACTTCCCGGAAATTGCTTTACTGCCAGAGAAAACTAAAGATAACCACGAAATGAGAGAGGCCAGACAAACCATATCTCGAGTAGGTTTGTCTGCGCCTCCACTTCTACACGCAATTTCTCGTCATTTCAAACGTCCGGGATTTTCCCCGGAGCGCTGGGCGCATTTGAGCAAAATCAGTCCGGTATCTTTCCAGGAGCGGTAAAGAAAACCTCCGAGGTTCCATGCTATAGCATATAAAAAGTCCGGGAAAGTTCCCGCACACCTCACGACAATTTTTTTTTGAGTTCCGGGACCCCTCACCGAACTTTCTTGAGAATGAAGGCGCGGTTCTTTTTTTTTTCTTTTTTTTCTCTTTTTTCTAAGTTCTTTGAATAGAGAAATCTCGATGAGAGGAAAGAAAGAAAAGTAATGTCAGATTGGCATATTCCAAACTACTATACGAAAGTAGGAAAATTGGAATTAGAAGACTAAAATAAGATGAGGAGATGAACTAAAAATATTGTGAATTAAGAGAGCCAATCTGAGAGATTCGACCAGGGCTCTATGTAAGGCATGTCGGGAACAAAATTATTTTTTGATTTTCTTTTCCTTCTGAAGGCTTATGAGGCATCCTAAAGAGACCTCAAAAATTATTTTCTTCAGTTTACCATGGATATGCACCGAAAACCCAAAAAACTTTAAATCACCATAACTTTGTACGTTGTTAACATATATTTATTTTGAATTGCTTATTCGATTCAGAGTGCATAAAGGCGCATAAAAAGGTCCTAGTGACATTTTGCAAAAAAATTATTAAAGGCCTCATTTTGGCATTTTAATATTTCGAGTGGTGCGTTTGGGGCATAAGCCCCCCCCATGTTAAAAAAAAAACTGAAGGCACCACGTGAAAGAGCGACCTTTTTACCCCTATTTAAATGCCTTTTACTAAAAAACTCCGATACACCTGTTTCAATATTTTGACATGAAGAGCGCGAGTCGGTCAAAATGGCGCATTTTCGGCCGCCGAGGCACCGTGCAAGCGCATTCTTCGATCCATAACTGCGCTCAATGTCAATATTACAAAATCGTAAGTATATCATCTAAGAGCTCTCACGGAGATCTTCAAATGTTGCATACATACTTTTGTTGAAAAGTTTCATTTTATATGGGAAATTTCGTTCTGTACAATTAGAAGGCTTAAAAAACAACTTAAAAACATTATCGCCAGTCGAAACATACATCATAAGAAAGAGGATGAAATTTGGTACAAGATAAAGCCCTTTCAATGGAATTAAATGCAAACGATCTTTTGTTATAAATCATACAAATAGTGCCAGTAGCGTTTCTGTCATTTCGCCCAAGAATTCACATTTTAGGTTATTCGAATTAGAATATTCCAATCCTTTTTTTCTACAGGTTTTCCATAAGGCCTTGCTATCCTACTCTTATGGCTTATAACAAAAGATCGTATGCCTGGAATTCCATTGAAAGGGGTTCATCTTGCACCAAATTTCATCCTCTTTCTTATAATGTATGTTTCGACAGGCGAAAATGTTTTTAAAGTAGTTTTTTTAGCCTTCTAATTGTACAGAACGAAATTTCCCATATAAATTGAAACTTTTCAATAAAAGTATGTATGTAACATTTGAAGATCTCCGTGAGAGCTCTTAGATGATATACTTACGATTTTGTAATATTGACATTGAGCGCGGTTATGGATCGATGAATGCGCTTCCACGGTGTCTCGGCGGCCGAAAAATGCGCTATTTTGACCGACTCGCGCTCTTCATGTCAAAATATTGAAACAGGTGTATCGGAGTTTTTTAGTAAAAGGCATTTAAATAGGGGTAAAAAGGTCGCTCTTTCACGTGGTGCCTTCAGTTTTTTAACATGGGGGGTTTTTATGCCCCAAACGCACCACTCGTAATATTAAAATGCCAAAATTAGGCCTTTAATAAATGTTTTGCAAAATGTCATTAGAACCTTTTTATGCGCCTTTCAACTCTGAATCGAACAAGCAATTCAAAATAAATATATGTTAACAACGAACAAAGTTATGGTGATTTAAAGTTTTTTGGGTTTTCGGTGCATATCCATGTTAAACTGAAGAAAATAATTTTAGGAAAAAATGTCTTTGAGGTCTCTTTAGGATGCCTCATAAGCCTTTAGAAGGAAAAGAAAATCAAAAAATAATTTTGTTCCCGACATGCCCCTGCTCGAGTCTCTCAGATTGGCTCTCTTAAAAGGCTCGGACATTCTGAACGAAGACCTTTTCATTAAATTCGCAATCAGCAAGAATGTTCTACACAAAATGACGTCCACAAAAAATCCAAACATATATTGAACTTGATACTGTGAAGAACGTTCAGAATTAAGAGATAAGAGAGAGAGAGAGAGAGAGAGAGAGAGAGAGAGAGAGGTAGAGAGAGGTAGAGAGAGAGAGAGAGGGGGGGGGAGATGAAGAATGAGAGAGAGACAGAGAGACAATTAAGAGTTAGAGAGAGAGAAAAGGACAGAAAAAGAAGAATAGAGAGAAAGAGATATATAGCGAAAGAGAGAGAGAGAAAAGCACAGAAAAGAACAAAAGAGAGAAAAGGACAAAAAAGAACAAGAGAGAGAGAGAGAAAGCGAGAGAGACAAGAGAGAGAGAGAGGGAGACAGAGAGAGAGAGAGAAGAAAGAGGAGGCGATTCTATATCCCCTCGATGACTCTCCAAATACCAATAAATGCGTTAGTCAAGAATACAATTTTAATATTCTAAAATCTGTAAAAAAAAAAAATGCCCAAAGCGGCACTTCTCTGTATCTTGTAGTATTGTGCACATGAAAGAGGAAGGATAAAAGACTGTTTATAATCATGTTTCAATTAGACAGTTGACATAAAGAACAACCAAATCAAGTAATTTTTTTAATTCAAGAAAACGGAAATAATCAGTCATGACAAGCTCATTCACACAAATTTCAGACACCTTACAGAAATCATGAATTACTCGATGCTACTAAAAATACGAGTATAATCTAGAATTAAAATCTATCACAAATCAAAATGACAATAACATATAAAAGCTTTTTTTCTTAAAAGAAAACCTACAGGTAAAACCTAACAGATGAAGAAAAAACCCAATCTTGGAATACTAAAACCCTACAGATGGTAAACACTACAGATCTTAGAATACAACTCTTGAAGTGAAGTCGAGCTGCTGGAGTGGCAGAACAGCTTGAGGAGGAAGAGCGAAGGCACCCAGAACTGTAGTTATTATTAGCATTTTTGAACCATGACAAATATGCACCCACTACCCAAAAAGACAATTGTTCTTTTAATCACCAAAAAGAACATTTCCATTTCGAGAAAAGTGCTTTTATCGAGAAAAAAAACGTTACAAAGGTTTTTTAAGCGTTCTATATAATGAAAAAAGATAGGAAAAAAAGCGTAAAAAATGAAATGAATAAACGAAAAAAGAGTAGCAATGAACCTGTACAGTATCCGTCGGCTGCTCGTCCACCCACACGAGGCCCTCGCCCATCAGATGGTCTAGCACGTCCTGCGCTCGTGGCTCCTCCGATCTCAAACATCATTTTTATTATATATATATTTTAAAACTATATTCATCATCGTTTTTTATTCATAACGGTATCACGTAATTAACTAGACTACCATTTTTCTCTTTTTAAATTCGCGGGCCTAAAAGTTGCAGAAAAACCACACAGATAACGTGAATTATATTCTTAATACTACTGCAATATCGAGGACCCAAAAGATTAGAGTGGGGAATGAGTTATTTATGCAAATTGCCATATCCATATCTGCTATTTAATTGCTACAATGCTACTGCTTTCCTTCCTTTTCCTCCCTACTCCCTCAATTCACAGCCATCGTTCTCTAGTCGTCGAAGATGTGCTCTCTCTCTCTCTCTCTCTCTCTCTCTCGCACAAGCCACTGGAGCCTTGCCACCTCCATGGGGACCTTGTCCACCCCCAACTCCTTCTGTGGCCTTGCCCACCCTATTCCAACGGCGAGATGAGCGGTTCGCTGTCCCTATATCCCTCCCCTCTCCCAATTTAAAATTCCTGTTTTTTCTTGGATCTTTTGCTCACTCTCTCTCTCTCTCTCTTTCTCTCTCTCTCTCTCTCTCTTCAAGTTCTCTCACCGCATCAAGAGTGAAAGAAAAATAAATGCAATGGTGATGTTTGTTAAGAGAGAGGACTGATACTGACAAAATGTCTTAAAACGAGCTTCTATTGTCATGTAAAAATTAGGATAGATAATTTTTTTAAAGAATTATCTATCCTAATGTTTCTTAATCGGGGTATAAAGAGAACATTTTGCAGCAGAAGCTGAATATGAATAACAGAAATGAGTGTGCTACAAGGCAAGAAAGCGTAAATGATGCGTGTTAGGGAGCGAGAGAAGAGATAGGGAGAGAGAGAGGGCGAGAGAGAGAGAGAGAGGGCGAGAGAGAGAGGGAGAGAGAGAGAGAGTAAGAGAGAGAGAAGAGATAGGGAAAGATCGAGTAAGAGAGAGAGAGAGAGAGAGAGAGAGAGAGAGAGAGAAGAGGGGAAACGATATATATACATAACCAAACCACATTACATTCGCGCATTAACACAAGTTTTTTTTTCGGAATGAGTAATTCACCAAGCGCGTTCTTTGTGTCGGTTCTTAAAGGGCGTACAGTATTACAACGGCACCCTATATACCGTAACCCTTCCTTCCTCTACCTTCGCTGGATGAACGGGGGAGCGCTTCCGTTAGCGTGGCTTGAGGTTAGAAGACATTCTTTCTCTGTATCTCTCCCTCTCTCTCCATCGCGCGCTCTCCCCTCTCTCTCTCTATCTCGCCCTCTCTCTCTCTCACTCATTTCTCTCTCTCTCTCTTTTTTACTCGCTCCCGCTCTCTATCAAAAGTATCAGCTCTTCGCTCCAACGCGCAACTTGAACAAAGAGCCAAATTTCATCTTCAAAAGCAGTAGGATTGAATGTAAATTTAAAACAAAAATACTGCATGGCTCAAATTTATGTTTTACGTGTCTGATTAAAGACTATTAATTTTTTCTGATATTTAAATTTAAAAAAATATATATATTTAAAAGAAATATAGCCTTGAATAGGCTCAATGCCACACTCAATCCTACCGCTTTTTGGCAACTAAACATGGGCATTGAATTAGAGAAGCATTGCCTTATGCTTAGATGGAATGTTGATTGAGAGAGAGAACAAAAAAGGGAAGGGAATGGTTAGAAATAAGGTTGAGTGAGAGAGACAGAGAGAGCAAGAAAGATATATAGAGAGAGAGAGAGAAAGGAAGGGAGAAAGAGAAACAGTGAGCGACAGCAAGAGGGAGACTGAGCGGCCGAAAAAAGGCGATTCCGTATATTCACTAGCCGATTTGGTTGTGAGTCGTATTCCCGACAAGAGGACTGCGCAGCTTCAATTACTTTAGCTTCTAGTTTCCATATAATTTCTTTTTTTATCTCTCTCCCGCCCTGTCTATTTCTACGCACAATTCAGTCCAGCGCTTGCTCCTTGGAATTTTTTTTTCTTTTTAGTTAACCTAAAATACTTCTATTAAAACAAAGTAATGGTAAAAAATAATAAAGAAGAATGCTAATATTGCTCTTATTGTTACTGCCAGAAAGCGCTTCGTCCTAATTTAATCTACATTGTCGACTTTCTCTCTCTCTCGCTCTCTCGCTCTCTCTCGCTCTCTCTCTCTTTCGCCCTACGAAAAAGCTACTATCTTTAAGTCTTCCTACGTTGCTCTCTTCCGTAACTTAGAGTCTAATTTTGCATTCAAAAGAAATAGGATTGAGTGTACATCTTTTGAAGAAATAACTACTAGATTCAAATTAACTTAATCTTCACATATTTAAATTCAAAAAAAAATACAAATAATAAATCATAGTCTTGAATAGACGCGATGTCACACTCAATCCTACCGCTTTTTGGCAATTGAAGATGCGCATTGCATTAGACAAGCATTGAGTAGATGGAATGTTGATAGAAAAGAGAGAGAGAGAGAGAGAGAGAGAGAGAGGGAGAGAGCAAGAGAAAAGATAGAGAGACAGAGAGGAAGAGTAAGAGAGAGAGAGGCAGAAAGAGAGAGACAGAGAGAGAGAGAGATTGAGAGAGAGAGGAAGAGAGAGAGAGGGAGAGAGAGAGGGAGACGGATGGAGAGGAAGAAATCGACAGAGAAAGAGGGAGAGATGGTGAGAGAGAGAGGTAGAGATAGTGTGAGAGAGAGGCAGAGATGGAGAGAGACAGGAAAATGGATATTTCTTCTTGATTCAGAATGATGAAAACAGAGGAAGTAAATTCATAATTACCGATTATCTCGTTAGAAAATTGCCTGGAAAACAAACGCGTTTTTGAATTATTGTTTTACCGCTAATTAAAAAAAATTAAAATTGATAATCCACCAAAGTCCCTGACCACCAAAGGAGAAGAAGGCGAAGAGACGCGAGTTCCCATCGAATCGATAAACCTTGCCGTACATCACGTAATCGTACAGGTCGCCGCTTCCCTCCGCTGAGCGTTCGCTGCTCTCATCGGAATTCTTCTCGGTTAGAATAATTGATTATCATACAAATATTTGTCAATATATGAAAACAGTTCAGGCCTCGGTGTCGTACCTGGCCTTCGCGACCTTCTACACTCTCGCGGGCTTCGTGGTGCTCCAGTACATCTACGCCCACGGGGCAGAAGTCAGGAACCCTCTCGCGCTAGAAACTGAAAATCTGGGCAATTCCTGGTTATTTTCAGCCGGCTCACGTCTACCAGCTGGCCCACCTGTCTTCGTTCCTCTACTCGAAGGCTCTCGGCCTCTTCCTTTTCGGCTCGCGCGAGCCTTTCGCGGCTGAGGAAGCCAGCAAGTAGAGCCTCGGGCGCTCTTCCCCCGTCCCGCCTCGAGAGGGCCTCCCTCTCCCCCTTTCGATCCTCTCACTCACCCCGTTCTCTGCAGAATAAAGGCCGAAGGGCCAATCATGGTTGTGTTGCATTACACAAGCAAAATAAGAATCTTTTCTATGCAATTCATACAATCTTTAAGTTTCAGTGCAAACAGAGTCGAGGCCAACTTCTTTTCTTCTTACAATTATACCCGGACCTCATGCCGACATTATTTACAGACACCAGAAATCTTCGATAGTAAACGACTTTCTACATGATTTTTATATTGAACGACAATCAAAACAAATGCTGCCTTCTTCTCCCTTCCAACATCTCACTCTGCATTTGGGAATCCCACAATTACTTGTTATTCGATTTCCCATACAGTAATGATGAAAACTTTTTAACCTTGCTTCTTCAAACGCGATTCTTGTTGTGTCCCATTTCAACTCAACAAGATAAGTTTATTGTGAGAGTTTGGGCATGGTGTCTTGACTAAAGTCCAGAACAAATAATTTGACTTTGTAAAAAATAAACATGTGACAAGTAAACTTACGAAACTGTCTCAAAAGCCAGAAAGCTGTAGTCCTCACATTTTCCTGTTGTTTAGGAACATTTATTCTTTGCGTTTGGATTCCAACTTGGCCAGTCTCTTATCCTTAATTCTGACAGGCACTGCCTCCTATGGTTCGGTAGGGCGAACAGCACGATCCGTCTGGACAAGGGAAAAATTCACATTCCGACGTTTCGGAAGCGGGCGCGCTCCTGTATATGTAACGTTTCCGTTAATTTTTTTCATTATTTAAATAATCTATTGAAGAAATGGATCTTATCAATTATTGTGAAGGCAATAAACTCGCACCCGCACTCGCTAGGAATTAGACACGTCCATGTTCGTGTGGTTGTTCCGCACCTTCCGCAGGAGGCGGAGCATTCAGTCCATGATAACCAATCAGACCATATCAGCTTGAAAACGAGTGGACATATTACTCGTTAGTATATGACCATATGTAATTTTTTTTTTAGCTCCAACTGTGTTCATCTTGTTCTTGATTATGAAGACTTATGTATATTGTTTACAGATGTCAGGAATCTGATTGTGAGTAATATGTCTCTGCAATCAACAACTTACTGGCGTTGTGGTCGTTGTGGTTGTCGTCAGTTCCTCCGCGTAGAAGTTGAGAACCTCCCCTGACCCCGCCGGGCAAGAATCTCCTGATTGTCGCTCAAAGTAGTCGGAGCCGGCAGGGACTTTCATCGATCACGATGCCCACGCACTTTTCTGTCTGAACATGCGTATAATTAAACAAAACAGCTACAAGAGACTGCACTTACCGTGTAACGCATGCAGTTTTGAAAGCAAATCAGATATTCGCTTGTTTTGATGCTTTTGAGCGGCTCGCCCATCCGCTTTAACCGAGTAAAAGTAGCTGCTGTCTATAAAGAAATCATACGCGATTTTGTACGTGATTACATTTTGTAGCAAAGTGATACGAATATCTTACCATCAACGGCAAAAGGACGCCGAAGAGAACGAAACTGCATTTTAATATTTTCTCTTGAATGAGAATCCTCCCAGGCCAGGCATAAGCTTCTCACAGAGGTACCTTTCACGATGGCTTGCCCATCCGTAAATGCTTTAGCCCTTCCTTCTTCACTTCCATACTTGTCTTCAGGTTTCGTTGCGCGGCAGCTAAGTGCTTTTCATCAGAATCTTGCTTCAAGCTTTTCTGAATCACAAGAAACAACCACACACTTCTGTGTCCTGTGAATGTTTTCTTGGATTCTTGGCATCAGGCTAGGATCGCGTCTCTCTCTCTCTCTCTCTCTCTCTCTCTCTCCGTCTGCCCGCTATCTCGCTTTGTCTTACTAGTAGCGCAATCATCTTGCAGCCTCATGCTGACCAACCAATAGAAGTAAGATTCAGCATGCCAGATTCTGCCCAAGCACGCACCGCTATTTTTTCCTTCGGCGGTGTACAGCAATTGGTTGAAAACCTGACGAGAAATCTGGTGGTAAAGGTTATTTCCCTATGTTAAGCGAGTCTTTACTACGGCGGCAGAAGTGAAGAAGAGATGGATGACGCACTGCTGGCATTTACAGGTACAGCATCGCCATCAACCAAGATCAAGACGGGAAGTGACCAAGTCAGGCTTGTTCCTCAGTTCGGCAACATTTCGAGAACAGTACTACCGTGGAGATATTGGTTGCGTTTTTTCGGTTACAGTTAATCACACTCTTAATTTAATTTTAGCTAAAACCATTGTACGGCTCTTTATTGCAAAACACAAGAGTTACTGTTCAGCATTTTACGCACTTTTATTTCACAAAGTCCGACGACTCTTTCTCAAGCTTTTCCGAATATTCCTGAATTTACGTTTGCTCTTACAATTAGTATTTGCTTTTCTTTAGAAATAAGGGCTTTATTTTAAACGTTTCAGGAGATATGTTGTTAGGGAGAAGCCTCTTCTTCGTCCGTCTTCTTGGCAAACATGAATTTCACAAATGTTTAGTAACATTTACTTTCTCAATTAATGAAAATTAGTCTACCGTAGTACGCGATAATGAAGACATTTTCGGCATGCCTACATGTGGACTTGTTTGAAAATGATAGACTTCGGTGTAGAATTCATACTGAATATGTAGAATAAACATTTTTTGAATATGTGTTTATACAATAACATTTAACTACCTAGAATACACAGATTCATTCGACATTACGAGTGGTGAAGAGGAATATGTCCCGTTTACCAAATCATAAGCCTTGTATCGCTTTAACTTGTGCAACAAATTGCAATGTCAAAACTGCTTGCGACAATTTTATTGTGGACAATCGATCACATTGATTATTCTCAAAATCCTATTTTCTTTTCTTTTTTTGAGAAATTACCATCAGCGTTTTATATCTTTGCTGCTGTGCTGAATAGCCGTTTCTTTCATTTGCGAAAGTATATTTAGATTGTCTGAAGCAGGCAAAGTTACTTAGCATCCTAGCGACAAAGGATTCTTGCGAGGTCGACTAAAAGAAAAAAGGAAGCGAAACACTGAAATCCTTCTAGTCGTCTGTTGGGAGAAGGAAGATGTTCGTGCCTTTGACAAATATGCCGACGTGGCTTTATATCGCTTGCATACTTACAATCTATGAGGTAAGCATTTTCTTGACTTTCCTACATCGAACACTGTTGTGGTAAATATTTAGTTTTAAACTTTTAGAGCATGTTTCTATCAGATTTTGCTTTAGAAAAAATTCAAATTCTCAACGTCCGGAAACAAAACTAAATATGAATGTACTATAAGTTTCCACGTTTCTGATAAATGCGATATTAACAGTAAAAAAACCTGCACAACCATGAATTTTCAATTCAAAGCATACGTTTGTTTTAAATTCATGTATAAATGTGGCTTTTAAATTATTCTGCTGCTCTCCTTCATAGACCGGAGCGACTGTCATCCGTTTCCAGCGGATCGGTCAGGAAGTCGGGCCACTTCCGGTGGATGTTGATAGCAGATGCTTTAAAGGAACTATCCATGGAGTTTAGAACCCGCTTGCGGAGAATTAACGTTTGAATTCGCGCATGATATTGCAAAAAGTTTTGGCGGTATGCTAGCACAGTATCCATCACTACAAACTAGACTTTGTGAGTCTTTTTCTCTCTGCCTCTCTTCTCTTCCCTTGAATCTCAAGCATAGCTTGCCGCTTCGCACCTAGTTTTCACCTTCTTTCTGGTAGAATGAGGGTGTGCATATGTAGAAAATAGGCGAGGGATGATGACGTCACTCCCTAAATTCTACAGTACGACGTGGGGAAATGTGGTTTTTCTCCTGAGGGACCCCTTCAGGACGCATTCTCACTTTTCCTAATGATGTTTCTAGTTGGACCGGATAGTATTAACAAAAAATTCAGCAACATTGTAATCTCCATGGATAGCTCCTTTAAACAGTGCACGGATGTCTCGGTAAGTTTCCTCGTTTTGTTGAGTCTCTCCATAAATGCAAAGGAAGATGTGCTTGTGAGTAGATAAGAGGCGGGAGAGGGGATTATTCTGAGAGAGATATAAAGAAGACCGCTTGTGAAGGAAGAGAAATAACTTGACAGTTCGTAGCTAATAAACAGTATGGAATGGTCGAATAAATTTGTTTGCTGTATCCACCCCCCCCCCCCTCCCTCACAATTTCTCACATCACGGAAATTTCATTCTTCATTTAAAACAATTTTCATCTACTCCTAATTTCTCTCAATTTAGTCACATTTAATGAAATTAAGCAAATAAATAAGCTAAGAATGCCTGGTAACGTCAATACACTGTTGTTCAGATCGAAGTGTGCGCAGGAGTTGGACTGAATGGAGAGACGCTCGCCTGTGAGGTGTTGGCTCCGGAGAAACCTCCCACGGCTGGATACGCGCACTTTGTGAGGCATGACGAGGGTGGCTCGTGCGGCGCAGGAACGGCAGAAATCATCGTGAACTATGACAGGACGGATGTGTTTGAGATGGAGTTCTTCGAGCAAATTGGCTTCGGAGGTTTGCTAATACAAATGCATGTGTGATACATTTGGCTCGATAACGGATACTAGTTATAGAAGAAGGCAAATATGATTACCGAGCCTAGTCCCTGATTGCGTAATAAACTTGTAAACAGTGAAATAATAGAGTCCTTTCAAAAAGCCTTTTTTAAACCGACCTTTGGAATAAGGACGAAAGTAGAATGAAATTAGATATTACACTGCGTACTTGTTCCGAGACCTTCTTCGCACACTCACAGGAAGGTGGATAAGGATCCAGAAAATAAACAATGACGAATGCGAAAATCTACCGGTGGCCTGGCGCGACTTTGCATCGTCTGCGAGAATCTTTTACCAGGGATGCGCGAAGCTCTTCGAGGAGGTCAACTGCGTCGGAAACGTCATAGAAGTATGTGGCATACATTCTATTACTGCTCAACTGCGAAGAGTCAATGCTATACACAGCATTGACCCCTCGCCGTTGAGCTAATACTGTACAGTTGTTCTGCTATCATTTATCCAGCCGTATTATTCGAATGACGCTTCTAAAATATTCCAACAAAATCTCACCTTTTCAGTCTAGTATTTGTTTATTCATTCAAGGAAGTTTTTTTTTTAACAGTTTGTCATTTTAGTGATCTTTTCTGTCCGGCATTGCTTCAATTAATAGCCAATTTTCCCAATCCCTGCTTTTATGTGTAACTTGTTCTGGACAGAACTAACAATTCAACACTAGTTCTAATCAAACCGACACTGCAACGTAAATATGCATGTAGTGACAACGTCTGATTCTTCCGTTCTCTGAAAAATCATTTCGCACATTCCATGATGGTTGCTTCCGTTTTCTGGTATGGCGAGCAGCATGACGGTTTGGGCGCGTAGCACGGCTGTTTGGGGCAGTCCTCCTCCACGGTCCACTCGGTTCTGCATTCCAAACTCACTTTTTTCTCATTCTGCCGGCTCCTTTTGTACTTACTTTCTTTTAAACATGTTTTAACAGTATCATCTGATTTAAATATAATGCATAATGTTGTAATTAATGAAAAATCGTACCCACAAGCGAAGATTACTGGACATTCGCGCGTTCGGTTACGAGTGCCGCACATGCCGCAATTGTCTGTACATGCGCTCCATTCCGACCATTCAGCCCAGGTGTACCTAAAGGAACTGGTTAAGGTTTCAATTGGCCGAACACGGGGAAGTAAACTGCAGAATAATACAGATGTATGAAGAATGTATGTATATATGTATGTACCTCATATTAATGCTATTGTATGAACTCGCACTCACTGATTTGCATTTATGTATGCTACTTAAATGATTCACTCACTGTAGCGAGCGTCGTGGTGGTCGTGGTGGTGGTGGTGGAAGTGGTTGTCGGGGTATCCGCATGGAAGTTAAAGATCTCAGCGGAACCCGTGTTGCATGTCAACTGGTCGACTTGCCGGTCGAATTAGGCGAAACCGGCAGGGAGGTTCAGCGGCGAAAAGAGGACGACACACCCGCCAGAACCGTCGATTCCGACTCCAACGCATTGGTCGATCTGTGAGATACAGCGTTACAAAATTTTCATAATAAACACTTTTTTCTAACAGTAAAGCATTCCTATGTATATTAATTAGTAGAAAATTCCTAAAAATTGAATTTGAGAATAATTACAAGACAGGCTCGAACGACGTTTTAATAATGCACAATCATCCCAGATCTCGGATAAAATAAATTTGCTATTGGAATGACTTCAACACGTACTGGGTATGTCATGCAGCTTTGAAAACAGGAGACAGACGTCAGGGTTTGCCTTGATTGTTGGAAAAGTTTCCCCTTGCCGCTGGAATCGAGTGAAAGCGGCTTCTGTCTAACAATAAGGAAGGAATGGAAGTTTGCTGCAGTTGAATTTGTAAGCAAAATTTGTCATTTTTATTCATCTTACACATAAGTGCATTAACACGCAGGTGAAGACAATTGTTTGAATCGGATTAAACAAATTTATAAGGATTACCTCGTTGACATTAAGGAGAACGACGAAACATTGCAAACATCGCATTCTCATCTATTCAAGGAGTTTTCGGTTGACCCCTTGGATTTATTCGTTAAGGATTACTCAGTGAAAGCATTTAAATATACTGAGAGTTCATAGATATGGAATATCTATGAACTCTCAGTATATTTAACTCAGTATACTTTGAAAAAGAATAGGCTCCATGTAACTTTCAAATTTGAGCTTTCTAGACTTTAATAAAATAGGCTTCGAGCCCTGCTCCCGTTGCTCCCCTCATCGTCGAGCTTGCTTTATATTATTCGCTCATCGTCAAGGAGCGATGCTGGGCAATAAATTTCTTTTTGAAAAGCTAACGATATTTGCGATGTGAGTTTCCAAGGTCTCAAAAAAAAACAATTTCGGCATCTTTATTCCTTACGCTCTTGGGCTGTTTCAAGCCTAGTCACATGACTAGAATAGATAAATAAAAAAAGGTTGCCTTGCGAGCAATAAAGGAAGGAATGGTATTGCAAACTTCAGCTTTGTCTATTCCATAGGTGCTTTGTTGTTCATTGGCCTAGCTGTAATCTTCTTTCAAATTTTTTCAATAAGAAAGTTCTCGTAGTAGACGTCAACCTAACCGAATGAGAGCGCTGCTCGTACTACAAGGCGCACCATTTTAGGGTATTAAGACTTCTACTCGGCACTTCTGACGCAACTATGATAGCAAGGATGAAGGGGCTCGAGGCTTTTTTTAGAAGAGAATTGCTCAAGTGATACGCTTTCCTCTCAATCTTCCACATTATATATCCTTCACTAACCACAGCCATGTATGGAAGAGCACCTGTGATTTCAGATCGTGCTAGCTTCGTTGTAATACACAAGAGCGGCGATAAAAAGTATAAACAGTCTTGCGAACATGTACATACCCTCGAAAACAAAAATTTTTAACGGTCAAAAATTACGTTGAATCTCATTAAAAATCGTTGGTTCTAAGAAAATGCCATTTGTGTTCATTATAGTAAATAACGCTCCTTCAAGTCAAAGAAGGCCGACGCGCCAACAGCTCTGAGTCGGCAGCCCGTTGACAAGGAAAGTGAGTGTTGAGAGAGATAGAGAGAAAGAGAGAGAGCCAAATAGAGAGAGATGCGATGGAAAGAAGGGAAAAGAGAGAAAGAGAGAGTTGAGAAAGAGAGAGAACAGCGGAATGAACATCTGGAGACTCGGGGCCATGTCAGAATAGCAACGACATTTGATCATCGAGCAGGATATCGTCGGCAGAAGAGATTATTTCGGCCACCTCGAAATTCTACTTTTAGTATAATTATTTGCAGGATAACTTTTATTTCAATAAAAGATGATTTTTTTTAATGAAGACCATGGCTGCCTGCTGGCGAACCGCTTCGTAGTCAGAATCAACCACTGTGTTGTGGAGATCGTTCACTTCGGTGAGACGGGCAATGTAGGCGTTCACCAGTTCAGTACTTGCAATCTGGAGTGAAACTTAGAGGAAGCGAGAGAGAGAGAGAGAGAGAGAAAGAGAGGGAGAGAAAGAAACAGAGCGAGGAAGGGAGAGGAAAAGAGAGAGAGAGATAGAAAGAGAGAGAGAGAGAGAGAGAGAGAGAGAGCAAGAGAGAGGAAGAGCGAGAGAGGGAGGAAGACAGAGACAGAGTGAGAGAGAGAGAGAGAGAGAGAGAGAAACGCTGTTGTGTCTGTCGTACTTGTCTGTCTTTAATAGCAGCGGCTGCCTTGGTGGCCGAGAGAAGTAGCAGACGATCTTTGGGATTAGAAATGAGAAGGCGAGGACGAGTGGCGTAGTAGAGCGAGAAGATGAGGTTCACGACAGGGAATTAGACTGGAAGGAAGTCAATTAAGTTGTCGATTAATATACGATCAGCCAAAAACCCAATGAACAAATCTGACGTTTTGTAAACTTTCTCGAAAAGATCTAAAAGACCATCAAGGATGGGCGTCATAGAATTCCATTATATGTTTATCTTCGTTCAGGTCTACAGCGACAGTGACCGCGCTCATCAGCTCATTCAGTGCCTGTAATTTCGGCACCAGGCTTGAATAAGCCGCCGGGCGATCGAAGCCACTTGACAGGTCATAACATAAGTGTGGTCAGCAAACTCGTTACCCGGTTTAAACAATGTAGAAATTAACCTGGGATAACCAAGAGTTGAACACTCAATTGCAGAGATATGGGATATTTTTGTGACTATACAATGTAAGCTTGCATTTCTGCTCGGTTCAAACGAAGACTATACAGGCAATTCGTAGACACATGACATGACATGTTCGTAGAAGCAAATCTTTTGATTGTCCATTCATCCTTCATTGTAGGTTTCATTGCTTTTCCCCTTGACAACAAACGACTATTCTGAACGAGATTAGTACACAACCCGGACTGTATGGGAGCTGAAACAGTATTTTTAATGTCGTCATATCTTAACGATGCATGAATAAATTAATAAATAACCATAGGCACGCATATAGCGAGTTGGATGCTTCGGGGAAATACCCGGAGAAACGCGGAAGCATACGAGAGATGCCGGGAGTAATCTGGGTGCATACGGGAGATACCCAGAGTATACCCACACTATTACAGAAGCCACCCATAGTAATGTAATATAAAAAAAATTCTTAAAATAAAGGAAGGACAGTTGCTGTTGATGTGCTTACAATGAGTGGTCTCCTCTGCTCGAGCTTCTTCTCTCCTCCCACCAAACGTATTTTTCTACCATCCAATTGTGAATCCCAAAATAAAGTGGCTTCTTATCCGGTCTCCAACACAGAAAGAGCGAGAAAGATAATGATAATCTCGTTGAATGCGACCTTGTTGTGCCCCGTTACAAGTCGATCCTAATACATTACTGTATTGTGAGAGAGTTAGCGCGTGAAAAAATCCAGTGATAAATTATGTACTATGTGAGTAGGTAAATAATGACTTCGGCTCCGGCTATTTATAATAAAACGACGTAAAATTACAAAGGTATCTCAAAAACAGTAGAAATCAAACCAAAATTTCCGCTGTTTTGGATCATTTATTCTATGCATTTGGAGTCCAGTTAGCCAGTCCCCTATTATTCGCAAAAGTTGCCGTCGGAGTACTTTACTTCTACTCCTTTACAGCAAGTTGCCCTTGGATACGGACACGCCGCTTCGCCACAGCTCGACGTTTCGGTCTCACGCTCGCTCCTGTAAATGGAACGTTTCTATTTAATTTTTTTTCATTATTTAAAGAATCTGGGAAGTTAACGTATTTTGCCAATTATTTTGAGCCGTAATGTGGAATTTATTGTGGCATAGCAAAGAGACAGAATAAGAGAAATCTCGAGATTCTTCAATTTGTTTGTTTTTTTTTATAAATAAAACTCGCAAACGCACGCGCCATCAACTGGGCACGACCGCGTTCTCGACTGAGTTCCGCACCAGCCGCAGGTGTCTCCGCACTCTGTCCAGGATGTCCAGTCGCATCATGTCTGCTAGAACGAGTAGACCAATTAATACTAAGCGTTAAGATGTGTATTTTTATCTGAACGTGTCATCCACACCAATGCGTGCGTTTTAAACTCAAAATGAAAACCGTAATCTTGTGTTTGATTATGAAGACTTGCATACATACATATGTTCAATAGAGATGTTAGAAATGTAACTAATCTGATATATCCTCTATGAAATCAATAACTAACTGTCGGAAGAGTAGTGGTCATGGTGGTCGTGGTAGTGGTCGTGGTTGTTACCAGTTCCTCCGCGTAGAAGCTGGTGACCGGCCCTGTCCCCGCCGGGCAAGAATCGCCTGCTTGGCGCACGAAGTAGGCGGAGCCTGCCGGGACCGCCGGCGGGGCAAGGACGATACTGCACACCCCTCCACCATCGACTGAGACGCCCACGCACTGGTCTGCCTGAACTTACGAGGATTCCTATGACATCTTCAAAAAATGTTATGCTATCAAATTTGAGGCGTTCTTTATATTATTAGTAGGATTATGTGGCTCTTTTATTACTTGAGTAATTGTTCGAAATTCGAAATTCGGTATTCTATATAAACAGAACAGCTACAAGAGTGTGCACTTCCCGGGTATTTCATGCAGTTTTCAAAGCAAGGCAAATGGTCGCTGCTGCTTGCTTTGATGTTTGGAAGCGAATCGCTAGTCCGTCTTCCGTAGTAGGGAGGGCTGCCGAAATTGCAGCGGCGAAGCGACTTGACCCTGTCATTGAGATTCTGCTCGCAATGAGTGAGCTGGTCAGTGCAGTCGCTGTTACTGTAGACCTGAACGAGGAGAGCCATAATCTTCTGGGGCGCACACCTTTCGTGGCATTCCAAATACCGTGAATTCCGTTATGAAAACTCCTGTAAATGTATGTAAATGATAAAGAGACCGCCAAAGAATGGTCCGTGCAATTCTCGCCGAGAAAGAAACGGGCGCAGTAGCCAAACATGAAGACTGACGACGCGACTCCGTGCCATTCCAACGGCAGATCCACGCAGTCGTTGCTGTCGCTCTCTATCGTTATGTACTTTCCTGAACACATTTTTAGAATCAACTATTTCTTACGCCCTTCAACGTCCTCTTTCATCAGATGGATGATGT
This sequence comes from Allodiplogaster sudhausi, assembly GCA_945643635.1. NCBI lineage: Eukaryota > Metazoa > Nematoda > Chromadorea > Rhabditida > Diplogasteridae > Allodiplogaster > Allodiplogaster sudhausi. The sequence goes on from CALZFC010000251.1 coordinate 4,812,736, forward strand.
AATCATGGGTTTCCGCAGCGATATATTAACAATAAATTTTACTGTAAGTTTAAAATTAGCTTTTTCCCTCCTTCTTCGCCAACCTCCTTGGTTCTTGTGCTCGTAGAAGCGAATCTCCCATGCAGCTACGCAAATGCAGAGAAACATTGCTATGGCAAACACGGATCGAAATGCCATGTTCTCTACAATCAGTATGATAATATATACGTATGTATATATAAAATTTAAGCAAATAAGGAATTCGAAAGAATTTCTGTTCCATCAAAAACGAAAAGGAAGCGACTATTCTTTATTCCGATAAAACGTGGGCCAAGTATACTAATGACAATCGTGGGAAATATATGACGGATTGCAAAACGCAGAAGAATACGGAGAGCCACTCACAAGAGAGGAAATGTCATCACTAAAGGAATTCTTACATACATACATACTTAAACAATCCATCAGTGCATCGATTGCAGACAATTTTAAAGGGGACGAGGGGGGAATATGTCAAGCTCATATTGTCAAGGTGAGAAAGTAGGATTTCCCTAATTATTCTGCAGAATTCTAAGCGCCAATTTAAACGCACTTGAATATGGCTCCTACAACATCCTTTTTGTATGGTTCACAGCAGGTCGGGCCACCGCCGGAAAAGGAACAAAGGGAATCTGCGCACGCTTCAACTTCGCTGCCATCGCTTCTGAAATCATTTTTAGCGACGATGGCAAATCAAACTAAATATAAATATATAAAAAAAGAAGAAAAAATATTTAAATTATAACCCGCATGCGCCATCCACCGAACAGGATCGGGTGCGACTCCGTGTGCCGCAGAGCCCACACGTCGCTGAACACTCGCTGAAAGCCGTCCACTCCGACCACGTCGGCTCAAATTTGATGGATGTATCAAATTATCTCTCTGTTAGCGAATGTTTCAATGAAAATTCAAGAATGTAATTATGATAATGTTGTTTTGTTTAGTAAAAAGAATGAAAAACATCAACTACAACTTTAGCTGTCTTTACGGTGTCTGTCGTTGTTATTGCAGTCGTCTGCTCCGTTACTTCGAAACTGTCGAGCTCCTCAAATCCATCGCCGCAGGTCTCCATTGTTTTTCGCTCAAATATCGTATAGTCGGCCGAAATATCCTCTGCTGCCGTCCAGAGAAGCGAACAGTTGCCAGTTTTTGCTTCAAGAGCAACAGCGTGGCATGGATTCGTCTGAACATAAATATTTGTTTGCTGTTATTGTAAAATCTGTTTAGCAGCTTCCAAATATTTTGTAATTGTGCTGTAAAATGCAATGAAAATTGCAACGTTCAGCTTCATGCGAGAGAAAAAAAAAGAACAACTTTAAATGGTTTGCTTGCCAAATTGCTGATGCATTCTTCAAAGCAGCCCCTCTGGACGACATATATGCTCGGCTGTGGACCCAGCTTGTACTGGAAATGATTTGAAACCGCGGCGATCTTCTAAGAGGAGAGGGTACAACATTTTAAATATATTATTAGAAACGTGGTATTTCAACTTGAATCATAGAAGATTGTACCTCAAAATTTTCTCTTTTTAAAATTACCTGTGATAAGAGTAGAAAAGGGACGAACAACTGCAGCTCGGAAGCATCCATTCTCACATGAAGGGAAGACATCGCGACACTTCGAATACGCCCTTGTTCTTTTTCTTTCTCTCCACTTTGTTTTGGGGCTAACATTCTTCTTTCGTTATTTTCTTCGTTTATGTTGCTTGGCAGCGCCATTTTGAGTCTCGCGAAGAGTTGAAAACAAACCATAGACTCTTTTCAACACCTTGTTCTTTTTCAATGTGTTTAATGTTATACTTTATTGCTGAAGGAGAACCAAATGGGTATTACATCTCACATTCAGTCATTGAGAAAAACCTCAGAAAAAATCGCAAAATAAACTCTTTTGAACATTTTAAACATGGGGAACAAGGGCTGATGATAGAAAGAAGAGTAGAGAGAGAAAATAATTGATGAGCGACTGAGCATGCTCAAATGTCATCGAACTCTGAAATGATGATGTCGATTCGGGGACACCGTATTACATACATAAATGCTTATTTTATTAGTCACTGTGCGTGATTATTAGCAGTTTCGTTTCAAGACAACGATGTATTTATTCATGACAATGGTCATTCTCAATCATAAAGACATTCTCATGTTCGGCCAATCCATGCATAAAACTTTTCGAATATTTCTCTAGAGCTAGTTACCGTGTACTGAGTTAGAGCTGACTTCTTTGCATACCTATGAAGGCGCTCAATTTGTAATTACAACAATATCAGAGATGCTAAACCTTCTTTTTATTCTTAACGCAAATATGCCCTTGGTTCGCGGAGGTTTGGATGGCAAAGCAGAGGAGGAAAAGAAGTTTCCTTCTCTCAAAGCAGGTCTCTCGCTTCCCGGGCTCTAACCCTTTTGCGTGACTCCAAAGGTAGTGTCTCCCAGCTCCTGAAAAGCATATAGAAGCCGATATATTTGTTCATATGGCATCAGAAGCACCCTACAATCGACGAGTTTTGGACTTCAAGTAAACTGCGCATCCTTGTAATAGTGAATGACGAACCGATGTCGCGGGCGCGTTTCCAATCGGCCTTACGTACGACGCACTCTTCTGAGACTTGGTCTTGCTTGTTCTCACCTAAAAACAAATAATATAAATTGTAGATATAATTTAATTACTGGAAATAAAAATAATCATTCAAAATAATTCATCTAAAAATAAAATGCACCGCGGCAGTTGGCTTTGTGTCTGCCTTAGCGGTCCCCTTCGCTTTTCCAGACAACTTCTCATTGGCCTTCGAGGGCGATTTCGAAACGAGGGCAGACTGGAAAAAGACGTTGTTACCATGCTCTCGAAATGCAAAATTTGCTGTCTTCTTCACAATAGACTCTTGTGAAATGTAGGTAGGAACAGAGAAGGCTTTAATCATATCTCCCTACCAAGTTAGTGAGGGCCATAAAGGAAAGAGCAACCTTGGTTTGGCCAACTGTCGTGGGCGTCGGAGTTCCTAATGGTGACTGTAAAAATGAAATTATGCACCTAATAATTTCTTATTATTATTGATTGCTTGCCGCAACCCATAAAGTTGCTGTCGGTGTTAATAAAATATACATAAATTCAGTTATTTTAAATAATTTTTTAAAATTAATATGTATATATACATATGTATATATCTCATTTTAATATCACTTTGCTGGATGCTTTGCTGGGCGCCGGCAGAGAATTCGACGGCACTGGCGGAGTTTTGGAGGGCGCCGCCGTCTTGAGACCATTCGGATTGGCCTTCTTCAATGCGCGCAATCGACGCTTCAGCACAATGGCCTTTAAAATAATTTAAGAGAGGGTGTCAGTAAGACTCGAGCAGGGCCCTATTATGACCTGCCCTAGAAATTTTTTTTCGAATTTCTTCACCAAAATTAATTACAGTATACAACTCGACGTGATGAACAAAATAGGCTACATTTCAAAGTTGAAAAAAATTTTCCGCGTGAGACCCAGTACAGTAATCTTTTAAATTACATTGGTCATAAGTCGCTTCAAACTTATGATTTGACAACCATCGAGCTATCATTGGATAGCTGATTGGACGGGCTTTAATTTTCATGTTGATGATGTTTTCATAAAATTTGAATTTGGCCCTAAAAGACGGCCCTAAACATTTCGGTGGTGGTTTTTGGCAAAATTTTGCATTTGCCGTTCATTTCCACAAAACCGGTCCTACATATTCTTAAAGCGCTTGAAATTTGCTACAATATATGTCTCTTTCAAAAACATTAGGCGTCCCGGACTATAGTTCCCAAACGCTTGAACATGATGCTGTGTAAACTGTAACACCGTGCAAGCGCATTCTTCGATCCATAACTGCGCTCAATGTCAATCTTACAAAATCGTTAGTATATCATCTAAGAGCTCTCACGGAGATCTTCAAATGTTACATACATTATTTTATTGAAAAATTTCAATTTATATGTGGAATTTCGTTATGTACAATTAGAAGGCTTCAAAAACTACTTTAAAAACATTTTCGCCTGTCGAAACATACATCATAAGAAAGAGGATGAAATTTGGTGCAAGATGAACCCCTTTCAATGGAATTCCAGGCATACGATCTTTTGTTATAAGCCATAAGAGTAGGAAACAAGGCCTTATGGAAAACCTGTAGAAAAAAAAGGATTGGAATATACTAATTCGAATAACCTAAAATGTGAATTCTTGGGCGAAATGACAGAGACGCTACTGGCACTATTTGTATGATTTATAACAAAAGATAGTTTGCATTTAATTCCATTGAAAGGGCTTTATCTTGTACCAAATTTCATCCTCTTTCTTATGATGTATGTTTCGACAGGCAAAAATGTTTTTCAAGTAGTTTTTTAAACCTTCTAATTGTACATAACGAAATTTCCCATATAAATAGAAACTTTTCAATAAAATAATGTATGTAACATTTGAAGATCTCCGTGAGAGCTCTTAGATGATATTCTTAAGATTCTGTAATATTGAGATTGAGCGCAGTTATGGGTCAAAGAATGCGCTTGCACGGTGTTACAGTTTACACAGGATCATGTTCTAGCGTTTGGGAACCATAGTCCGGGAACCTTAATTTTTTTGAAAGAGACATATATTGTAGCAAATTTCAAGCACTTTAAGAATATGTAGGAGCGGTTTTGTGGAAATGAACGAAAAATGCAAAATTTTGCCAAAAACAACCACCTAAAATGTTTAGGGCCGTCTTTTAGGGCCAAATTCAAATTTTATGAAAACATCATCAACATGAAAATTAAAGCCCGTCCAATCAGCTATCCAATGATAGCTCGATGGTTGTTTAATAATAAGTTTGTGCGACTTATGACCAATGAAATTTAAAAGATTACTGTACTTTGTCTCACGCGGAAAATTTTTTTTCAACTTTGAAATGTAGCCTATTTTGTTCACCACGTCGAGTTGTATACTATAATCAATTTTGGTTAAGAAATTCGAAAAAAAAATTTCTAGGGCAAGCCTTGATCGAACGATACTGACAGGCTCTCTTAATAAAATCTAAATGCTTAAATTATTTTGGAGCAACTGAAAAATTACATATGCACATTAAATTAATTTTGGCTTTTAAATGTTAGCCTATCTAATTTTGAATTCAAAGTTCATGCTGAATGAACGAATTATCCTGAACGTGATCATATGCATATGCTGATTGTGAGGGGATCGTGAAGATAATAGAGAAGGAGAGGGAAAGATGAGAGAAAGAGAGACAGAGTGAGAGAGAGAGAATGGAGAGGCTGAAGCGAGTGAGGAGGTCAGAGAGAGCGGAGCGCACCAGAATTATATTTCCGGCCAAAGCGATGTTGCCGATAACGCAGAGCGCCAGTAATGCAGAGCGTAAGTAGAAGAGGGCCGCGTTCACGGAAGAATCTAGGCGAAAATTTATCAAATAGGAATTTAATTGAAATAAATAGCACTACGTTTCCTTTTGTTGGTTAGAGGATGAGTGAATTAAGAATGGGCGAGCGATTTGCCAGATGCAGCTGAAGCGAGGAAGCAAAGTAAGATACTGGGCATTGTAGCGAGAGCGCCTGGAGAAGCAGCCAATCTACGCCGGCGACAGTAGATGAAAGATTTGATGTTTTGAAAGACGAAAATGTGATGTTCTGAAGTCCAACAATTCCATGCACTCAATAGAGTGCGTAAAAACTTCAACATTTCACGTCTTTGACTTGAACTTATTTCGACAGCAAAGGGCACATCGGAAGGGAACTCTAAAATTTCCAAATGAATATCGATTATCTGAAGGGTCATTAGAAATAACTCATTTCCTCATCGTGCCACCTCATTCTACATTATATCCTCAGCGGTAGATGGTCGACTCGCGTTCGCTGGGTGCTTCCTATTGGGTGCTTATTGTTAGAATAAGTCTAATATAACAGTGACTAAGAGGGTGTATTATCGGTCCACGGGGTCGAATATTACCCACGTGAGGGGGTAATATTCGAGCCACAAGGGATGGGGGGAGTCATAATCCAAAGTAGCCCCTTCATTCTTGACAGTTCGCGTTCGTGTCGTTGTCGTTCTCGACTGCAGCGACGATCGTTCTGTGTTCACGAAAGAAGCACGAATCGAACAAAACGACCATCGCAAGCTCCGAAAATTCGGTGATTTAAAAACAAAGAAAAACTAATAAAGTATGTGTAATAAAATACTGTATGCATGAATTACCGTTGAAAAAAGTTATTTTTCAAAAATTATTTGTGTTATCTTTTATGCACATACATACATTTATTTCAGTCGATTCCGACAAGCAAGCAGAAGAAAAAGGAAACGGTGACCGCGCCAGATGCAAAAATCGACGTCTTATGCGTCGCGAAGGCATATTTTTGAAGAAAAGAATTAAGAAGACCGGGCCCGTAGTTTTCCATAAAAGAAATAGGATGTTTCTCAGAAATGGAATATTCTTGTGCTTGAAAAATTAAAATTAAAATTATAGTGTGTCTTAATTTGAATATTAGACCAATCCTGAAAATAGTTGAATATTTATTTGTTGGCGTCATCTAATCAAGAAAAGATAAATATGCTTATATATTTATGCAGATGAAAACTTGAACAGGAATTGAAAGACCACGAGAAAGCGATCGACCAAGGCGACGAGGCTCAGGAGAAGAAAAAGGCGAACCAAGACAAGAAAGCGCACTCGCCCAACAAGGTTCTTCGGAATATTAATTCGAAAGATAAAGGAAGCAGCATAAAGAGAGAGATAGAGAGAGAGAGAGAGAGAGAGAGAGAGAGAGAATGGAGAGAGTGAGGGAGAATGACGAACGGAGAGAGAAGAACGCACCGCAATGCAATTGCTAATGATGTGCAATGAAGCTAAGCACCCAAAATGGAGAAGTAGAAGAGGGTCATTATGAAAATTTTTAATTAGCCATTTTTATTACTATTTATTTTAGAAAGTGAAAGAGCCCGAGAAATCGAGCGACCAAGGCGAGGAGGCTCAGGAGAAGCGTTCAAGAGGCGAGGAGAAAAGATCGAACAAAGAAAAGAAAGCGCCGGCCCGCTCGCCCGTCAAGGTCCTTCTGCATATTACTCTTATGTGCAAATCATAAATTTTAGCAAGTACCTAATCAATAAGTCAACGAAGTTTACATTAACTAAAATATTTTTTTAATAATTGAAATAATTGAATAAAAATAGAAATTTAGACACCAGCGCGTTCCGCGGCGTCGCGTTCACCAAAGACGGCCAAGTCGTCGACGGAGCCAGAAGGCGGCGAGGGGCAGAGTGCGCCGCACTGGCACGACCACAGCTACTACAACTGCATCGTCAGTGGGGACGGGCGTCTGAAAAATACATCAACGAAAACTATATGAGAATTTAAATGTACATATAAACGTGAAGGGATATAAAAATATTTATTTATTAATTATTCTTATGAAGTAATTAACATTTCCATTTCAGGGAGGACCAAACGGAAGAAATCCAAACTGCCCGAACGCGAACGACTTCCTCACGAGGACGGAGCTTGAGGTTTGAGAAGGAAAAAAAGATTATGAAAAAAATATTATAAATAATCGCAGAAATAACTTATTTAAATTAATTAATTAATTAATAATTAATTGATTATTAATTAATGAAATAATTTCAGGAGCTATCGCTCTCGCCGATTATGCGGACAGGGAGGGAGCGCCGTGTCATCTGATTCTCCCCTCTCTCTCCACTCTTCTCTCTCGCTCTGTCGCTCTCTCTCCTCTCTTCCCATCCCTCGTTCTCTCTCTCCTCTCCCCCCTCGCTCGCCATTTCTGGTCGTATTTTGCCTTGTTCCTTTCTTTCTTCTTCAATGAAGTCGGTCAGTATCAGAGCAATAAAGGTAACGCCTTCCTTGATGAATCGAAGTTGCAAAAAATAACCGGGAAGAAAGTTTGCCGATATGAGCACTGCGAAGATGTCAAATTGCTTATGATAAGGATAGGGAGGAGATCAGGATGGGCAGATGATATCCAGAATACACAAACAAACTGTTCTTTTTCGAAGTCTCTCTTCTATCTCGGCCCGCAGGGGTCGTCGAGACTTCATCTTCTTCTTCGATTCAACTCAACGAGGGAAGAACATTGAGCTATTTAACGCAACTTACAATTAGGAACCATGGAGCAAAAAGTTTGAAAAACCTGGGCATATGTAACTTTTAGTAAATTAGGGAGTACTAAGAATTCTCAATTTTGCCGTTTTTGGTTTTCCTACGTTACAATGCCCAATTTCTTAACGTGAAGAAAAAGGTTTAAAAAAAAATTTATTTGAAACTTGTATCCAACAATGCCAATCTTCTTTGTGTTCACAACTCAACCGATCAGATTAGACATGAGAAATGGCAGAATTGCCTGGAGAGGTGAGCAGCCAGTCGCTGCCTTACAACACTCGCATGGCCTTGAGCAAGCTTGGCGAGTATGGAGGGGAGCAGGTGAGGCTTGTGGAGAAGTGGCGAGAAATGACGAACTTAGTTAGGATGTTAAGGGGCAGCTAAAGAGAGGAAAGTAGAGCGAGAGAGAGAGAGTGAGAGGAGAGTGAACAGAGAGAAGAAGAGAGAATATGGAAGAGAGAAGAGAGACGAGAGACGAGAGATGAGAGATGAGATAATGAGGAAGAAAACAGATCGGTGGAAAAGTGATCCTGACAGAGAACAGAGAATTTACATCGAAGGGAATGAAAAGCTTGCAAGTATGAAAGTGAGTGGGTATAGAAAGTGATCTAAGGAAAAAGAGAGAGAAAGATAGAGAGAGAGAGAACGAAGAAAGAGAGACAGAGAGAGAGCGCGCGCATAAGGTGGAACTATGAAAAAAGGGCGAGAGTGCCATGTCAAACCATGGCCATGGTTCACTGATGGGACACAAGAGAATGGGCGGGAGGGTTAGGAAAAGAAAAAAAGAGGACAGAATGAAGGGCATAGGGACTTGCGCTAATTGGAACGGGTCGACTTTGTGTGTGGAGGGGACCATAATTCGCTACCTTTTCTTGATTGTTTAGTTGTTCCCTCACACAGCCACTTTGTAGTCTTGAATAATTGATAGAATTATTTTCTTCATTCTACCTCTCAGCACATTAACTAAATAATAATTGCATACTTTGACTCATTGTCAGGGCATCATTTTTATAGGTCTGATTATTTTTTCTACACAGCTTTAAATGCATTTTTCAGTCTTCACCTGTTCAGTAAATGAATGTTAAAAAAAACAAAAATTAAAAGAAAAAATAGACGTCAAATCTTGTGGAAGCATTGAAGGATGCGACTCAGCGGCCGGGTCATGCGACTGTCGCTCTCGGCTCTCCTTAGTCTTCTTCTGGTTCTTCTTCACTCGCCGAACTCCGCAGCACTCATCGGTGAGAAGGGCGCTCTTTTCTTGCTGATTCAATAATAAACAACCTTGCGATGGAACGTTTAACAGTTGGTGTTTACTCTGAGATGGACTTATAATTAGATAAATAAAAAGTAGATATCATACGCGCGAGGAAAACCGAGAGAACAAAATTCTGGCGTATAGATGAAGAAAGAGAGAAAGACAGTGACAGTGACAGAAACAGAGAGATAGAGACGGAAAAGGAGACAATGAGAAAGCGATAACGAGTGAGAGAGAGAGAAAGAGAGAGAGTGAGAGATAACCTGCCTTTCGCCAGCTGATTCGTGTGGCTGCAAGGGCGCGGCTTTCTCGACTATCTGCCCGCCCGGTCTGCTCTGCTTCAACGCGCTCAAAGAGGCGTCGTGCCGCGTCACGTGCTCCAAGGGCGACTTAAGGGTAAGTTACTCAAGTTACTACAAGTTAAGGGCAGGATACTTATGTTATTAGGGCACTTACATTAGCAATGGTGGGTAAATTATCATTGATCCCTTCTGTTATTGATATGTTTTTGCGCCGATCTACATACATATACGGACAGTGTTCGCGTGACTTATTCCATCACTTCCCTCACAATTAGATTTAACTTGTCGCATTTAAGTGAATATATTCTTTATGGACAGCTTCTGGCAAAGAACCAAGGCTATGCAATTGTCACCTACTAAATGGAGTCTGTTCGCGCAACGTCCTTTAAGCCATAAAAAGGTTAGGATGATGTGTCTACTTCGCTGGTAAGGACGTAACTGTAGACGCCGTTTCATTGTCCTGTCTCTCTGATGCTATCGCTCCTCAAAACTATGTGAAGAGAGAGCAAAAACGGGTTTGAGAAAAAATAGAGAGAGAGAGGTGGAAGAGAAGCAGAGAAGGAAGAAAAGTTCTAGCAGAAAAAGTTGTACCCTCGGGGTGGGGGAAATGGTGTTGATCCTAATCTTCAATCGTCTGGAGCAAGCAATTGTTTGGCGGCACGTTGTTATGATCTCCACTAATTGGATAATGTCTGAGATCTTGTATGTAGTATGAAAGGCTGGCTGTCTGCGCACATACATACATATATCGTTGTAAAAACAGGACAAACATACTTTCAAAATGACTTTCTTTTTCTTCTTCAAAAGAATTATGTTGTAGTTAAAAACACAAGCGATTAATTACGCTTTTTCTTCTTATTGAACGTTTGATTTCTTGCCTTTCCATTTTGCCATTCCATTTTGGCGACCTTCACCCTGTCGCTCATTGTCAGAACGCCATAAAAATCTCACCGGAGGAAATGAGCAGCTGCTGCGATTGATTTGCACTTACACAAAATTGTCGATCATTAAGTTGATCACTTAACGGGCGCTAGATTTTTTTCAACTGTAAAAGCCGGAGTAACCTTGTAGAAACCAACTGGATTAATTCGTTTGCAAGAAAACGTGAAAAAGGAGTGATAATGCTTTTCATTCACTTTCATCACTCTAATTTCTCTCTTCACTCTCTTTTACTTTTTTTGTATTTCTCTTTCTCTTTCTCTCTCTTTCTCTCTCTTTCTCTCTCTCTCTTTCTTTCTTTCTCTCTCTTCCCTTTTCAGTATCTCTACGAGTTCAACTGGCTAGTTGATGAGGAGATCCGCTGCACGAGCGGCACTTTCCATCGCAAGAATGGCACTGCAGTCCCGGGCGTCACGCAGCTCACGTGCACTGCATCTCCACGTATTGTTCATTCTTTAGATACTTTAAATATTTAGTCAAAGAATGAGAAAATTTTTCTAACCTTTATTATTTTTTATTCTTCAAGTTCAAGATGACAAAAAGTATTTGTCACATACCTAAATCGTCAATAGCTTTGTATCTCTAATTTTTAACGATCACCGAAAAATAATTAATATAGCTTCGAACTGCCGCCTTTTGCCTGGGAGGATGCCCTTTAATTTTCGCGTGTTATTTCAATATTGCAAGTCGCGCAAACCCGCTAATTGTAGAGAGCCTCTCTGTAAGGATCAAGCAGCGCTCAATGGGCGCCTGCAGCGGGGGAAAGTGTTGGATTTTGGTAACCAAAATTTTATGAGGAGTACCCACTTGCATTTTAAAAGAAATAATGGGGTCAAATTTGTCATAAAAAATTTTTTATTCCCAGTGCATGCAATAGTATGGCAAATTTTTGAGTGTTCATAACTTCCTTAAAACTTAATATTTTTCAGTTTTCCTTTTTTTGTTTTATTTGTCATTGGCAAGCACACAAAAAAGATGTATGATATGTTTCTTGAAAATTTCAGTTTTGACCAGTTTTAGGCATTTTTCTATTTCAGAAATTGGTTTTTTGGACATTTCAACTATTTTACGGCCCGCGCTGGAGCCAATTAATAGTTTATAAGAAAGAGGAGAAAAAGCTACAAAAAATATGTTCTTACGAAGAAAATCGAAGGATACACATTTTGCGAAATTTTGACTTGAACCTGGTGCACTCGCGTTTTTGCTCGTTGGGATGAAACTGCATAATTATTTTCAAAGCATTTGTTTTTGGGATAATATCGATGTCGATATATTCCCCATTAAATTCTCTACCAGAAAAGGTATCTATCACCGATATACGTATTACCTTGGGACTCAGAGAATGCAATTATATGTTTTTCGAAAAAAATAATTCAATGATAACTAATGAAACCCTCATTTTTAGTCCACAGAGGTATCCAGCTGGAGCAATTATCCATATCATAAGATAGAGCGAAGAATTCTGCACAACATATTCCCTTTTCGTGGAATTTGAAGGATATACATTTCCTTTTTTCTATCAATATAGTAGTCTTTCCAAGTCATGCAAACGACCCATGATATCGAAAGCGCATTCAGCGATCCATAACTTTGCTCAATCTTAATATTAGAAAATCATAGGTATATCATCTAAGAGCTCTCACAGAGATCTTCAAATGCTACATACATACTTTTATTGAAATATTTATATTTCTATGGAAAATTTCGTTCTGTACTTTTAGAAGGCTTAAAAAACTATTTTACAAACACTTCCGCATTTCAAAACATACATCATAAGAAAGAGCGTGAAATTTTCTACAAGGTGAACCCCTTTCAATAAACTTTCAAGTCTATATTATTCTGTTATAAGTCATAAGAATAGGTAAAGTATCGTAGCTATCCTTTTGCCCGAGAATTTCATTGTTTAGGTTATTCGAATTAGAATATTCCAATAATTTTTTACGTTGAAGAATTGTGCTAACCTAAGCTGATGCCCTATTCTGATAACTAATAACAAAACATTAGAGACTTGAAAGTTTATTGAAAGGGGTTCACCTTGTAGAAAATTTCACGCTCTTTCTTATGATGTATGTTTTGAAATGCGGAAATGTTTGTAAAATAGTTTTTAAGCCTTCTAAAAGTACAGAACGAAATTTTCCATAGAAATATAAATATTTCAATAAAAGTATGTATGTAGCATTTGAAGATCTCTGTGAGAGCTCTTAGATGATATACCTACGATTTTCTAATAATAAGATTGAGCAAAGTTATGGATCGCTGAATGCGCTTTCGATATCATGGGTCGTTTGCATGACGTGGAAAGACTTCTATATTGATAGAAAAAAGGAAATGTATATCCTTCAAATTCCACGAAAAGGGAATATGTTATGCAGAATTCTTCGCTCTATCTTATGATATGGAGAACTGCTCCGGCTGGCTACCTCTGTGGACTAAAAATGAGGGTTTCATTAGTTATCATTGAATTATTTTTTTCGAAAAACATATAATTGCATTCTCTGAGTCCCAAGGTAATAGGTATATCGGTGATAGATACCTTTGCTGGTAGAGAATTTAATGGGGAATATATCGACATCGATATTATCAAAAAAACAATGCTTTGAAAATAATTATGCAGTTTCATCCCCACGAGCAAAAACGCGAGTGCACCAGGTTCAAGTCAAAATTTCGCAAAATGTGTATCCTTCGATTTTCTTCGTAAGAACATATTTTGTGTAGTTTTTTCTCCTCTTTCTTATAAACTATTAATTGTCTCCAGCGCGGGCCGTAAAATAGTTGAAATGTCCAAAAAAATAAATTTCTGAAATAGAAAAATGCCTAAAACTGGTCAAAACTGAAATTTTCAAAAAACACATCATACATCTTTTTTGTGTGCTTTCCAATGACAAATAAAACAAAAAAAGAAAACTGAAAAATATTAAGTTTTAAGGAAGTTATGAACACTCAAAATTTTGTCATACTATTGCATGCACTGGGAAGAAAAAATTTAATTTTTTATAACAAATTTGACCCCATTATTTCTTTTAAAATGCAAGTGGGTACTCCTCATAAAATTTTGGTTACCAAAATCCAACACTTTCCCCCGGGGCAGGCGCCCATTGAGCGCTGCTTGATCCTTGCAGAGAGGCTCTCTTAGTGGCCTTTTTAAATGAATTAAGTGACGAACACTCAATCTCGCATCGTTCAGCCTGCAACAAGTGTCCGTCCGTGCAGTTCACGAAGCATTGCGACGACGACTCGGACTGCGACGACGGCCTTAAGGTCACGAATGTCCGCGGCAGATGCACGCGAGTCACGTGCGAACGGGGATCGCTCATGGTTTGTCATCTTATTCATTTATTCATTTGTTTAATCATTTATCTTTCTTCACTACATACATCATTATGATGTCGTAAACATATTGGTTTTGATTCGCCAAATTCCGACATGGCAAGCACATAAATGGTCAATTTTACAGCTCTTTTTAATGTATGTTCATACATATGACGCGATTTGCGAAAGAATCAAAATGTCTGGGGCCCTAGAAAAATCATCATCTCCTATTTTGCTTAAAAGTTGTTTATTGGTTAATTCAGACCCGGAGAATCGATTGGGATGGGTCTTGAAGCTTAAAAATGTCGTTTTGAAAAGTTATGAAGAGTTGAACAACTGCGCATCTTTTTGTGGTGGTCAAGTAGGGCGCACGTTTATGAACATTTCTCCTCGCGCAGTAAAGTAATAAGCGTGAAAATTTTAACATAGATAAATAAGATATTGCTTAAACTAAAAGTCAAAACAGAATTTGAAAATTTATCAATATCGATTTTTTACGTGTTCTCAAATTCAATGCCGAATGAACGTGTTAGAATGCAAAATCGGCGGACCATTTTGTATGCGTCGTATAGAGCATAAAATTAGCTTTCGTATGATGTATAGGATGTTCGATTTTGAGGAACTCTTCGACTTGTTTATGCGAATATGCCATGCGCGACTGCGAAAACCAACGTCGAATCGCGGCGCGACTGCGACAACCAGCGCCGAATCGCGGCGCGACACGATATTGTTCGAATTTGAATACTGATTTTCTATGCATCTAATGACATTTTGTTTTTCATATCTCTTTATTACTTTATTCAGATAATTAAGCTCATTTTTGAACAAAAAATACAATTTTCAGCCAAATATTTACGAATTCGCTCATCTCCACAAAAAGAGACCTAGTTGTCGTGAAAGTACCTTAAATTTGCTACAAAGTAACATTCTTGAAACGGAAATTAAAGGTATCTACTTTACGCTACAAGTCGAAAAGCTACACAAACCGGCTATAACACTATGTATATACACCAATTCACCAGGTTCACTACCGATCTTCATTTTGTGAATTGGAATATTCGAACTGCTGAATTGGAATATTCCAACTGAAATCCGTGGTAAACCTGGTGAATTGGTGAATATACATAGTGTTACAGCCGGTTTGTGTCGCTTTTCGACTTGTAGCGTAAAGTAGATACTTTTAATTTCCGTTTCAAGAATGTTACTTTAGAGCAAATTTAACGTACTTTCACGACAACTAGGTTTCTTTTTGTGGAGATGAGCGAATTCGTAAATATTTGGCTGAAGATTGTATTTTCTGTTCAAAAATGAGCTTAATTGTCTGAATAAAGTAATAAAGAGATATGAAAAACAAAATATCATTAGATGCATAGAAAATCAGTATTCAAATTCGACCAATATCGTGTCACGCCATTCGGCGCTGGTTTTCGCAGTCGCGCCGCGATTCGACACTGGTTTTCGCAGTCGCGCATGGCATATTCGCATAAACAAGTCGAAGAGTTCCTCAAAATCGAACATCATACGAAAGCTAATTTTATGCTCTATGCGATGCATACAAAATGGTCCGCCGATTTTGCATTCTAACATGTTCATTCGGCATTGAATTTGAGAACACGTAAAAAATCGATATTGAAAAATTTTAAAATTCTGTTTTGACTTTTAGTTTAAGCAATATCTTATTTATCTATTTTAAAATTTTCACGCTTATTACTTTACTGCGCGAGGAGAAATGTTCATAAACGTGCGCCCTACTCGACCATCTTAAAAAGATGCGCAGTTTTTGAACTCCTTATAACTTTTTAAAACGACATTTTTAGGCTCCAAGACCCATCCCAATCGATTCTCCGGGTCTGAATTAACCAATAAATAACTTTTAAGCAAAATCGGAGATGATGATTTTTCTAGGGCCCCAGCCCTGTTACCAAATTTTGATTCTCTCGCAAATCGCGTCATATATAGTTATAAAACATATTTTTGCCTGAAGATTCATGTAACAAATAGCAACGGCGGGAAAATCTTTCTCTGCTCCGGGCAAGAAATAAAAGTAGTAAAGATAAAACCATGGTAATCCAAAGAATAGAATAGTCTGTATTGAAGGTGAAGCGTGGCGCGACGTTCCGCTCAGCAGAGTACCTCTCGTGCTCGTCGACTGGCCACTGGTACTCGGGCGATGGACTGCGCGTCGACCACCACGAGGTCACGTGCATGCGGAAGAGAGGTGTGCATCGGAGGTCGCTTATCTTGACACGGTCAAGTAAAGAGTGGGCGATAACACATGATGAAGCTTTAACAAATGCGAAAAAGTTATGGATGTACGCTTTTTGCTTTCAATTGTAAAGGGATCAACGTCAAATCTTCAAACCCCAAAAATGCTCCGTCTTAAATTGTGACAATATATTATGCCTTTCTTTTTGTTCGTCATACATACAAATGGTTGTCAATTTCGTCAGACTGCCAATCCTGTCCGAGACCACCTCTAAGCGATCGCTGCCAGGATGATGAAATCGTGTGCATCAAGGAGCTCATGACTGTGGGTTTTTTTGCTGGCTGTTGCTGCAAGATGTGCTCTGAGATTCATCCTATATTTCCCCTAAAAAGAACAAACATTATAACTGTTAACAGGTTTCTGGCGGGCCGGACTCGGGCGAGTGTCGCCATATCGCATGCCGTGACAGCCACGTTACGGTTAGCCTCCCTTGCTTCATTTTAGTGTGCTCTTCGATTACTGTATTCTGTGATCTCCCCGAATCGAGGTGTTCATGGGCGACGACAAGATCATGACGGACAAGTCGATCTCGTGCAACGCGCACGGCAATTGGGTGCTGGACACGCCGAAGACGGAGATCGCGACTCGCGTGTCTTCCATCACGTGCTCAGTTCCGAGTCAGTCTCGGCTCAGCCGCTCCCCGGCCCGGCTCCGGCTCACATTTATTGAGCCTCTTGACATCTCTGCTCATAATCAGTAGTCATTCCATAAGAACAGAGAAAATCTTCCTATAAAAAACCGTTCACCAATACAATCCTTCTTTAACTAATAAAAGCTATTATGTTTGCGACTCCTTTTTCATAAGAGTTTCGCAGCTAACATTTAAAAAAATACGTACAGGTTTGCAAAAGATTCTCAGAAACATATTGTATGAATCTGTCTATTTATTTATCGATGTGATTATACTTGGCCAGTTTGCGAGACGTGCGTGGAGCTGAAGCTGGCCGACAACTCGACGTGCCCGCATGATGCGCACTGCAACAACCACGCCGTTCGGCTGATCGGCGGGCCAAAGGACAATCTCTGCAATGAGATCGACTGCTTGGAAGGCGAGATCGCGGTGAGGACAGTAGTTTCTGATTGAAAAGAAAGTGAAATATTGAAGTAGAATTTTATAGGATGATGAAATTCATGAGAATGTCACACAATAGATTTCGTCATAATTTCACAGGTATTTGACGGTTCGGTGTGGATCGAGGGGACATCCGTGACTTGCGATCGAAATCGTCGCTGGATCACGGAGAGACACACGCCCATCAGCAACACGGCCATTGTCACCTGCGCATCTTACCGTACTCAATCCATCTCATTTCATTGCGCAATCTTTTTGCCGTCGACAGCTAAGGCGGCAATGAAAATTTACTCGGGATAATAGTATCCAAAAATTATAATACGCCTCTGTAAATACTAACAAAAATATTATTATTGTAATTATTGTTTAAAAAAATTCCCTTCATCTTCCAAGCCTGCGACACGTGCCCGGAAGTTCTGCCTGATCCGGCGAATCGCTGTCCGGAAGATGCATCCTCGTGTGATTCGAGTCTGCTTCGAACCGGGACCCTAGACAGCCATGGCTGCATGCACGTCGTCTGCCAGATGGGACAGCTCGTGGTCAGTTAGAGGTCACGGCCGTCTTTTCCTTTTTACCGGAGAAAATTGCTTCCGGCCAGATCTGGTCGGGCCACGAGTTCGAGAAGGCTCAGTCCCTGACATGTCGCGCCGGCAAGTGGCGAAAGAAGAATCTGGACAGCGTCGGCACCGATGTCGTCGCTACTTGCGCATTTTTGCGTAAGTTCTTTTTGGCTACTTGCCCACATTTTGTGGTAACCATCAACAGTGAGCTTACATACTCTAAAATATGGGCAAAATGCCAAAAATACTAATTAGGCTTTCTTGTCAGCGTGCCAGCAATGCCCGCCCGTGCAGTCGGTTCTGAACCACGCCGACGGCAGCGTCGAAGTCGTGTCGATGCCGGTCAAGGTCAATCCGTCCAACTGCTCGATCGTCAACTGCCCGGCCGGTGCCATTGCGGTGTGTGATCTTTGATGTTTTTTTTCGGTTCATTTTTCGTTAAAAAAATAAATAAATTTACAGTCTTTAAATTAACTGAACATAAATCGCATGATTGATCAGATTTCTTGCAGCTCTACGAAGAGAACAAATGGCGTGACATCAAATCGCTGACGTGCAACTACGACAAGCAGTGGTCAGCGGCCGGTTTGCATAACTTTGGAATATCACCGTTGTCTATATTCCCGTTTTCATTATAGAGACCGCCCACATGGAAAAGCACTTGTTGTAACTTTCCTCCTTGTCCTGGCAATATTCACATTTCTCCAGGTACGTCGTCGAAGAGGACAACAATGATGTCTTTCCCGAGGGCGAGGCGCTCACAAATTACTTTATCGCAAAGTGCGCACCGGAAAAGTGTAAGTAGAAAAGTATCTGAAATTTCAACCTTCAAATAAATTTTGTTGTTGTTGTTGTTGTTTTTAATCGTTTTCTAGTCGCCCTTTGATCTGAGCCGATCTAGTTTGGCTACGTGCTAAAGGCGAGATAAAATTTCTTGGCAGCCTGCCAAAACTGTGAACCGCTCCCGCCGACGGCCGCGTGCCACGGCGGCTTCTGCGACCCGACGCAGCTGGTGCGCTCGATGGACGCGGCGCAGTGCAAGCGGACGACGTGCGTCAATCGACAGTTGATGGTAGACTGCTTTTCAGGCTCCACCATTCGAGAGACATACCCTTTATTTTCGTTATTCAGCTTTTCTTATTACATTCCTTATTTACTTATTTAAATAATATTGGAATGCTACAGAACCTTTTGCTGTGGGTATTTAAATATGTACTATTTATGGAAGTCTTTGAAATAACAACATAAGCGTGACATCGAATGATTACTTTCTCTCTTTCCAAGATCCAAGAAGGCACCGAGTGGCAGGCGCTCGGAGCTGTCAAGTGCCAGAACAATCAGTGGATCACCGAGAAGGGCAAGCCTCTCAAGAAGGAAGCCAAGGCCACGTGCAAGGCGGACAAGGCGCCGCCACGTTAGATGAGAGAGCATGTGAAACGGGGAGAGGCAGAGAAACGAAAGAAATTATTTCCTATATATTTGAATTTCCCGCGTCTTTTTAGCATGCCAAAGCTGCACGTACACAATGGTCGAGGGCACGCCCGAACTTCTTGTCGACGAATGTCTGGTTATTCATTGCACACCAAAGGGCAAGAATATCAAGGTGAGTAAAGTGAAGCAGCAAAATTTTTGAAAATCTAATTTTTCCGCCAATACTCAGGTGTTCAATCGATATTGGGGAGCCTTCCTCTCCGTGTGGTACATTCGCTGCACGCATCTCGGCTGGGTGTCACAGTCGGGAATTCTTATCAATGACGACGATCCCATGCATATTCAGGCGGTTCGCTCGAATTTTTGTGATATTTTAAAATTATGTGATTATTTTATTTTAATCTCACATTTATGTTACTCTTTAATTCATAAAGAAAACATTAATTTTCGGAATACTGAAACTTTTGAGGCAAAAAAAGCATTCAGTAAAGTCTACTTAGATTTTCTTTTTTTAACGCGGTATGCATTCTTTTTCTATTCTTAATAATGTATTGAATAAGAAACGAAGTAAACAAATCCCTAACAGGTCTGCGACGAGGGTCCGGCGCAGTTCGTCGCCGGCGTCTTTCCCCTCGGCATTCCCACGCAGCTCACTCATCCAAGGCATCGACACATCTTCCCCTTTCCGTCGCCCACCATCATCCTGCCCAATGGCACCATCTTCGATGCAGAAAGACGCTAGAGAAGGATGCCGGAGGATACTGTAGTTATGAGTAATTGATGATTTAGGAGGGCAATCGAAGTACACTCTATGTCTGAATGTATGTATTGTAACCACTTTTATGCACTATTTAATAATTATACTTTTTGGTATAATTTTGTGTAAATTTACTTTTAGTCTGCAAGCACGCTTCGATGGCTTTTACTAACAAACTCAGATCTCAAGAATTACTAACATATGAATGTATTTACATGTATGAAAGTACTTGCTCCAACGAATACGCAGCTTGCTTAGAAAGATAAAGTGAGGTTCCCAACGACACCAACTTATTAGACAAGTTTATCTACCAATTACTCAACAATAAACAAGGAGATTACAAGAAACTACCAGAGGTCAGATATGGGGATACATAGATAAATACAGTAGGGTCCTGGGGATAGGCTCCCGGCTCTGAGCTTCTCCTCCTCTCTCTCTCTGTCTGGCAGGGCTTTTGTATCTTCCGGACGCGGCACGGACGCGAGTGCGGATCTGAAAGTAGCCATCATTAACAGTCAAAGGATTGCGAAAGAGAAAAGAAGAGAAGAGAGCAGACATAGAAGATACAAAAAGAAGAAGAGTAAATAACCGTACCGGAAGTGAGGAGAGATCGCTAACAACTTACAGAGATATGTATGTGTCATCTTGCTGATATGCTTATATCCAAAATATAACTTACCGGTCCCTTACATGCTTGCGCATGTGCCTTTTCAAGGGCTTCTGAAAGCTGATTTAGTCTGTCATCAGCAGGTACACCGACAGTGTTAATGGTGGGGCGCTCCGCCGGCTTGTTGTCCGACTGCTGCTGGGAGGTGTTAGGTGGCTGCTGCCACCACCTGGGTTTACGTTGATTGTTATTAGAGCGCTGATATCGTTGCCTATTGCCGTTGTTGCCTCTAAACTGCGAACTCTGCTGTTGATAGTTGTCATACCTGCGCGATTGCTGCCTGAATGGGGCACGAGCGACATTCTGGACGTGGTTTGACTGATCACTGATTCTCTTCCTACACTCGCTAGCCCAATGTCCATTCTTACCGCAGTAAAAACACATGTTATTGTAATTGCTGTTACCTCTATTACGGTTATTAAAGTTGTTGCCTCGATTTCCTCTATTTTGGCTGGTGTTAGGACTAGGTTCTCTATCTGGGGCATCAGAGAGACATTGAGGGATGGGTTCAGGAGGGAGTCGGCAGCGGCCTCTGTGAGCAACAATTCAACGCCCTCAGCCTTGCGCAGTGCTTCCTCAAATGTGGTTGGTTCTGACATTTTAACATGGTAGCGCACCGGATGCCTGAGTCGGGAGAGGAACTCCTCCAATATTCTGTCCCGCTGTGCCTCAGCAGGGAGGCCCGCGGTAGCCGATCTTGCGAGAGCAAGCAGGCGAGTACTAAATGCAGAAACTGACTCGCCAATATCTTGTCTGCAATTGGCAAGGGCCTGTTTGGCAAGCGCGCGTTGCTGTGGACTCTCATAATGTGTTTTCAAGTGATCTACTACTTGATCATAATCGCGCCGTTGTGCGTTTGTTAGCTCCTCAATTTTCTCGCGAGCCGGTCCTTCTAGGTGCGCAATTAAACAGTTTGCCTTATCTTCAGAAGAAGGGGCTGCTTGAGCGCCGCCAGCCCCGGCGGCGGGCTGTGCCGGCGCGCGGGCTCTAAGAAGGTCTTCAAACCGGCGCAACCACATAGCAAAGGAAACCTCTCCTGTCCCTGTGAATGGAGGCACTCGTTGCTGCGAGTTATCATGAGTTTTGATCATAAATAGTCGCGGTGTGGCATTCGAAGGGGGGATTGGGGCTACTGGTGGTGTGACCCCTGAGGCGGCAGGGGGAGAATTGGCAATAGAGGCGTTTGCTGGTGAGCTAGCAACTGACCCTGAAGAGGTAGACGAAGGGGCTTTAAGAATTGAATTTTGGGTAAGAGCAGAAACAGATGGTAAGAGTGATGAAGTTGTTGTGATTGTGACTGGGGCAGCTGCATCGGAAAGACAAGACGGTACATTCAAATTCAAACTCGAATTGGTCAATGAAGTAGAAGGAGTAAGATTATTGCCAGCTGACGTGACGGGGGTAGCTACCCCAGGTAGAGAAGAGAGAGAAGTGCCAGAAGCAGAGGACTGAGAGGGTTGCTTGTTATATAAGTCACGCGCTAATAATTCTTCTAGTTCCTCCAAATACGTGTTGGTCCTAACTTCTAGCTGGCGATGGGCAGTGTGAAGGGAGCGCCAACTGGAGTTTACTGCCTCCACCGTCGCGTCCCTCAATTGCTTGAGCATCACCAGGTACGCTCTTTCATTGTCCTTCTCATGTTTGAACATGGAAGACAAACCGGTATTTGGAGGGGCCATTTGATTTCGAGTTACGGGAGCAGCTGCCCCACAACGAGAGTCTCGGAGGCTTTGCAGCCCCCGAGGTAAGACAGACATGACAAGACCAGGAAAGGAGGGTTGTAAGGAAAGTGAGGAAGCCTGCTGGCTGAAGCTGTGATGGCTCTATGGCTCTGCCAGGGGTATTTAAACAGTAATCAGTGGGCGTGGTCTACTTAAGAATGTGTGAAATAGTTCGTTAACTGTGACAGAGGAGCAGAGAAAATTGAACAAAGGAATGCGTTCTGGATACAGATGATTCCTAAGTGCCCGACTAATGGACTTCCGATCATCCTTTGGTCTCTAAATCTACTTGCTGGCGATGACAAAGCTGTTTGCCTCGAAGCAGCGTCTGGGAATCTTTTATTACTGATGGAATCTTCTTCTCGAAGTCTCTGCGCTTAGTAAATAACAAAAATAGGAAAGAAAATAGCTCAAAGTACAAAGCTTGCTAACGCTAAAACGGAAATGAGAGAGCGCGAGAGAGAAGAGACGAGAGAATGCAAAACAGCACGAATTTCTATAATTTTTAAATTAAGCCCCTATATTTGGAAACAAAATGATCTTAATGTGATCATGCTAATGGAACATCGGCATAATTATTATTCACATTTGGGTGTGTGTTTGGTTACTGAGGCGGCTGCCCCGGAAAGACAAGACTCATAGGATACGGTGGCCAACTAGCCAATGAGAGCGCTTGAGGATCAGTTCTCCAAATGTATGCATATTTGCCATGCTCTCACCAAATGTACTCTCTGCTCGTGTACACCAACATGGGTAATCAAAGGGAATAGGGGTAGCTGATCAATACCGTGAAGGAGAGAGAAAGAGAGGGAGAGAGACAGAGATCGAGAGAAAAAAAATTGAGACATGAAAATTTACTATCAGCTTAGGAATGACACATTCTTTTTATTACATTTATACTTGTTGATAGCAGTTCTGTCCATGATAGCCAAGCTCTACACTCTGCAAAATTGGGTTACGGTAGCCCCCCGGCCAATAATTGCATGCGGGCGCGTGGACAGACAACAGTGCCTCCCTCTGGCTACATATAGCTATCTCACTTTGGCATTATCTGAAGCCTCGTAATTAACAAACGATTAACAAATTGTGTGTGTGAATGAGAGAGGACTATTCGAGGTCTGACGTGAGCGCAGTGAGAGACAGTGTTTATGAGCCGAGAGAGAGAGAGACAGAGAGAGATAAAGAGAGCGCTGAACAATGATGTAATATACATAGAGAGAGAGCAGAATTAGTTAAATTAAATTAAATTAAAATAACATCTTATAAATTGACGCGCTTCGCAAATATCCAAAAAAAACCTTATTTTGTCGTGAGTAGTCCCTTTTTTTTGAAGGAGTAAACTCTCATTTTGTGCGCCAGTAAAAGAGAGGGGGGGCTGTGAAATGGGCGACAGGCAAATAATGGCAAAGGATAACAGGAGCGATAATGAAGCTCGCTGTTATATGTACATACATTAGTATAAGAACGGTACAAAAAAAGTATCGTGGAAGTTAACTCTCTTTCTGAGCTGCATATATGAATGATCGTCAGAAAAGGAATTCTTATAGTGGAAGCGATGAGTGAGTGAGAGTCAAACAAACGAGAGGATGCTCTTTGATTGTAATTACAGAAACGTGTAAATATGCAAAGTGAACCAAAAGGAAGTGAGCATGTAAGCGAAACGATAACCAAAAGAAGAGGAGAGAAAGAGCTTTCTTTGAGAGAGAGAGAGACAAATTAGAGAAGAGAAAAAAACTCAAATCTTATTGCGCAATATAACCAAATGAGCCATATATGTGCCGGAAGGCGGCCGCAATAACATTGCAAAGTAACTTCAATTTTTGTATTGTGATCCTACGCCTTAAATATATATATACTTAAATCACGAGTAATAAAGATGAAAGCGGGAGAGAGAGAAAAAACGAGCGGCGAGGAGAGAAAACAAAATTGCGATGCGATTAGAGTGAAGAAGATTAAGCCATAGAGCGAGAAAAAAAAACTGCCGTCGCCGACAAAGCAAGAGTTAATAAACTCACAGATCCATTAGCACTGTTCATTGCATTATTGCAAAGATGATCGATCATTCACTCGCTTACCTGTGTTCGGCTGAGGGGACGAAAAAAAAGAGCAATTAGTAGAATATTTCCTCCTCAACTTTAAGATGGCAGGGTGAGATAAAAAACAGAACGGCGACTGCATGGCTGTCACCGCGTCTTCGGGATAAAAGCCTAAGCAAATGAGAGATTGAGAGAGAGGAGAGAAGAATACATCCCGGGGGTATAGAGTGTTACGAGGGAGGAAGACATTTGCAGACACGCCATTCTCTTCCAGAGAGTGAGACGCAGAAAGAAGCGAGAGCAACATTGTGAGTCAAAGAGAGAAGAGAAGTGGAACAAGAGAGAGAGGTTCTGGCCACTGTGCTTAAGAGACGCAGAGAGGCAAAGAAAAGACATTTTCTATCATTTTCCATTTTCTCTGTCAATCATCGAGAGGGATCGAGATAGCATGTGATTGGCAGAGGGGAACAAGAAAAATAACGGCTAGCTGGTAGCCAAGCGTCTGATGAGTAAGCACACTTCTCTCATATCGAAAGATAATCCACACTATTTCACGCAGAGAAAATGAGATGAAGCGACTGGAGTGAGTTGTCCTGACAGTCAGATGCCGGCAAAAAAGGTCAATGCACGTATGCACATACACATATCCATATGCCAAATACACGACTTCATTTGAAAATCGCTGTACTTCCATGATTTCTGATTGGAATTAGAGGGTGGGTCCTTTTATTCTCATAATTAATCGTGTCTTCCTTTTATAACCGAGTTGATAAATGAGGAATTTATATTTCATTCCTTTCTTTTCATATGGAAATAATTTGGTCTTCTCTTCAACAAAACATGAGTGATTTCTTCCAAATTTCGAATATACTATCACATCTTTGTCCTTCATTTCTCTCTCTTACCATGTGGCTGCATTTATTAAATGGCATTTCTGCTTCATGCGTCTGAATCAGTAATAGTTCTTGAAAGAGGCAGCTGCCTCATTGAATTTTAATTCTAAACAGTCGTACTCATTTCTGTATTCATAAATCTCTGTCAACAGTCATGCTCATTCACTTTTATGTTCAAATTTCTGTCTTCTAGTGGCGTCAGGAAGAGTTCATAGTTATTCTCTCCATGGAATGGAACGTATAAGTGGCTTAGATTACCACTCGTTTAAATTTTGTCAGTTATTTGAATTTGAAGGAGGCAGCTGCCTCATTTATACAAACGAAAAAAGGGTTACTTAGAGGTACTTAAAGGAAGTAACCGGCGAAGAATTCTACAGTAGCGCTAGAGAACGAGTTTGAATGCGCGCGCTCATAAAGTTGCCTGTCTCTCGGTCGAGAGAACATGTGAAATAGGTGGGCGGCTCTGACCTACCGTAGCTAATACTCTACCCACCAGTTTTCACGTTACAACTGCTCAGAATGTAATGGAAGAAAATCGCTCAAACTTTCTGGATTCATGTTTTAGGCCAAGATGAACATGTTTATGAAGAAAAGAACGTAGGTTAATTATTCCCCGGATACCTCCTTTAAAGAATGGGCACCTAACTAAGGGCAATTAAAGTAGGGGTACTCCACATTGTCACAGAAAAGTTGTAAAGTAGTGTGGTAGTTTAAGTAAGAGTAAGAGGAATTTTGAGTAAGGATACTCTAAACTGTACTGAAAAGTATAAGCAATAAGAATGGCAGACGATGCAAAGATACCTTGACAGAACCGTCCAATGATTTGAAAGTTCTCTTATATTTTGTTGCTGTTGGCGGGAATCAAGTTCATTTTGATATACGGAAACAGGGAATAAAAGGGGGGTCCGAACCGGACTACCCACTCAATTTTTGAGACCCGAAAATTCAACTTTTTGGCTAACCAACTCAATTTTTTACGAAAAAAAATTTAAATTTTTGGCTTACTCACCCTTTTTTTGAGGCCTTCGGAAGCCTTACGCACCCATTTTGTGGGACCCTCGGACCACCTTTTTCCACTTTACCCCGGGAGTCTCCGAGTTGCGGGCAGCAGATCCGTCGTCTTCGTGCTTCCTTCGGATGACATGAGAGAGAGCGCTCTTATAACTTTCCGCTAGTTGAAGTATACAGACTGTTGTGTGTATTAACGACGCGGCATGGATGTGCTGTGCCTCCCGGCTTACAAAAAATGTTTGAATAGCGGAAAGGTAGCCCTCGTTGAATTTTGAGGCTAATTTACTGGCGCTAATGCCGCCTGAATTAAAACAGCGCCTACTGTTCTCGCGCGAATACGACTGCTCTTCGTCAGACGCGCATAATGAGATTGATTGATTGAGAAGGAGGCGACTGCCCCAAGCTTGGGAAATAAGGATGCGGGTTAAGAAAGGAACATGCATAGATAGGACAGACACACATGCAAATAGAAGTGTGGCAACGCGGCGCGCTTTCCGCGTTACCGAGCCGGACACAAAGCAGATGGAAACTACACTCGCTGCTACCAGTGAGGTTCCCAACGACACCAACTTATTAGACAAGTTTATCTACCAGTTACTCAACAATAAACAAGGACATTACAAGAAACTACCAGAGGTCAGATATGGGGATACATAGATAATTACAGTAGAGTCGTGGGGATAGGCTCCCGGCTCTGAGCTTCTCCTCCTCTCTCTCTCTCTGTCTGGCAGGGCTTTTGTATCTTCCGGACGCGGCACGGACGCGAGTGCGGATCTGAAAGTGGCCATCATTAACAGTCAAAGGATTGCGAAAGAGAAAAGAAGAGAAGAGAGCAGACATAGAAGATACAAAAAGAAGAAGAGTAAATAACCGTACCGGAAGTGAGGAGAGATCGCTAACAACTTACAGAGATATGTATGTGTCATCTTGCTGATATGCTTATATCCAAAATATAACTTACCGGTCCCTTACAATAAATTAAATACTTTCAATGTGCTCCACAATATTGAATCTGATTGCATAAATGTTATCATGGTCGATTAAAGGAAGGAGTCTTGTGAGCTTATCGAAACGATACAAAAGTCCTAAGCCATAGAACAAGGGTGGCTGTTTCTTTGACCCCTTATCGGATGCCCTCTTTAATTGTTTTCTCGCCAATGAGGTCTGGGAGAGAGTTGAGCAAGATGCAGAGATACTCGACAGAAAACTGTGATGAAAAGAGCGTCAGAAAGACGGAGAAAAAAGGAGAGAGAGAAGTGTGAGAATCAAAGAGACAACGTAGGAGAGAGATATACTAAAGATACAGAGAAGAACGCCCGAAAGTGGAGGGAAAGAGATACCTATAGAAAGAGAGGGTGGGAAGGAGACAAATTGTGTCGATGAATGCGCTAGTACTGTGCCTCGGCGGCTGAAAATGCGCCATTTTGACCGACTCGCGCGCATTTTTCGTGTGCTACCGTGCCTTTCCGGAAAGAAGTTCACTTTACGAATAATTATTTTAGAGGCAATAAACCACGCTCTTTCACGTGGTGGGCTCGGTTTTATAACATAGGGGGTTTAAGAGCCCGAAATGGATCCCTCAAAACACATTTTTGCCAAAATGACCCCTATAATGAAAATTTCAGAAAAACGTTTCTATGGTTGTTTTGTGCCCTATGTGACAAGGAATCGAACAAATGTTTCAAAAGTGAGATTGGTCGCCATTAAACGGAGTTACGCTCATTTGAATATTTTTGGTATATCAGGGTATACTGTAGACATACTTGAGAAAAAAAATTTTCTGAAAACGTTTTTGGGAAGCCAATTAGGTCTTACACCCGCTGTATTAAGGAAATTAGGATCAAAGGGTACTTTTGTTCCCTGTCCTGTTACAATGGGGGCATGGTCGAGTCTCTCAGATTGGCTCTCTTAAGTACTGATCATTGAGATGCAACTTGTTTGGATGTGCCCCATTTCATGCATTTTGCACGTGTTGCCCAACAAGGAATGGCCACAATTGTGTTGTTTGTACGGTATCATTGGGTTGAACAAGCTGTGTTCTCTCTCTCTCTCTTGCTTCTCTCTCTCTCTCTCTCTCTCTCTCTCTCTCTCGCTCTCTTTATAACGGGACAGGCGAACTCGTATCTTGCCATTAGAAGACTAGAACTTCTTTCCTAGCCCTATCAGGATTGTTATGTTCGATACAAGACTGCTATTATATGATCTCATTTCAGTCTCGTCCCTATTTTTCATATTGTAATCAACTGCGTTAACGGTTAATATGTAAAAAAAAATTATTGAATAATGAAAGCGTATTCGCTCTATTCCCTTCAAGCTTGCAAACATTTCTGCCTTATCAGAATGATTACAGAGTAAAGCGAATTCCTTTCTCTGGCATCTTCCATAAGCAAGATGGCCGTTGGATTCTCGCAAGTGACCGGAGGCTCATTCACGTTCAACGATGGCTCTCAACTCCATGCCCAGAATTGGCCTCGGCATCTCGCGCATTAAAACGCAGGTTTTTGCCTTAATTTGTTCATCTCTTGTTTTTTTTAAACTTTTAAATCTATTTCTCTTACCTCAGCCTTTTCCCACTAGGAAAGTCTGACGATCTCGGTTCGCGCTGCTCTAAAAGCAGGTTATCGCATGTTTGACACTGCACACATCTACGAGAATGAGAAGGAACTCGGTGTTGCTCTCAAGGTATTCTTCTTCTCATCAATTAGACCTTTTCGCTCTCTCTCACTTTCTCTCTCTCTCTCTCTCGAGATTTCTCATGCTTCTCTCATCTGTCTCCCCCATCATCTCACTTCTTTCTCCCTTCCCCCTCACCTATCTCCTTCTCTTTATCTTCCACTATCTTTCTCACTCAGGAATGTCTGCCAGAGTTCGGTCTCGATCGGGAGGCTGTCTTCATCACCACGAAGGTGCCCTTCGTCAACGAGGACGTAGCTGGTTTCGTAGCAAAGTCTGTCGAGGAGTCTCTTGAGAAGCTTCAGACAGAGTAAGAGCCTCTTTTGCTTTATATTCCTTTCGGAATTCGAGATCGAAATTTGTTTTGAGTGTTAAATTTGCGTTTCCCAAACTTGGACCTCATTTTTGTAAGAGCTAGCCAGGAAAGGAAGTCCATAGTCTCACTCCCAGCTACCTCGATCTCGTGCTCTGCCACTTTCCTCGCGACCGCTACACAGGAAATGACGATGACGAAAGGAACGCGGCCGCTCGCAAGGCGGGATACCAGAAGTTGGAGGAGATCAGAGGTTCGTCAGCCAAGGGGGGGGGGGCAAGCAACTCTCTAACTGTTCAAGAATTTGTACCATTTTCATCATCTCACAGAGACATTCATTTCTATCTCCTCTCTCTCTCTTTCTCTCTCTCTCTCTCCGTTTATCTCACTTCCCATCTTATCGCCTTTGTTGTTACCTGCTTTACCTTGATCGCATTTCTCTATTTCTCTCCGTCTCTCACCTCTCTTAATTTTTTCCTACTTATTTACTCCATCTCTCTCTCTCAAACCCTTTCTCTCTCTGTATCCCTTGCTCTCTCACTGTCCTCTACAGCCACTGGCAAGATTCGATCAATCGGCGTTTCAAACTATGAGATCTACCATCTCGTTGAGCTGCTCGAGTATGCTAAAGTACGACAATACTATCTATTGCTATGCTAATATTAAAGTAAAATGTTTAAAATATGCTCTGAAATGTTGTTTTCGCTCATTTTGCAGACTGAATAATTACTTTTTTTGGAAGTTAATTTAAAGAAAGAAATAAAAACCGAAGTTGCAAATTGAAAGGTAGTGCCAGTGCTGAACCAGTGTGAATATCATCCGTATCTCACGCGGAAGCTGCTCAAACGATTCTGCGAACAAAACAAGATTGTCTTCCAGGTTGGAAAGTCGCCTTCCTGACACCCGGAAAAGCACTATTACAAATAGGTTTTTTAACCATGAATGTAAGTATTGAATACAAACAGGCCTTCTCATCTCTCTGCTGGGGCAACCAGGACGTGTCCAACGAACCGGCTGTCCAAAGTCTCGCTGCGAAATACGCAGTGACTCCGCAGGTTAATCTTCTTCCTGCTAATCTGTCCTGACCTTTGTTATCCACGTCAAACACTCTTTTTATATTTACCATAGAATATCGGTCAATTTTTATGGCAGCACATTCTCTACGCATTTGCTTACAACACGAACGCTGCCATAATTCCAAAGTCAGCGACGCCATCACGAATCGAGTCGAATCTTCACGAGACCATAAAGGCGCGAGTTTTGAACTGTCAGATTAAACAGAGAAATTCAAGTGTTTCTGATTCAATTGCACAAATGAAGCTTATCAATGTACATTATCGGTGCAGAAGAAGGGCATACTGGGAAAAAAACCCATCAAGATAAGATTATGCACCTTGTCGCGAGAGTATTTTCATGACAGCGCAAATATTTCAACAAGAATGGAATGAAACAGTTTTTTTTTAGAAAGCTTTTATTGTTATGTCCACTATTGTTTGTAGGCTAATCTCTAACCTGAGGAGACATGGCAGCTGGCGAATCTGAACAAGAACATATTCTTCGCGCCCGAATGCTATCCGGATCAGTGCATCTAAACGGTGTAGGAAGCTACTTTCCAGTCGGCCATCCATTTACATAGAATATGTAGAATTTCGTGAAGACATTCTCTGGCAGTTTATCGATAGGTCGTCAATTATAAGTGGAAAATGTTAATTGCGTATTTGATCATGAACGTTTTGTCTGGGCTAAACGGTGATCTGCGCGTGGCTAGCCGTAACTTCACGGATTAAATCGGTATGAAATCCTCTCAAAAAGTAGGTGAGATAATTGGACAGTAAATCTTATCATCTTATATTTTTCGCCGAGTCGAACAAAAATCAAGAATCTGGAGGTATGGGGAATTGAACCCCAGCCCTCTCGCATGCTAAGCGAGCGCTCTACCACTGAGCTATACTCCCGATGAAGCTTTATTAAAAAGGTAAAGTAAAAGCGCAGTTGCTCTACCCAGATAGTACGCAATCAACATGAAACATCTGTGCATAGAAACACGTTTTGCAGCTAGCAGGAAAGTGCTTTTGGGACGGCCCGTTAAAATGGGCTCTTAAAATACGAGCTGGGCATCATAGTTTGCTTGAATTGCAATAGAATTCTTCGTCGACGGTGGATATGAAACAGATTGATGAAAATGAGAGAGATTTACAACACTTATCCGGATATTTCCTGGAGATTCGGAAGTCTGGTGTTATCTGACTTTTACTTTTCTTCGACTCTTCTCAAGTGAGACTACAGATCATCCCAATACAATTTTTTCGATACTACTGTTAATCAGTCAACTATAAAAATGGGTGTAAGCAGAGGAGACTTTTGCCGCAACCGAAGCGTTTATCCTGTCACGTGGCTAAAGGTAGGCATCGAATGCGCAAGAGAATGAGAGCAACGGAGGACGAGAGAATGAGAGAGAAAGAGAGAAGAGAGGGAGTGGTCGGAGAGAAGGCTCTCTTCTCTCTTTCTCTCTTCTCTCTTCATCACTTTTTCTCGCTATGCTGACTCGGGCGCGCCGGACTGCAGTTTCGCCAACTTCTTCTGGATCAACACGCGAATTCCTTCCTGAAAATATATTTTTTAATGATATTATAAAAATAAATATTACATATTAGTAATATATTAAATAAATAAATAAATATATATATATATATATATATATATCGACGACTATTTCCTGTTTAGTAATAATTTATTGCCAGAGTCACGAAGAATAACTAACTTGGCATGTAGCCAAACGCGCGTCACGAGGGATCAGCTTTTCCTGGAGAGAAAGAGAATTCTCAATAGGGCAGGAAGTTTAAATTTAAGGGGTTTTCCTCGAAAATGCGATGATTTGCTCCTTAATTAAAGGTATAAAAATTAGGCTTGCCTGCGCGAAGAGCTCAAGGAGCGCGGCGTGCAGTGCGAGGAATTGCACATACGTCTGGATCGACTTGCAGCGAATCATGCGGAGACGCCGGACGATTTCGGAAATGCTGCAAACTTTTCAAATGTCGACTTTTTGGCGGGAAGAGTAAATTTAAAAAAAAAAAACCGAATTGTTATAGTGAGCGGCACGTTCGAAGGATGCACTTTGAATGCTTCGTTCACGAAGGAGATGCGTGAAGGCGTTGAAGGTGAATGACTAGTGTTAGATCGCCGATGTTGACAAACAATAAGAAGGAACTTAATTTATCTACGTACCAACAAAAGTGCCGGTTTGGCTGACGCCGGCGGAGCAGTGGACGACCACGGGGGAAGTCGGGGCGCGGCGAAGAACCCAACGCCAGACTGGAAAGAGAGAGAGAGAGAGAGAGAGAGAGAGAGAGAGAGAGATACGAAGAGAGGGAGACCACGGGAGAGAGAAAGAGAGAGAGAGAGAAAGAGAGAGAGAGAGAGAAGGAAGATGGAGAGAGCGAGAGAGGGATAGAAGATTCCAAGGATTCTCCACCTTACACGACAATGGCCGGGTCGTCAGGCGCGAGTTGATCGGGCAATTCGTGACGAATATGTGTTCGACCGTGTGTCGACCCCCGATAGGGAAAAGAATTTTTTTATTAATTTTTGAAAATATATATATTTCATAAACGAGAAATATTTTCTATCATGATTTTTTTAATTAAATAAAGAAACTGACGACAAGTTGTCGACAAGAAGCGTGGCGTGACGGACTCCTTTGAAGATGTCTTCGTGGTGCTTCTCGAGAGTGATGCGGAACTCGCCGAACTTGGCCGTCTTATCACCATCGGCCGGCCAGTATCACACGCACTTCTCTTGCCCAAATGAATTATGCATTTATCACTTTTATCATTTAAAAAATATATTCGTATTTTTCAAGGAGTTTTACAATAGTGTTTTTTTAATTGATTGCTTCATGTTTAATATTTTTAAGTTGAATTCTATAAAATTAGTTTTTTTTCCCGCACATTCGGTGAAGTGGCAGAGCTGAACAATCACGACGGGCCTTCTCCTGCATCACCATCTGCCAAAAGTCTTCGACCGTCTCTTGCATCGGACCCTGAATCAGGGATTGTGGTGTAATTTAGAATATTTTACCATTTTCCTAAACAATTCTTCCATAGTGCGGTTAGAGCAACAATGTACGGGTTTCAATAAGAATTTCTCCCATATCCTTGTCTTCCTTATCTATCCTTGCCTGTGCCGCAGTGAACTGCTGTCCATTTGGCGGGCGCATCCAAGACGCGTGGATGAAGCCGCTCTTGCCGCCAACGCCTTCGACTGTCTTTTCTTCCGCTCAAGTCATATCTTTCTATATATTTGGTCTCTTACAAGGTTTTTTTCTTCACGACATTCGCATCCTTTTATTTACTTCATTTCAGAGAAAGATAAACGAAAAATGAAGTAAATGAAAGGTGCGACTTGTGTGCGTCGATGCCAATCCCTTCCTCATCTACACAATATTTTTTCTTTCATAAGTTTGTGCTGTTACATTGAAATATTAATTTCAAATACGATAAATATATAAATGGTCCTTTACAAGCCGTGCTGCTGCCTTGGGGTCGAGACCGAAGCCGAACGCGAGACGACTCGTAGCAAGGGATGTCTTCGTATCTTAAATGTTTCATTACTTCATAATTATATTAGAAGGATTACTGCGTTAAGTGCACATAACATTAATGTATTCTTTCGAATGAACCTTTATTAATCCATTCCATTCTTCTCAATGCATATTATTATGGCTGTTTCTTTATCAAGTTCTTCAGTGCCCCGCCCGACCTGCTCTTGCCCAAGTTCTCCTGGAAGGCGTCCTTGTTCTTGTTCGGCGCGATGTAGTCCTTCACTTCTGCCGTGAACTCTTTCGCCAGCTCTTTGGCAGTCTGAAAACCAATTAATGCACAATCATCAGTCACGAGAGACAATTATCGATTTCCTGCTTTCTCTCTCGATTCTGACCTTTTGCAGAATCTCATTTGCCCACTCGGCGCGACGATCGATCGGTGGGCCTTGTTTTGCCTTCTCGGACACCGGCGGCGCTGGCTCTGAATTGGAGAAAATAGTTATTGTCTAGAGAACTTTTCTTTTTTTCTTCTTTAAGAATTAAATTTTATCTACATAACGCTTGCATCTGGCCGTAATCGGTTTCTGCTTCCTCGCCGAGACCATGGAGGGTGTCTTTCCCGTGCAGCGCGCGCTCTTCATCTCGCTCTTCTTCTCGGCCCCGCCCACTAGGCTCTCTTCCTTCTGATTCATCGTCCTCTTCTTCACGTACATCGCCGCTGCTGCCGCGAGAGTCGCGGCGAACAGAAGCAGATTCTTCAATAATAATAAAAATAAATTATTGATTGGCTATTATTTTGCAGATAATTACGCAGCAAATTAATCGTTACAAACTTTCATTCAGAAGTCATTATTACTAGGCCAGAAAAGTTACAAATAACCGAGAGCTGCTCTAAAGTCAGCGACATCCGCATACGAACTCAAGATGAAATGAGACGTATTTTTTAGGTCTCAGAAATGATCAATTACTCAAACAGTTTTTTTCATAATAGACTGGATAGTACTTCGTTTCAGTCCGATTAGACTCTAGAAAGAGGTTTTTTCAAAGCACATGCCTTCTTCTGAAAACTTCAATTAGAATTGAAGGTCACTTTGGCTGTCTTTTCTTATAAGATATACGTTTCTACGTATATACATTTCGAAGCTCAACATCAAATTTATCAACAAATCCAGTGAGTGATACATATGTTATGTTTTGGAGGCTGATGGAGTTGGTCAAAGGGCATCTTTCAATTTTCGATTTAAAACATCAACTAGACTGCGGCTATTGTCGCTTTTTTAAACGAGAGAAAATCAGGAAATTTGGAATCAGAGGAAAGGAATGGAATGGAGTTTTTCAGTTCTTATTTAATCTAGCGGGCAGCTGCACAAATTCACAATTTTTTATGGTTCCGCTGGAATCCCTCTTACCATTAGTCAGCAGATTCAATTTTTGTAACATACCCAGGCAGGCACATGCAACATGCAATACGACTCATATCGAATTCTAGAGATGATACTCCTTTAAATGTGGTCAGATGTGGTATGTAAATCAAATTCAACACGCTTCTTCAAATGTGGCACGAAAGAGAGGAGTTGCAGGTGAAACAGAAGTATTCAAGTGGTCGCCCTTTACATCACGACACGGAAAAGGAGTGGAAGATCCGCTTCTCGCTACTTCTTGAACACGTCGTTGTTGCCGACAGCGGCGAGAGTCTGGTAGTTGGGTCGTTCGTAGCTACAATATTGCAATAAAATGTTTCAGCAATAAAAAAAAACTTTTTTTTCTTTTCTGACGAACCAGCCTTGGAGGCCTGGTTGGCTGGCGCCTGAGGCTTGCCGCCGGTCCCTCCGCCCTTCTTGTCGGCGCCGAAGCAGCCGTTGTTACCCACGGCGGCCAGCGTCTGGTAGTTGGGGTCGGCGGAGGCTGTGGAAGATGTATGCAGATTAACGAGAAACCTTCTAAGGACGAGTGTACTTTACACACGCATGTTACTTCCGAGTTGTCATGAGTACACACACAACGGAATGTTCGCCGCAGGCGAGGATTCAAGCGGAACATTAATGCTAAAAATCCAACGCGGAGCATAAATGCTCTGATTGGGAGAACATTCCGATGCTCTGCTCAGCGGAGCACCAATGCTCGTCTGCAATGTTCTGCGCAGACAAACATTCGCCTCGTTTTCCTTCTGTGAACAAAACAGCACTGAAATAGAATAAAGTATCAATAAAGTTCGCAAAACTCGATAATTAGCTAACCTGTGATTCGTTGTGATGTTGTAGTCGCCGTCGTTGGTTGTATCTGGAAGTGGACAGAGAGAGAGAGAAAGACATTTTGCTCCTGACCGGACCCGAACCATGTGGAAGATTTGTGTTTCGCCTTCATTCACAGCCTGTTAATTGTAAGTTCTTTGATAATTTGCATAGTAACAGTTGCTGAATGAGTGCTAATGAGCGAACTGAACTATTCTTGGAATTGAAACAACATTATATGCACTATTTACATAATCATGTAAATTAAACGAATTAAACGGTATTAGTATTCGAGAAAGATGGTTTTTACATTTTCACTTTTGCTAGAATTAATTTCACCGGTTTCTTTGTCACTTTCTTCTGATCCTCGCTTCGTAAGTGATCGGCCTTCCCGATTCTCTCCAGCGAATGAAGAGCATAAGTGAAATAGAAGAGGACACGCCGAGTGAAAACAGCGAACCTACCCCTTTGGCTTATTGGAGTGCTACAGCGAGAAAACAATACAGCTGACTTGAATCTTTTGATCCTTGCATATTGTTTTGAGTGGTGGTATTTAAAAAGTTTATCCTTAACAAAGTGTTAAGTTGTTATTCATCATGAATGTTATTCACCGATGAGACAGGTCATGCACACGCCTCATTTTCAGGAGCGGGATAACATCTATTTGTATAGCATTATAATGTATCCAACAAAGAAAACAATAGGAAAGAGAACATTGCTAATATTATGTTATAAAAGCTCAGAAAAATGGTAAAGCATCTGAACATCCTTTGAATCGGGACTTGGCTGTGCATTTAAAGACGACAGCATCTCAACTAGCGGAAATGTTAAAATAAAGAAACATATTTATAATTTTTTGTTTGCCAATAGAGAATAAACGATTTTTCAACCCGAAGATAATTAGGACGACCTTTACTAAAGGAGATTCGCTTGTTAAATCTCTCTTCCATGTATATATCCAGTACAAAAGCGCGCAGCTTTATTTTGTTGAGTAATTTTATTTAAGAGAGCCAATCTGAGAGATTCGACCAGGGCTCTATGTAAGGCATATCGGGAACAAAATTATTTTTTGATTTTCTTTTCCTTCGAAAGGCATATGAGGCATCCTAAAAAGACCTCAAAAACATTTTTTCCAAAAATTATTTTCTTCAGTTTACCCTGGATATGCACCGAAAACCCGAAAAAACTCAAAAGATCATAACTTTGTTCGTGGTTGAGATATATTAATTTTGAACTATTTATTCAATTCCAAATTGAAAGGCGCACAAAACTCGTGTTAATCACTTTTTAAAAATATTTCATTAAATGCCTCATTTTGGCATTTTAATATTTCGAGTGGTGCGTTTGGGGCATAAAAACCCCCCATGTTAAAAAACTGAAGGCACCACGTGAAAGAGCGACCTTTTTTACCCCTATTTAAATGCCTTTTACTAAAAAACTCCGATACACCTGTTTCAATATTTTGACATGAAGCGCGCGAGTCGGTCAAAATGGCGCATTTTTCGGCCGCCGAGGCATCGTGCAAGCGCATTCATCGATCCATAACTGCGCTCAATGTCAATATTACAAAATCGTTAGCATATCATCTAAGAGCTCTTACGGAGATCTTCAAATGCTGCATACAAACGTTTATTGAAAAGTTTCGTTTTATATGGGAAATTTCGTTCTGTATAATTAGAAGGCTTAAAAAACTACTTCAAAAACATTTCCGCATATCCAAACATACATCATAAGTAAGAGGATAAAATTTGGTACAAGATGAACTCTTTAAATAAAATTCCATGCGTATGATCCTTTGTTATAAGTCATAAAAGTAGTGCCAGTAGCGTCACTGTCATTTTGCCCAAGAATTCACATTTTAGGTTATTCTAATTAGAATATTCCAAATTCGAATTAGAATATTCCAATCCTTTTTTCTAAAGTTTTTCCATAAGGCCTTGCTATCCTACTCTTATGGCTTATAACAAAAGATCGTATGCATGAAATTCCATTGAAAGGGTTCATCTTGTAGCAAATTTTATTCTCTTTCTTATGATGTATGTTTCGACAGGCGAAAATGTTTTTAAAGTAGTTTTTTAAGCCTTCTAGTTGTACAGAACGAAATTTCCCATATAAATTGAAAGTTTTCAATAAAAGTATGTATGTATCATTTGAAGATCTCCGTGAGAGCTTTTAGATGATATATTTACGATTTTGTAATATTGAAATTGAGCGCAGTTATGGATCAATGAATGCGCTTGCACGGTGCCTCGGCGGCCGAAAATGTGAAATTTTGACCGACTCGCGCGCTTCATGTCAAAATATTGAAACAGGTGTATCGGAGTTTTTTAGTAAAAGGCATTTAAATAGGGGTAAAAAAGGTCGCTCTTTCACGTGGTGCCTTCAGTTTTTTAACATGGGGGGGTTTTTATGCCCCAAACGCACCACTCGAAATATTAAAATGCCAAAATGAGGCATTTAATGAAATATTTTTAAAAAGTGATTAACACGAGTTTTGTGCGCCTTTCAATTTGGAATTGAATAAACGGTTCAAAATTAATATATCTCAACAACGAACAAAGTTATGATCATTTGAGTTTTTTCGGGTTTTCGGTGCATATCCAGGGTAAACTGAAGAAAATAATTTTTGGAAAAAATGTTTTTGAGGTCTTTTTAGGATGCCTCTTAAGCCTTTAGAAGAAAAAGAAAATCAAAAAATAATTTTGTTCCCGACATGTCCCTGCTCGAGTCTCTCAGATTGGCTCTCTTAATTTTAAAAGGACAATGACCAAAACGCGATGTTGTTGTATGCTAGCGAAGGAAATATCAGCGATGAGCATAGCAATGTAATGGCAAGCTGCGGATGAAAAATAATTTTAAATTATTTTTTGATTTTCTTTTTCTTCTAAAGGCTTAAGAGGCATCCTAAAAAGACCTCAAAAACATTTTTTCCAAAAATTTGTTCCCGACATGTCCCTGCTCGAGTCTCTCAGATTGGCTCTCTTAATTTTAAAAGGACAATGACCAAAACGCGATGTTGTTGTATGCTAGCGAAGGAAATATCAGCGATGAGCATAGCAATGTAATGGCAAGCTGCGGATGAATTCGGCATAGAAATGCAATTGAATGCACTCTTCGCGCTCGCTGAAGACAATTGCTCAGCTCGCGCGGTCCAGGTAAAAGTCTCAGTTGAACATTTCCGATTAAGGAGCACATGCACAATGCACACGTAGAGACACTCCACAGTGATCGCCAAGTACATCGAGCAGAAGCGCGCCAGAAGGTACTTTCACTCGTACCTTCTGGCACGCTCCGGCCGATTCTATAATGTGGTGTCATTTTCATGATTGTTGACTGTTTTATAGACTAAATATTTTATAGTGTTGATTTAAAATCCGACGGCAAAGAGCAGAAGAGCTGCGAGTCGGTGTTCGTACTGTAAACCAAGTAGGAGAGTGTGCTTTAGACTACCTCGCTGGTCATTCAATCGGCTGGAATTTGAACGTGCAGAAGAAAAATCGTGGAAGGGGGCGAGAACGTTTTCAAACTTTTTTTAACGCATAAAAGCAACTGATAAACATGTGCGGACTACTAATAAAGTGTCAGAAACATCGAGGGAATGCCTTTATGCGGTGGAATTGCATCAGTGGAAACTGAAATGCGCAATTGCGCTACACTTTCTAATGAATTTCGGGCTAAAATAAGAATTTTCTCGTCAGCATCAACTTGTTTTGAGAAACTAATGTTGCCAGCGAAGTTTATCTGTGTCGAAATAGTCTAGTTTGAACAGAAAACTACGTTAAAATGCGCCCTTAGCGCTGAAAAATCATATTGAAATTATTTATATTAATATATTTAATATATGTATGTTGGGCGGTACTGTACATGTCTATGAAAATGGAAAATATTCGTGAGTCCCAGACTCCCTTGATTGAACTCTTATAGCGCCGAGTATAGACTACAACTCTCATGATTCGAAGCTGTGGAGTCATGAGAAGGCGATGATTCCAGATCGTGTGAGTTTGGAATAGGACATATGGGAATTGGTCGCCTCTCGTCTGGCAAAAAGATTTTATTCTTGAGATTTATTAGGAATTAATCATTGGACTCCTACACTTTTATCTCCTTCATTCATACTTTGATCTCCTCCTTTCTGAATTGCTACTGCCATTCGGCGGCGTTTCCTTGCGAACCGCTGCTTGAACCATCACAGGAACCGCCTGCTCGCTTCTTTGCCTGACATTCTGTTTCTTGCCAAAACTCGTACTATCTGACCATGAGTTAGATTGAATCTCTATGTATGTTTATACTAGACTCTATAAAGCACCCAATCGAATCTCTTTCTGATTTAAGTGAATGTAGGAAAGACTGTAATATATCAAGAGTAATCGTGAGCTTCTTCCCAAAAAAAGTGTATCTCTCAAAGCGGGCCAGCATAAGGACTAGAATGATGAGAATCAACCTCTCAGGAAGAGCAAATGAGGGGAGACTGACAAGAAATATAATGAAAGTAAAGCGAGCATAAAATTAGCACGTGGCCATGCCTAAGAGGGTACGTGCAGGAATGAAGAATACGTGTGAGAGAGGCTGTTCCACTGCAGATCGTTCCATAATCGCATCATTTGAGTGTCTCCGGCTGACCACAGCCGGTTGCTTGCCATGCGTCTCCGCCTCCTCTTCCTTCTCTTGCTCCAACTTCGCCTTCTCCATGGCGCCGTCTCCAGTTCTTCCTATCAGATCGGCATCGGAGTTCCAAGCAGTTACAAGCACATCATTAACACGTTAGAACAACAAGTTCCTTTTTCTGCAACATACATATATCCTTTCATGAATTGCCGTCTTCACGTTAAACTTCATTTGGCTTTCAGGATCCGACAGGAGGAAAACAGAGAAGATTGTCAGTACCATACATCTCCTCCTCTCACATGGATGGTGAGTTTTATATACACATTTCTAATTAGATAGTCTTGGAAATGAGCTTCACTGCGGCTAACACATTTTAATTAATTGAACAAAACTAGCTTTTTTCTATATTCATATGCATTTTTAAAATATGCACTTCTTTACAGATCCATCTTTTCCACAACTGTAGCGTGTGCCACCTAATTGTAGGAATCAATCAAATTGATTCCTGCAATTCGAATGAGAATATAGGGCCCTGCCGCAACCATCGAATTGAACTTCTGCGTGTTTATCACCAGCAAACGGTTTTGTGGCACATTAACTTGCATAGTAAATTATTGAAAATATAATCAAGTTAAATATGTAGCATGTACATATGTATGTACATACATACATACATATATGCGTCTTCTCATTCTTTTACTATAATTATTTTTCGCGTTCTGAACACAATTCAAATTTCTATGTTCTAATTGAACTGTCTTTTGAACACATCAACTGATCATGTCTAGATAAAGATTGACAGAGATTGTAGGAACGACATGCTTATACGTATGTGCTAATCTCTGTGCACCATAAGACCTTCAAACTTCGAATGGTGGAGGAATCTGAGGCGAGTCTTTTTGGTACTATTCACATTGCAAGCATGTAAGAAAACTTTTAGATTGACAAAAGACAATGTCGAGTCGAGAATCGGATGGAATTCTACGTGACCAGCGAATACTTTCCTGTGACAGGTAATAATATTCTATTCCCGTTAAAACAACAAAAATGAAATTAATGAAGATTCTTCTAGATGCAATTTTTGTCGACTTGTACGTGATGGACGGCATCATCTACCAATGGTTTCGTCGTTCCTTCCAATACACCCTCCACAAGTATCGCCTCGTCGCTTCTGACACCAAAGAACATGGCTATAGGTAAAGTTTTCTGCTGCCATACTCACAAAGATACTTGCATATTTTAATTTCCATTGAAGTATCATTTTTTATTCTTTTTAAGCCATTATCCCTTATTGCTTAATTTTAGAGCCTGGCTTGATCGCTTGGGTAGTTACACGATAGACATTGGAGCTGAGGCAGCGATTACGTCCTCAAACGACGGATGGATCTACTTCTTCCTCTATAATTCGACATGCAAGGTTGATCACGAATAATTCCGTCTTGAAATGGCCTAGAGGTATACACGACTAGAAGAAAAAAAACCATTGCGAATAGTGGTAGTGGAAATGGTTATATCCATCATTGTAGAAAACACATCGGCTAGTCAATTAATATGTCACTCGGCCTTTTCACTGTGAATCCAGGAAAGGGATAATGAAGGAAATCAACAAGATTTGTCTTCTACAACGACTACTAACCACATATCGATTTTAAGATCATAATCATTGCATGAGAAGATGTAATACTGACAACGGGATATTAAAGTGGCTAAAATTGCTGGCCACTTGATTTGAATAAATTGAGACTGAAAAAATTTTTTTTTCAAAAAACCGTGGTTTATTCTATTTAGCGAAAAAATACGGAATAAAATGCAAACTTTTACATCATGAGTTAATGAAAGGTGAAGTTTTATAGACCCTCCTGCTCCACCGAGATGACCTCGTGCACGTCCGAACTACGCGCATTAGAACGATTGCGAACGAGTACGAGAAGCCTGGCGTCAAGTGCGGCCGCTTTCAGAAAATCATCCCTTATCGACTGGACAGGGGCATTCTGTACTACAGAAATCACAAACCGGTGCGAACCATATAACTGTATATCTTTTTGCCTTTATGAACATTGTTCATCTTGATGCTCATATTGATTCATACGATAGTTTTTTTTAGAACTGCTCGTTCCCGTCGTACGAAGTATTTGTGCAAGATACACGGATCATCCCTAAGATTAAGTACATGCCTCCGATGATGAGACAAGTCGACTATCGCGGGTAGATTCAGCTGTCATCTTTCCTTAAGCTAATTTGGAATTTTATATCTTGTTCGACTTATCTATTTTCTTAAATTTAAAAAAAATTAATGATCCTTCCAGATATGAAAAGGCCGTCACTCGCCGTCTTGCAAAACCGCCACGACGTCATGAAGACATCACCAGGGAAGTCATTGTAAGAGGAAAATCATGCTATTTCTATGCAAAATCAAGTCATTTTTCTTTTAATTCAAAATGTCATTTAAAAAGTGCCCTTCCATTCAGAAGGTTCTGTTGTGCTGGCTGATCCCTCCGCTATTCTTTACCCTCATCCGCCGTGGCTTCCCTTTCCGTCGCGCTCTCAGCTTCATTCTCAGAAGCATTCGTCCCAGCAATGTCATGGAGGTCCACTTATAAAAAATTCGTCCTTTTCGACTTCATTTTGTTCACTTTTTAGTTCATAAGTGAAGAGTGAATTGTTCCATGAATGCAAAGATCCTTCAAATACACAACCTTTCAATACGCGAAGTCAGCTGCTACTGCCATGAAGGAAGCTTTCACTGATATCTTTCGGAAAGTGCGAGGAAGGGAGTCTCACAATCAAGCTGCACCAAATGCAAAGGCCTCAGCATGACGACTTCATTCCAACTATTTGTTTTCTTCACTGTCCATTTGCATCCTATCATTTCATATTATTTCTGATATAAAGAGAGAAAATGAGTGAGAGCATATACATTGCAAAATCTAAGGATTGCTTGCAGTGTTCGGGAATGTTTTAATAATTTTATTGGGCTAATGTTTTCTTTGCAATGATGTAATATTTTCTATTGTATCTTAAATCGATTGAATCAATTTATCTTGTATCGTGTTGATCCAATGCCTTCAATGAAGCTTGCTTAGAGGATGCCTCGAAATCAACGCATCATGATTAAACTTTAATATAAAGTTTGATTTCATTCGTGCCCAAAATCAGACAGTTCCCAAGGAAATTCACAGTATTCCAATGCCATGAAGTGCCAGCTCGGGTTTCATCACTTCTGTCGTTTCCCCGGCCCAAGTCGGCTGGTTCTAGCCATGCCTCTCTGCCTTCCCTCGGATCTCTTGCTCCAACTCGGC
The DNA here is from genome assembly GCA_945643635.1 of Allodiplogaster sudhausi. Taxonomy (NCBI): domain Eukaryota; kingdom Metazoa; phylum Nematoda; class Chromadorea; order Rhabditida; family Diplogasteridae; genus Allodiplogaster; species Allodiplogaster sudhausi. The sequence continues at coordinate 4,856,741 of CALZFC010000251.1, forward strand.
CGTGTCCATCGCAGACCGGCCTTGTTCCAGAGAGCTTCTTAATGGTAGGACATGGCTGATTTCTCTTGCTAGCCGATCTAATGCTATTCTAACATTAACTCTGGTTCTATGTATATAAAAGAAATGTGATTCTTTTATACAGAATGATTCAAGGTTAGGCAGATAATCAATTGAATCTTTGGTGTTGCTAAAGAAGAAGAAGAAGACAGTGTTCAAGTGAGCAGCATGTGAATACACCACAACTATGTACATGTGTATGTACATATATAGCAACTCGTAGAGTAGATCACAACGAGCCCAGTCTGCGAATCATCATTGAGGGAGCCCAAGCTCATCTCCGATGTCGTCGCGATATTTAACCAGATCTTAACGAGAGCCAGCCACGACACTAGCCGCAACTTTTCCAATATCTTCCTGATCCAACTTCATGAATGAACGGACGGACATTCGCCAGAATCTATAGCGAACGCGTTTTCTGTTCAGAGGTAGAGGAAAAGGTAGAGAAGGAGAGAGAGAAAGTTAGAGAAAGAGAAAGAGAGAGAAAGAGAGAAAAGCGAAAAAGCAGGTTCAAAAATTATGGTCACATTTTATTCCGTGTAGTTTCCTGTTTTGGACTGTAACTTTCAATCTGTGAAGCTTCCATCCCTGTATGCACTTTATGCCAAGATAAGAAAATATGTTCACATAAAATTCTCTTCTCCAATGCAAAATCTATCTGGCATGTGACCATATCCCTCCACTCTCTTGTCACTATCTCTCCTTCTCTCTCCTTCTCTCTCTCTCCTTCTCTCTCTCTCTGCTTATCTCTCTCTCCTTTCTTTCTCTCTTTCTCTCTCTCTCTCCTAGCTTAGTTGCAAACCATTCACCTTGATCTCCATTTCCTCATCCCGTTCTCGCATTCCTTCGCTTGCATCCGTTCTTATCCCCCCTTATGATGCTTCCGGTTTGCATCAATCATGCAGCGCGAGCCACTCCCAATCATGACTGCATCCTTTGCTGCTATCGGCGAGGAGAGAGAGAGAGAGAGAGAGATACTGGTATGTATAGACTGCGATGTTAATAAAACAAAAGCAGATGGATGAGGAGAGCCAGAGAGGTGAACGAGATACAAATAATGAGAGAGTGAGGAAATGAGAGAGGATAGAAGACAGAAAGAAAGACCTAGAGAGAATAGAGTGTGAAAGGGAAAGGAGAGGGCGATCATGAGACGCCAATGTGCAATGCCCCTGGTCTTCTTTTAATCCCCAACTTTCTCTTTCACTTTGTTGTCTCCCTCCCTAGCTATCTTTCTCTCGCTCTCTTCCATTTTATCTCTAAGCTTTCCGTCATCTTTCTTTCTTTAGCTTTCACCATATTTTCTTCTTTTTCTTCCTTTTCTTAAATTTCTCTCTGCTCTGTCTTTATGTTGTCTTGCTCTCTGTCTTTTGCCTCTAATTCATTGCTTGGCTTTCTTTCCTATTACACACTCTATTTCGCTATTTCTCTCCTTCTACCTCTCTCTCTCTCTCTCTCTCTCTTTCTATCCTTCTCTCTAACAAAACTTTTCTCGTTTTTTTTTCTTTTTAGGTGTTTCTGTGTCTCTGTCTCTCTTTCTCTGTATCACACTCTCACTTATCTCCTTTCGAAAGGGCACAATGAGAACCGCCTTTCGGCGAGATCTTGCGGCGCCATTTTCGCAACTCGCTGAAAAAGAAATATAAGAACTAACGAAACGGAAAGAGAGTGAGAAAGAGAGATTCATGAAATACCTTAACATTTAGAATGAAAGAGATCTGTGATATGAGATCATCTGCAGGCGGATTTCGCACTTTACTTAACGAGAAAGAGAAATCCTTCTGGTGATTTGAATGGAAGTTAATCAAAAGGAAGGAAAAAAATGAAGCGAGAGAGAGAGAGAGAGAGGAGGAGGAGGAGGAGGAAAGGCGACAGAACAAGGAAATAATAATCAAACGAGAGAGAGAGAGAGAGAGAGAGAGATGGCGACAGAGAGCGATAATAAGATAAAGGAGGGGGGGGGGGTAGAGAAAAAATGATAAGAAGAGACGGAGTGACCGAGAGAAGGCTAGAGAGAGAGAGAGAATGAGAGAGAGTGAGAGAGAGAGAAAAGATGAAATATAGCCTAGCGAATCCGTCGGTCAGCGACATCCGGTCCGCGCAACATGCAACAGCGACAGCAATCAGAGGGGGGGGGGGGGGTTTCGTATCCGAAATACTCTCGAGAATGGCCTTGCGCAATATAAAAGCACACCGATACATTCTTCCTTCATAGCTGTGCTTCAAACGGCTTCTTTGTGTCCAAAGTGTTTGGGAGACTTTCGAAAATTATAGTATTTATTAATTTGATAGGAAATAAGATAAATAAAAAATTAATTAATTAGTTAATTAATAGTATTATTCAGTGCGAACAAGAATGAGGAGTAGCAGCTTGTGCCTCGCCGCAGCTGTCATTGCGTGCCAGGTACATATTTCTTTCTCATTAAAATTTATTCAAGTATAAATTGGACTAAGATAATTATTCAAGCTTACTTATATGAATTATTATTTTTAAATAAATTAAATAAAAGTAAAAGACCTTAACCACATCTTAACGTAACAGATTGCTTGGCTGGCCGCGTCGCCGGCGCCGCCCTGCGACCCGGGATGGAGACATCTCGAGCGGGCGCAGGCGTGCTTCCGCTTCATTCCTGGCAGCTACGGCTTCGGCACTGCCACTCGCCGTTGTCAGGTAAGCCACTCTGCTAAGACTTTTCTTACTATTTCACAATGAAAATGAGCAACTGCCAAAATTGATTGAGCACGTTGTTCTCCAAAGTGATATTTAGATATCCTTGCTATAGCAATTAATGCAATTGCAACTGTGGGATACCTTTGGTGATGAGTGCTTTGGAGCTCAAAAGAATTCTTGGCTTCTCAGGAGCACTACGCGAATGCCGCGACGATTGGCAGCAGCGAGGAGAACGAGCTCGTCAGAGAGGTCGCGCCTCATTGCCTCTTCTTCTTTTCCGAGACAATTTTGTCACAATGTGCAGAATGTATTACACAATTGATTACAATTTAATTGTACTATTGGAGGTAACAATATGTTCTGTTAAAGTTGGCGCACGGCACTGACGCCTGGATCGGCGCCATCTCATACGAGCCCTTCCTCGAGTACTCTTGGGTCGACGGCACGCCCTTCGGCTACTTTGAGCGATGGCAAGGAGGTTAGGCTTTTCACTCTTTCTTTCTCCCCCTCTAACTCGATTTCTCTCTCTCTCTCTAAATCTATCTATCGCCCTCTATCTTTATCTCTTGTAATCTTAACAATATTTTGACATAAAATAACAAGTTCAAGGGCACACATCTCAATTGAACCACCAAAAACTCGGAAACGCCCAGCCTATTGTTATCCGGTCTTAACTCATCCTTAACTGTCTTTAATCTGCCTGCCTTAACTGATCCTTAATTCCCTAGGCTACCGCCCGGACATCGAGGGAACGCATCCATGCGTGAAGATTGACGGGTACGGCGAGTGGTTCACGTCGTGCTGCCGCAAGATGGCCGCGATCGTGTGCAAGAAGCAGGCGAGCTACATGCACTCAAAGTGAGCACCAAGGCTACCTTAGATACTTACATAAGACTTAGCATAAGATTTAACCTTAGGAAATACAATTCTAAATTAATGCGTTTTACTTGACTGGACCACGGCTTATGTGTCAAGCACTCTAATGAATAACTTTTATATATTTGCAGCAACAAAACCAAATTCGTTGTCATCGATAGATCGTAGCTTTAGCACTAGAAGATGAGACAATTTGTTCACTGCCCAATTGCCTGCCGGTGTATGTGCATTTTCCTGCGAAATGACGCAGCTTACTGTTGTCATTTCTCTTTTTTTTTCGACGACGTGAAACGGACGAGAACAGAAAGAAAGACTACAGTTGTTTTTGTGTACGCATATGTACTGGTATGTGCCACATTACTGGTATCCGAAATTGTTTGCTTACATTTTGTCATGTCCTTTTCCCGATTCTTTTTACGCTGCCAATCAGTTGAGAATAAATGGTTTTGAATGGCTTTCGTATCAGATGAATGAGTGCATTTCACGATTTTGCGAGAGCAGATCAAGCAAGAGATCTGAAACGAATTCTGGAACCGGTGCAATCGAGAGGCTTCTGCATTAAGAAATACAGGCAAAAAAGAATGAGCCAAAAGTTCATACGACGATTTCTTTTATCCTTTTCCTTTGCCCGTTTGTCAAAGATCTTTCACATACTTAAAAAAAAAACCATTCCAACACCATCCTAGCACACTTTCTGCAATCTCTTATCATTTCTTGCAAAGATACATATTTCAAATGCACCATATCTCAGTTCTCTCTCAATGCAACTTGGGAGTGTCTTTCAATCGTTGACGAAAAGCCAAAAGTGACTGACAATGAGACGGGGCTTAATAGATTACCTTGCAATCCTGAGAATCCTTCTTGAACGCATTTTGCCCCCTGTTTTCCACCCTCCCAAGCGTTTCGTATTCAAAAGAGAGCAACATGTCCATGTACTCATGGTAATGTAAGGTGTCCGGAAAACATGATCGTCAGACGACATTTTTACCGCAAAAGTGGAATACATCGCATCGGTCGTCATGAAAACCGGAACGGGGAGCGAGGAATTCGGGACCAAGAAAGGTCGGGACCATGAAAGGTCGGGACCAAGAAAGGTCGGGACCGAGAAGGGTCGGGACCTCGACGAGTCCAGACTACATGGGAGAAGTGAAGCTCAGGGGACCAGCCGCGGGCTCTCGCAGGGAGGAGAAGAAGGGAGACAGTTCCGGAGTCGGCTGCATTCTGCACACAAGCCGAGAGGGTACGATGACGAGAGTGCGACCAGAGGGAGAGAGAGCGGGTGAGAGAGAGCACAGCGAAGAGAGAGACGAGCCAGAGTGCGAGAGAGGAGAGAGCGCACTCGAACGGGAGGCGATCGACGTTAGATCTGTCTCGTACCTGTTAAAATACGAGCTATAGATTGTATTTTGTATTTTAAAACAATATTTTATTTAGTGACATAATACAAAAGCGTCTAAAATATGAGCTATTAATGAGTGAGTGCTTTACCACGCAAAGAGTCTTATTCGCTCGAACGTCTCTTCGAAAGTGCCGTTGAAGATGGCTGCAGAGGAAAAGAGAAGTACTACTTTTCGGGGGTTAAATTTTGTTTTTTTTTTTAAACGAAAACCCCAACGGATAAATTGATTGATAATCAAATCAATAAATGGACTGTGATTAAAAGGGCGCTACTATTATGATCGGCGCCCTCGACAAAGAGCGGCTCAACGCGACGAGGCCCAAGTTGGCTGAGCAGAACTTCCGAGTGGCTCGGCGGGACGATCTAGCATAATTGTTTTTTTTGCTGTTAAAAACAAACAATACTTTAAATTTATTTTTGCAAAAACTTTTATAAATACCATGCGAATCTTTTTTAAAAGAGGGAAAAGAAGCAGCCAAACAAACCCAATCGTCCGAGCCGTGGACAAAGAGCACGGGGACGCCAACGTCGCAGATCTTCTCTTTGCTGCAAGAGCAGAGGATTTCTTTCTCGTTTATTCCCTTCGATACTTGCAATGGATCAGTATAGAGAATGAACGCATGTAATCGACATACATATGTACTTCACGATAACCAATCGATATTTTCTGCTCATACTTTTTGAACGGATCCAAGCAGCATGCGTTCGTGCACTGCGGCCGATTGACGAGGAGACGGAAGCCGGAAGTGAAAGGCGCGACGAGAGCGACGCCTCAAGACGGAAAGGGTAGGTGTTGACAGAGATATTCATTCTCAGGGGGTCGCACATTCTAGCCAGTGGCCCGTGCGTGGACAACTGGCGCAATATTCGGTCAGTATTACTGTTCCATGTATCATTTTACTTTGTTTATTTTATTTGTGCATTTGTGGACCCAGTATTGCCCTAACCCGAGATTGCGAGCGGCTTCGCAGCTGCCAGATCGATGACGGCCGACGTGCCGATCGAGTAGCCGAGCAGCAGAATCTGAAGTCTTTCTATCCTCTATCAGAAATGGCAAGATTGAATGCTCTACTTTTTCTCCCTATAGAATTTCATCAGGATCGTCATCGGTTTAAAAATATATTTAAATTCAAATATCCACGCGCCTTCTTGTCCGGTCGACTGAAGCGGATGTGCTCGTAGACGGCCTCGAGATCGGCGTAGATGTTCTTCTCGGACGGCGTTCCCGAGCTGTGGCCGTAGCTAGTAATAAGTTTTTTTTAAACCGATGGCAATTTAGAAAACAAAAGTTGATTGTAACATTTTTGAGTATTATTTTATTGATAACTATTTTTTTTTCAATATCTTAAAGAAAGATCAACCCCGTGTAGTCGAAGGCGTAGACATCGCAGCAGATCGAATTGGCGATCGAGAGGAGATTCGTGATGTGAGGCTGCATGAAGAAGCCGAGGTCGCATGCATTCGGCTGAGCGAAGAGGAGAACCTGGAGAGAAAGAGAGAGAGAGAGAGAGAGAGAGAGAGAGAGAGAGAGGGAGGGAGGAAGAGAGGAGGAGAGAGAAGGGTAGAGAAGTTAGAGAGAGGAGACAAAGTGAGGTGGTGCGAAGTGAGAAGAGAAACATCACGGGCCGAACCTGCTTCTGAATCTGCGCCTCGACACTTGGCCTCACGAGCAGGCAGACGAGTTCGCTGCCGCGGGCAGTGCTGAAAACAAATCAGGATTTTTTTTTAATTAAAGCAAAGTAAAACTCGACCAGCTTCAATAATTGTAGTTGTATAAATAGTACAATTGCGATGTTTCATCTATGATTGCCAGATATTCGAAGACGTCTGTAGAAAGACTCCGCGTACTGGACGGTGAAGGCGCGGGCGGCTGAGAGGATCGGCGCGTGGCACGGCTCGAAGTTACAGTGTGGAAGCTCCGGAATCGGACGCGGCACGACGTGAAAACGACGGCCGGCAACCTGGAGATTAAAGTTTTTTTTTTAATTAACTTGATATTTATGTAGGCTCATACAAGTTATTTTATTACTGATTTTTTTTACTTCTGAAATGTCCTTGAGCGGCTTGTCCGGATCCTCTTCGAGGTAGATCTCGTAGGTTCGTGGTGGTGGAATGAATGCAACCTGGAATCAATCAATACTCCTCAGGCAATCTAGAGATGAGAAGAGATGACCTTTTCCATGATTCGTTTTGGCAGTGGCGGACACGCGATCGAGCACAGAATGCGGCACGCCTGAAAATGGTTATTTTGTTAGTTATGCAAAATTATTCACATAAACTATGATAAATTTGATTTCAAAGAAGCAAAATCATTCTTTAATTCGCGCCTTTTCGCTTGCTCCCTTAACAGAATTGTTCTTACAGATCGTTAGATCCATAAAGAAGTCGCTGAGTATTTCTTGAAGTTACTTTTTAACATTTCTGCAGTGATCCAAGATTTCAATTATTTCATCCAACACGCTGACCTTGCCGAACTCCTTCATGCTGTCCAGGCATCCACTTTTCTCCTCCTCCGCTGTCGCCGCAAGTCCATTGGTGGCGACATCATCTGAACACCGAATGATGACGCCAGTTGTTTTTTATGGATATAAATAAAACAGTCATCAAAAACACCAAAAAATTTTTATTACGTATTCTTTTTGAATTAATTTTCTTCTATTTTTGGCATCCCAGAACTGACCATAGTCCCGACTGTAGACGTTGTTAATTGCGAAGATATATTCACGGAGGCTGCCTGCGGCAATGCGCCGTTTTTGCTCTCCAACCACATTCTGAAAAATAGGATTTTTTACTTTCGAAATTTTAATCACTTTTATTTTAATACAATTATTATTTTTAAGATTTATGTTAATTTATGATCTCAATCGTTCTTCTCTCGCTTTTCCTGTTCATCCTGCCCAACAGCAAATCGCTGCTTCCACTGATGTTGATGAAAGTTGACGTTCTGCGTTAAAAGAAGTTTTTTTTTTCTAATCTATTATTATAAATTATTTGGAGAAATTAATTCTGAAGTCAAAAAATTATGAAGCCAACGAACTTCGCCAAAGGGGCAGCTTCGCTGCTTCTCACTCGCAGTCTTCTTGCCTTCGTCGCTGTTGCTCTTCATTCACGAGAGAGAATCGGGAAGGCCGACCACTCACGAGGCGAGCATCAGAAGAAAGTGACAAAGAAGTCAGGGCATTTAATTCAATCAAAAGTGAAAATGCAAAAAACTGGAAAGTACCTTTCTCGAATGCTAATACCGTTTAATTTACATGATTATATACATAGTGCACCTAACGTTAGACAGAGATTTTATTGTTGTTTCAATTCCAAGCATAGTTCAGTTGATGCAGATTAGCATTCTATTTAAAAAATATATACTTATTTGTTATATGCGTGAAAATATAACATGAATTGGCGTCAATTAGCGTCTGTTGAAATGCTGTGGAGAAAGAAAATAAGTGGAACTCCTGGTCTTAGAAACAAAGTTGACCTCGAATTTTTAGTATGAACTGCATAGAAAAGATACTTATTTTGCTTCTGTAATGCGATAGAACCATGAGTAGCCCTTCGGCCTTTATTCTGCAGAGAACGGGGCGAGTGAAAGGTTCGAAAGTGGGAGAGGGAGCGCCTCTGGGGGGCGGGACGGGGGGAAGCGCCTGAGGCTCTAGTTACTGGCTTCCTCAGCCGCGAAATGCTCACGCGAGCCGAAGATTAAGAGGCCAAGAGCCTTCGCGTAGAGGAACGCAGACAGGTAGGCCAGCTGGTAGACGTGAGCCGGCTGAAAATAACCAGGAATTGCAGACATTTTCCAGCGCGAGTGGGTTCCTGACTTCTGCCCCGTTTGCGTGGATGAACTGGAGCACCACGAAGCCCGCGAGAGTGTAGAGAGTCGCGAAGGCCAGGTACGACACCGAGGCCTGAACTGTTTTCATATATTGACAAATATTTGTATGATAATCAATTATTCTAACCGAGCCGAGAAGAATTCCGACGGCGATTCACGCGGGACGAGCCGATGGACGGAGCGGCGTACTGTAAGAAGGGATACAGTAGGATATGGGAAGAGATTAGATACGGTATCACTCTAAGGCAATCTCTGATTAAATCTCCAAAACGCAACAACAGACGTAGTAGGCAATTCCAGCGATGGCCGAGAGGAGGAAGGTGAAGGGCTCAGCGTAGATGTGGAGATGAGCGAAGGCTGAGCCGAGCAGGAGACCGGCGAGGCTGGCGTAGCCGAGGAGAGAGATGCGCACTTCCTTGTCCGCCAGCGACGACTGGAAACATTTACTTTCTTTCAGATCACAATCTTTTCTACAACAGAAAAGTTCGGAAATGCACGTGCTCCCTTGAGGGAGGAGTGGTAGGCGTAGAGGGGGACGGCGACGAGCGAAGTGAAGGCCGCACCGAATCCACCGAGGAAGGCGCCGACGAAGTGGTGGCTACGTTAATGGTATTCCTATCAAGCCCGTTGACCATATCCGCGATCTCGGTGTAATAGTTGATTCTAGCCTGTCTTTCTCGAATCACTGTTCTAGTGTCACCACCAAGTCACTTGCAAAGGCGTATAGCATTTTCAGAGCACTTAGAACTAGTGATGCCTCCGTTTTACTATCTGCTTATCGTGTATATATTCGCTCTATATTAGAATTTTGCTCTTCTGTATATTCCCCTTTTATGATTAAGGATATACGTTCCCTAGTGAAAGTCCAAAACTATGTCACCCGTCGTATTTTTCATAAGTCATTTGGATTTTACTATCACTCTATCCCGCACAGCGAGCAGCGCAACAGAATCTTAAGTCTACCTACCCTCTTAAATCGCAGGCAAGCCAGGGACCTAGATCTTATTCGTAAATTTATTTTTGGACGCATTAGGCTATCTAATAGGTGCCCACATCATCTCATTTTTATTCGTTCCAAGACCCGTAGCCTCTCTTTTAAGTTACCTCTAGGCTTAAATGCAGACAAAATTCATTCTTTGTTATCAATTTTAATGCTATCAACAGGGAGTCCTCCAACTAGTTATGCATATCTATTCAAACCTACATCTTCGTCTTTGTTTTCCATTATTATTTCTTTTTTTTTCTTCTCTTTTTACTTCTCATAATAATTTTACCACGTGTGTTACATATATTGTTCCATGTTACACCGTATAAATTGATTGATTTAGGAGAGAGTCAGGTTCACTAATTCATTCAGGTCAATTTATTCATTCATCCTGACATGAGCCTAATAGAATAGTATCATAACACGTGATTCCGCGGTTTCTTTATTCAGAACTAAAACTGTGAAATAAGCAACATAGATAATTCACAAAGAAACGTGGTGAGCGCCGAATAAAGTTTAGAGGAATACGCTTCCGTAAATAAACTGTAGTAGCAAATGAGAGTTGAAAAAACAATGGCTATGGATAGAGGAAGCGGAAATCAGAGCAAGAAGAAGGGGTTGCAATACTCATTATCGAGCATTCTGGGATCTTATTTCTTCGTCTTGACGAAGTTTGGAGGCAGCGTCATTTTCATCCTCTCGAAGTCCTCGCGTGGTCGAGAGGAAGCGAGTGGTCTTTTGGAAGGGTGAGGGAGTGGTGGGCTTGAAGAGTACAGACCCGTGCGACATAACATATAAATGAGGTCGAATTAAGAGAGCCTGTCAGTACTGTTCGATCAAGGCCTGCCCTAGGAATTTTTTTTCGAATTTCCTCACCAAAAGTGATTTTAGTAGACAACTTGACATGGTGAACAAAATAGGCTATATTTCAAAGTTGAAAAAAATTTTCCGCGCGAGACCCAGTACAGTAACCTTATAAATTTAATTGGTCATAAGTCGCGTCATACTTATTATTAGACAACCATCGAGCTATCATTGGATAGCTGATTGGACGGGCTTTAATTGTCATATTGATGATGGTTTCATAAAATTTGATTTTGGCCCTAAAATACGGCCTTATACATTTTTGAAGGCGGTTTTTAGCCAAATTAAGTGTTTTATGCTCATTTCCGCACAACCGCTCCTGCATAGGCTTAAAGTACGTGAAATTTGCTATAAGATATGTGTCTTTCAAAAAAATTGAAGGTCCCAGCCCCAGGCTCCGGAGCACGTGAATATGTTCCAGTGTAAACTGTAAAACCGTGCAAGCGCATTCTTCGATCCATAACTGCGCGCAATGTCAATATTACAAAATCGTAAGTATATCATCTAAGAGCACTCACGGAGATCTTCAAATGTTACATACATTATTTTATTGAACAGTTTCAATTTATATGGGAAATTTCGTTATGTACAATTAGAAGGCTTAAAAAACTATTTTAAAAACATTTTCGCCTGTCGAAACATACATCGTAAGAAAGAGGATGAAATTTGGTACAAGATGAACCCCTTTCAATGGAATTCCAGGCATACGATCTTTTGTTATAAGCCATAAGAGTAGGATAGCAAGGCCTTATGGAAAAACTGTAGAAAAAAGGATTGGAATATTCTAATTCGAATAACCTAAAATGTGAATTCTTGGGCGAAATGACAGCGACGCTACTGGCACTACTTTTATGGCTTATAACAAAAGATTGTATGCATGGAATTCCATTGAAAGGAGTTCATCTTGTAGCAAATTTCATCCTCTTTCTTTTGATGTATGTTTCCACTGGCGATAATGTTTTTAAGTTGTTTTTTAAGCCTTCTAATTGTACAGAACGAAATTTCCCATATAAATTGAAACTTTTCAATAAAATAATGTATGTAACATTTGAAGATCTCCGTGAGAGCTCTTAGATGATATACTTACGATTTTGTAATATTGACATTGAGCGCAGTTATGGATCGAAGAATGCGCTTGCACGGTGTTACAGTTTACACTGGAACATGTTCACGTGCTCCGGAGCCTGGGGCTGGGACCTTCAATTTTTTTTGAAAGACACATATCTTATAGCAAATGTCACGTACTTTAAGCCTATGCAGGAGCGGTTGTGCGGAAACGGGCATAAAATACTTAATTTGGCTAAAAACCACCTTCAAAAAGGTTTAGGGCCGTATTTTAGGGCCAAAATCAAATTTTATGAAAACATCATCAACATGAAAATTAAAGCCCGTCCAATCAGCTATCCAATGATAGCTCGATGGTTGTCTAATAATAAGTTTGAAGCGACTTATGACCAATGTAATTTAAAAGATAACTGTACTGGGAATTTTTTTTCAACTTTGAAATATAGCCTATTTTGTTCACGACGTCGAGTTGTATACTGTAATCAATTTTGGTGAAGAAATTCGAAAACAAATTCCTAGGGCAGGCCATAATATGGCCCTGCTCGAGTCTTACTGACATCCTCTCTTAAAAGTTGTGAAGAAGTCATGGAATGAGCAGGCGCGTAAGTTAGTGCACAAGACTCGTAAAACACTCACGAAAAATAAGTGCGATTCACTCGTAAAACAAACAAGATGACCAGCAGAATTGGTGAAAAAATACGGAGTCTAATACTGAATATCTTCTCAGGAAAAAAGAAAACGAGATAAAGATAGCGATAGATAGAGAGAGTGCGTGATGTAGAGAGAGCGAAGAGCCTACGGTTCTAATGGAGGCTATTGCATGGCCTCGAAGATTTCCATAGCGAGCTGCTTGAAAGAGTCCGTAAGAGTGTTACTGGGGCCAAGAAGGATCTCGAATCGCTCGCATCCTCCTTCCTTTCTGAACCACTTCTTGATGGCGTCAAAGTGGCGTACTCGGCGTAGGCCATGAATGGACCAGAGTGCAAAGTACTGCGCACCCGCGCAGGCCTCGAGGTCCAGGAGTGCGAGGTCGGGGAAGAATCGCGTCCTTAAGGAACACGCTCATTCTCATTCTCAGAGATGACAGCAAAGAGATAAGCAATCTCTCATAAGAGAAATGTCTTGGAAACAAATGAAGCAAAAATAAATAAAATAAATTTATTAGTTGATGAAGATCCCCAGTGCTGAACAAGGTCCAGTTCACGATTCCAGGCCGGTGGTAAAAAGCCAAAAAACCCCTTTTTTTCTTAAAGTAATAGTTCAATACGTTGCTCAGAATGAGGATCGCTGAGAGAATAAAACGAAGGCAAGGAGACTTACAAGGTAATCATGACCACGCAGTTGTGTTGCATCCAGGACTGAACTGCGCAAACCTTAAAAAAGCCATCTTTTAGAATAGGTGCGCATTTCCACCAAACTCTCTTATTTTGAATAAAGATTGAAAAAGGTATTAAATCCGCATCTCAAAACTATTTCTTTGGCTCTATGTGCAAGATAAATGATGATTAGCATCAGCTATCCACAGAGGATTCCGAAGAGAAGCACAAACCAGCTGCTGGCTGGCCATTTCCTTCCCGATCCCGCAGTCGTCCCACGTCGGCGAGATAAGCAGATGTGAGATGATGTACCCTGCCAGGTGCTGGTCTTTGATCCGGAAACCTTCTTCAGCATCTTCCTCCGGAGGGCGCACCAGCAAGCGCCTTAAATCGAGGCAGGTCTAGTTAAACAGGACATACATTCATGAATCTAACAAATTTATTAGGCGAGACTCCATGATCTGCTGTGGCCTGTTCGTGCTTTTTTGGCTATGCGTTGTCATTAGTGCGTTTGAATAAATAATAATCATATAAGCTCCAACCTGTCAGAAAACTAGTTGCAGTAAGTAAAGAAAAAATTTAACTAAAATAGAAGCCTCTGTAAACTAACAGCAAGGGTTGGATGTAGTTGTAGCGGCAGAGATGGCAGGCTACCGACGACTCCTCTTTTGCCAGGCAAGACAGCAGGGACAATGTCTGAATAACAGTTTCATGATATTACTCGTTATATACATAACTTTATATGTATGCAAACATGTCGATTGCAATGCACAACAATAACACGCAGAACAGAACACAATATACTGCTTATCGTCAGGATAAATAAGTGGAACGAACGCCAAGACAATCGTCGATGAAATCTTCATTGTATAGGGCAACGCGGAAAATGAGCTCGATTCCATCATGCTCGACGATTTGCCGGCAGATGTTAGGGCGTTTGTCTGCAAAACGAGCGGAGGAGAGAAAGAGGAAGAGAAGGAAATAGAGAGAGAGTGAGAGAGAGGTGGAAAAGCACAGAGAGAGAAAGAGGGGTACAGATAAAACACACAGGGACAGACAGAGATGGGGGAAAGAGGTAGAGAATCAGAGAGAAAGAGACTGAGGAAGAACAGAGAACAGAGAGCGCTGAGAAAAAGACGTATACATAAAGAGAAAATGAGTGTAATATGCGGCAAAAGTGGCCTATTGAAAAATCAGCAGGACGTATGTATGATTGACAGATCTCGTAAATGACTCAATAGGAGTTGTCAAAGAAACTCGTACTCGCAAGCACGTGAAGGAAGTCCATTGCATCATCCATCTGATGAGAAGACAGCCCCCACGACAGCAAGACGGGCACAATGCGATCGTCAGTCAAAATCGCGTCCCGCTCACTGTCATCCATGTATCGCATGCGTTCGTAGATAATGCGGCTGTAAGAGGTATTTGCATTTTTTTTGTTCTGACTCCCCTCTCTACCCCGGGATCAGAGTTCTTCCCAGGACCTTGTTCAGCACTCTTCCTCGGGAGTGGATTGTCCGCCCCCCCCCTCCCTCCATTTCCATAACTTACAAGCCTTCGCCGATGAATCCGCCGCGCTGCACCATGAGGTTCATGCCGATTCGCATGATCCGCACGATGCCCACGGCATCGAAGTCGAAGGGCGCAATCTCCATCAGACGCAAGGTACGCTCAGAAATCTTAAAATATAAATGGTTATTGCAAAGCAAAAACAACGGAGTTAAAAGAAAAGTGGCAGAATTAAAATAATGAACTTAGAAAAGATAACAAAGAACGATATACCAAAATACATTTTCGAGGAGGAAGAAATAAAGAACTCGGTAAAGAGAGCGGTAAAGAGAGCAAAACGGCGTGCCTTCTCATTCAGAGGAAAGGCTTCAGCTGCCTTCACACAAGGCGAGACGAAGTCGTCGTAGAGAACGGGGCGCGCGATGCCCATTCTCCAATCTTGTAAGTGCGAGGCGCTTAAGAAACAACCTTTTTACATCGTAATATTTCTTTCATAATAACTAATTATAATACTTTTGGCTTGAAAAAGACGGTGATTTCTTCAGGGCAGAAAAAAACATTAATCTTTCTTCTTATTGTCATGACAAAATTATGGACACAGTCCTTATATATTTTACATTATATATATATATATATATATATATATATATATAAATGTATATGCATTATATATATATACATACAGTATTTTTTATTTCTTTTTTATTTGGATTGAATTAAAAAAATATATGTATGAGTGGAGGAAAGGAGCTGACATGAAGATTTGGCAGCGAGCGCCGTGCTCCTGGATGGCTTCAATCGAGGAATAGAAGCGCATCATCCTCTCCACGAGAGATGCGCATTCCAGGATATCGTCATCCGGCAATGAGCTGACGAAGCCATGTGTGAGGAGGGCCTCAAGTGGACGATATATGCTTTCTCATCTTTCTGTCTCTCTCTCTCTCTCCTTTCTCTCAATCTCTCTCCTCCTCTCTTTCTTTCTCTCCCTCCTTCTTTCTTTCTCTCTCTCTTCTTCTAACCTTGAGAGCGTGCACTGCGAGTGGAGCCCTCTGTGTCTTGGAGTAGAGTGCCAGTGCCCTCTTGGAACCCATGGCCGTGGCTGCACTTGCCACCTTCAGCTGCCTTCCGTCGGATGTCGTCCACGATCGACGACTCAGTGGAGTGGCTGAACAATAAACACAATATTTTGATTACTAACAGTAAGTTCCCCTCTAACAACAACAAGCAACGACTCTTTCCACACACCCAAGAGAGAGAGATCCGTCAGCTGGCGGTGCGAGTCGATGAGGAGCTGAATGCGATGGGGCAAGCGAGATGTCCGGGCCTGTCCCAGTCCACCGAAAAGGCCAGCAAGGTCGAGGAAGAGGAGATTCGGCCAAAGGGGGCGGCCGCCGTTCGCGTCCAGTTCATCCAGCAAAACTACACCGGGATCCACGCCGCGTCTGTTAAAGAAGTTATATTTACTTTCGGAATTAAATTTGAAACAAGCTTCAAAACATTGTTTACTTTCAACTTTTTTCACAGAAGCAACAAATGTTTGTCAAACCAATGGTGATACTCTACATTCGAAAACAAAAATGAAAATATATGCCGAGTACACGAAATAACAAATAAAACCTCGGTCATATATTATTAGCTCCCTCAACATTGTATATATTGCGCTCGAGTTACGCAATCATTAAGATATTAATTGTAAGGTGAAGAAATATGAAGTGAAAGAGAGAAATGAATTACCTGTTATCTGTGCAGGAGATGTCCATCTCCCTTAACTCGCTCCAGGCACGGAAAGTCTCCGTGATCTCGGCAGCTTCCATGTTCAGGTGGACGCCGTGCATGAGAAGAACCTCGAGTTGTCTAAAGAAGAGAAGAGATCAGAAGAGGAAGAAGGAAGCCATGCGCCGATGAGCATAACAAATGGCTCGTAAGGTCGAGAAGCGCCAATTAGTTTCATGATATGTTGGTAGCAAAGTCCTTCCCTTAAAGTTGAGAGAGAGAGAGAGAGAGAGAAAGCCGACCTGAGAAGGCGCAAGCCGGAGATGTCTGAGACCGGGCAGTTCGAGATATCAAGCAAACGAAGATTGATGTGGTGGCTGGCGATGGCGGAGAGATCGGCGTTGGTCAAGGAAGCGGCTTCGCTCATCACGAGGCTCTCCAGCGAGGAAAAGAGGTTGAGCTGAACACCATTCATTGGCTAATCTGTCAATACCCTATGTAACCCCACTTTCGAGGACCCAGCAACACAGAGTGGGTGGGGAAGAAAGCATTGAAAGAAGAAGGGGAAACACGCACCATCGGGAGAGGGTTGAATGGCTCGCATGGAATGGAGCCGCCGATGTCCAGATGCCGGAGACCTCGCAAGAATGACGAGTTGGCGTGAAGACTCAGCACGGCCCTGAACGCGGACATCTTTCAAGCTGTTACTTAATCAGCAAAGATTGAATGGAGAATACACACAGCAGAGCTGCGTAATAACTGCGTGAATCTGTCTCAAGTGTACGAAGTGAATTCGTTATCTCCCACACATTTAAAATGCCGTAGTCCAGTATGTTGGCACCAGCCATGGAATAAAAGGGTTGCCGGAGAAAACGAAAGAAAACGAAAGATAGAGAGAAAAATTGTTTTCTTTTTTACTATCCATCCTATTTGTCGACCCCATACTTCACATTCCTCTCTCTCACCTGGTTCTGGAATACTTGATTCAAAGCACCAAGCTTCAGAAGAAAAAGGGTGACAAATGGGAAGAACCTGGGCAGAAGAAGCCGAGTGGCTGAGCCGCCTGAGGTGGTCGTTCGATTCAGGTTCAGCGAGACGATGCCGTGTTGGACGATTCTCCAGAGCGTCTCCTCATCGCACGTTGCCTCAGTGAGGTCAACCTCAATGTGAGACTTTCTAGAAACAACAAAAAAAACAAGCTTTAAGAAATCCTTGATGAGAGAGACAAGTTTAAAATTTGCTAGTATCTCATCAGAAAGAGTTTCCAGAATGAGGAAAACAAAGAGTTACTCCGGCGGTCAACTTGAAGTGGCGGCTGAAG
Organism: Allodiplogaster sudhausi; assembly: GCA_945643635.1. Taxonomy (NCBI): domain Eukaryota; kingdom Metazoa; phylum Nematoda; class Chromadorea; order Rhabditida; family Diplogasteridae; genus Allodiplogaster; species Allodiplogaster sudhausi. The sequence goes on from CALZFC010000251.1 coordinate 4,874,343, forward strand.
AGGCGGTCGCGAGTCTCGTCATTCAACAGATCGAGGCGCAGGAGGGTGGCGAAGATCGCATTCGAGGCCTTGGAGGTGACGCGGATGCTGGCGGCCAGCGGAAGGCCGTTCTCGGCCAGCAGAAGAGCCGCGCGCGTAGCGGCCATATTCTGCAGGCTTAACATCCCAGACTCCCTTAATCAAACATCTCTCTCTCCCTCTCTCTCTCTCAACATCATACGAAAACCAAAAGAGTAACCGACTGAAAGGCACTAGAAGAAACTAAAAAAAAAATAGTAGCCATAATAGATGGAATCATAATATAGGAATCAGAAATAAATATCTTCGATTGTTCCGAACAATCTCCTGATCCAAAAATACTTCGGCACAACTTTCTATTGAAATTTTTTTATTGCAAAGAGGCAATCATAAGCGAAACTAACAAAATAAACAACTGTAGACTACAAACATTGTAACAACAACAAGTTCAAATAAACGGCTAACACTGACGATATCACATTTTAATTTAACCAAGGCTCTGCTTCAAAACATAACAACAATTAATTAAATTATAAAATCTCAACATCGATATTTATAAGATTAAAAATTAATTAAACTATAAAAAATATCAAACTCGATTTTAATTAAATATAAAAAATTACAATCGATATCAATTCAATTATAAAATCTCACTGTACATATGTATATAAATAAAAAAATCGCAACCTCGATATTAATTAATTTATAACGTTTTACCATCGATTCTTAACGTCGACGGCTGCCTGTCGCACCACGCGCTTCCTGTGAACAGTCGCTCTCGCCAGGGCGCGGAACTTGAGAAGAAGATTCTATTTATTATTCAATAATAAATTGAATCTTCTTCTCCAAAAAATATTTCAAGTGCTCAATCAATTAAATATAGAACAGATTAGTAGAAAATAGACTATGGGAAATTTCACGTTTAGACCTTAAAAAGTGTATGAAGCTACCGCATAAATCAAATATTAAAAATATGCTACGACTGTCGTACGACTTCTACAAATTGAACTAAAAGAGCCAATATACCGTACCACTGTCGTGATGGAGGGCTGGCGTGCGGTCGGCGGGGCGCGCGCGGCCAGAGAGTGGAGATGCACTGCATCTGATGCAGCTTTGGACGTCACTCTGGTACAAAGACAACGTCTTAAAAGTATATGTATATTTTTTAGCGATACTTGAGTAGAAACTTTAACAAAGTATTCAATTCAATATTATTTTATTTTTAATCACTTAAAGGAGGCCTTAAGGGAAAAACTCCTACCACGAAGTCCCTGACGGATTTGGACGGAATGATAAAAAGAACGGAGTAAAGAATCAACAGAAATGGTGCTACTGCCCCTTGCCTCTCTCCCCAGAAACTGGTGGTTTGCACCACTGCCAGGTAAGCCTACATGTTAAGAAAAACCCGGATAATGTTGGTTGCGCGCACCATATGTATGCAATTCCTGGGCATGACTCGGTTGGCCCCAGTGGCCAAAGTGTTGGTCTGTTAAATTTTTTGAAAATGGCGGGAAAATAAAATATTTGGGAATTCAAAGTAGAAAACAGTGTTAATTTCCTCTGGGCATATAGGTTTTTGTGACTAAGGGACACTTGCAATCGAAGTTTCTAGCACATCCCGACCAAATAAGGCGAAAAAAACAAGACACTATTTATTCGCCTCGGACCTCCTTTAAAGAAAACTAAAGTAATGAGAGAAAGAGAAAGAGCAAGAAAGGTAGAATGGAAGAGAGAGAGAGAGAGAGAGAGAGAGAGGGAAGAAGAAGAAGAGAAAGAGAGAGAGAGAAGAGGAAGAGAGAGAGAGAGAGAGAGAGAGAGTAATACATTTGACTATTTTTATGCGGGAAACAATTATTCAACAAGTAAAAAAATAACTCCCCAACCGTTTCCGCCGTCAATTCCTCCACCACGCGACAGAGAGCCTCTGCCATCTCGGCCACGAGTGCCTTGCTCAGCTGCTCCCTCTCCGCTCTCTCAATCAGTGCACGGAGAGACTCGAGAAGGAAAGGGCATCCTCTGGTCAGGGACGAGGCAGAGGGCGGAGCTTGGATGTCTCCAGACCCGTTCAATGATCCACAACAAATACGTTCAGGAACTGCAATGTGAACGTCTATATGATATATGTATATGAATAAATGCATATATTTATATATAATACTTTTTACCTCGATAGGCGTCAAGATTGATAGCAAAATCTTCTACGTTCTAACTCCCCCTAAAGGAACAAGGCTGGAAAAATCCGCCCACCATTGAATCCATAGTTATTCACGGCACCCAACCCTCCCCTACTCTCTTAACATGTACCGTACCTCTGGTTCCAGAGTACAGTATGATTGAACTGGCTGACCTCGCTGTCGAAAGGAGCCATGGAATAGTCGAGGAGATTCTCTAGTCGATCCGTTGTTTCCTGGCTGTCGCTTTCGCTCTCGATGCTGTCATTGAGAAGCTGAACATTTATACTACAAAAAATATTAATACTCCATTATATATTTAAAAAAACACATGAAACTACATACATGAAAAATACCATGCCTACAGGAAAAGAACCACAGAATTATATTTAATTGATGAAAAAACAACAGCCATCACAATTACTAAAAGCGTACGAGTACAGATCAGCAAAAATTAATGAGAATAATTACACGTTTAAATACCAACAAAATAGGCTGGGTTTTTTTTAAAATTATAATTGTATTACTATAAAAAATAAAAAAAAACTTGCATACCTTTTTGACGTCTTCCAATCCCGTTGCATCGCGCGCAATAAGAAGCGCCTTTGTACACATCTCCATCAGCTCTTCCATTCGTCTACAACTACTTTTAACGCTTGCAACATTTTAGTAGTTCGATCCCGCTGTTGATTTTTGTATTCCGCAACTTTTTATATGTATAATACATATCAAAGTAAATCCACCATACCCCATAGCATCCTTCTCCAGAAGCTTGGCGCTCTCACTCCAGTGACCGAGTCTGTTGACAACGATAAAGTAGGCCTAAAAAACAAATTATGTGTATGGAGCAATTCATGTCAAAAAAGAAATGACTTCATAAAGCATAAACATCTAAAACTGCCTGCCGCTGTTTTTATAAGCATAGAAAATTTTAATGTACGAAATAACAAGAACAATACATACAAAAGAATTTACATATTTTTTTTTAATATCTGAGGCACGAGTTCGTTGAATTCGTGAGGAACATGGGGGAAGAGCTCCGGGCGTGCGGGCAGAGCTGAAGCAATTGACGAAAAAGTATTGGCGATAAAGGCAAGTGCGTCATCCTGAAATGTTCTTGTGCTAATTGGTCTTCTTATTGTTCTATCATAACATAGTTTCACTTTTATCGGTAAATCACATAGCGGTCCTACTCCAGGAATTCGGTGGAAACCAAACTTTTTCCTTTTAAATGGAATAGTTCTCAAGCACAAATTTTGTAATAATTCAGTTTATTTAGATATTTAAAATCGAGACGAATTCGCTTGTGCAACTCCAGCGTAACCCCACTAAACAAGGTGATCTGATTATAGAAATTTCAGTAAAGGAAGAAAGCGACGATTGAAGTATGCATACACGAACAGACAGAAAGCTATTACAGACGTTCACTGCAAGTTTTCTCCTTGACTGCACATGGCATGTATATAGTGCACTCAAGTATCTTAATTAGTACTACGCACGATCAGCTATGGAACACCATTCTAATTTTTTTCTAAGGGACCTGTGTCCGGAATACCCCTCCTTGATAGGTATGATGGGGATTTTTGGGAATAAAGTGAGACTATATTTAATTAATTCAGACCTTGCGACGCCGAAATAAACACACTTTACCCTTCATTTGTTGAGTGTGGAGCACTCTAATTTGGCGTCTAAGTAAGTCGTCGGCTAACTCGCTACATTTGCTTGCTAATTATTTATTTTATTTAGGTACCATAAAATAAACTAATCGGATTCAGACTTATGGGATTCTCGTCGCATAAATAGACGTACAATATATATTTTTCAGCTTCCTGGCATGCCAGTAACATAGTGCTCAATGAGGAGTATTCGTGTCGCAGGCCTTACAATGAGTGAAAGGTATGGGAGACAAAGAAAGAGAAAAAGAGAGATAGCTGACAAATTAGGAAATGTTAGGCCGAGTTTCAATGTGCATGAAGTCATGGAATAAATTTTCAGTGTGTTAATAGAAGAAGTGAAAGAAGAGATAGAGATAGACATAAAAAAAATGAGAGAACAAAGGAAGAGATGCAGAGAAATTGGAGGGACTGAATTGGCTTTGATTTTCGTTCGATATAAAATCATGTAGAAATTGCATTTCACCTTTTTACCATCAGAGAATTCTGGTGTCTGTTGAAATTCTGATGATATGAGTGATGTAATAGAAAGAAAATAAATGAGTCTCTGGGTATAATTGTGAGAAGAGACGAAGTTTACCACTACTTTTTTGCTATGAAATTTAAAAATAGTACGAACTAAATAGAAAAGATTCTTATTTTGCTTTTGTAATGGAACACAACCATGATTAGCTCTTCGGCTTTTATTCTGCAGAGAACCGGGCGAGTGAGAGGTTCGAAATGGGGGAGAGGGAAGGCCTTTGGGGGCGTGACGGGGGAAGAGCGCTTGAGGCTCTAGTTGCTGGGTTCCACAGCCGCGAAAGGCTCGCGCGAGCCGAAGAGGAAGAGGCCGAGAGCCTTAGAGGTACGCAGACAGGTAGGCCAGCTGGTAGACGTGAGTCGGCTGAAAACACCCAGAAATTGCTAACATTTTCAGATTCCAGCGCGAGTGGGTTCATGACTTCTGCCCCGTGGGCGTAGATGTACTGGAGCACCACGAAGCCCGCGAGAGTGTAGAGGGTCGCGAAGGCCAGGTACGACACCGAGGCCTGAAATGTTTTGATATATTTACAAATATTTAGATGATAAACACTTATTCTGACCGAGCCGAGAAGAATTCCGACGGCGAAGAGAGCAGCGAACGCTGCGCCGAGGGAAGCGGCGAGCATGTTCACGCGGGTAGAGCCGATGGACGGAGCGGCGTACTGTAAGAAGGGTAGGATATGGGAAGAGATTAGATACGGTATCACTCTTCGGCAATCTCTGATTAAAGTTACAAAATGCGAAAACAGACATAGAAGGCAATTCCAGCGATGGCCGGGAGGTGGAATGCGGGGGGCTCAGCGTAGATGTGGAGATGAGCGAAGGCTGAGCCGAGCAGGAGACCGGCGAGGCTGGCGTAGCCGAGGAGAGAGAAGCGCACTTCCTTGTCCGCCAGCGACGACTGGAAACATTTACTTTCTTCCAGATCACAATCTTTTCTACAACAGAAAAGTGCGGAAATGCACGTACTCCCTTAAGGGAGGAGTGGTAGGCGTAGAGGGGGACGGCGACGAGCGAAGTGAAGGCTGTACCGCATCCACCGAGGAAGGCGCCGACGAAGTGGTGGAGGAGAGAGGCGCCGAGAGAGAAGGACACCGACGCCCCGAACACCAGCACCGACGACCAAAGGAAGATCGAGAGAACCTGCAAAGAATATCTAATTCACTGAAGAAATTGCATAATATTTAAATGTGGTCTTAATGAGGCGGAAGATTAAAACACCCGCTTCAAAATTGGCGGCGGAAATTTGCGCAAAAACCTTGGCCGGCGGGGCGGAGGCGTCAGCCATGTTGGAGAGGGCGGCAATGGCAGCGTCCTTCTGGGTGAGCAGCGAGGCTTGGTAGGAGGCGACCAGCTCCTGGGCCGACTGCAAGGGAAATGGGTCAAGATTTAGAATGCGAGATGGGACGGAATGCAAGAAAAAAGTGACTCCTTGGAGGGCGAGTGCCTTGGCCTTGTACTCGTCGCCGGCGCTCTGGAACTCGGCGCCGTACTGCTTGACAAGGGCGGCCGGGTCGGCTCCCCCGGAGGCAGAGACGGGAGGGGCTGGAGCCTCAGCGGCGGGCGCGGCTGATTCCGCGGCGGCGGCAGCCAGCGGGCGCCTCGGCGACGGCGGGGGCAGCGTCGGTTGCAGCGTCGGCCATTTAGGGGGAAGGACAAACTATAATAACAACAAATAAGCGTCGAAGAACATAGAAGGGGATCTGTCTCTTGGCCTCAGAAGGTCATACTGATTCCCTGTAAGCTCGCCTCCCCACGACCTTTGTCGGCAACCTTGCCGAGTCTATTGTCTTCTTTCTCCCCTTTTGTTTAGGATGAATCATGAGAAGACGCGTCACTTCGCCTCGGGAAAAGGAATCGCGGCTTATTCATTTCCTTTCCCGGAATAGCTCCGAATTTTCTCTACATATGTCTCCAACCCTCCTGCTCTCAAATACACTCTTTTATATTTCTATGAGTAATGAAGACGTCTAGAAGATTCTGTTCCTTCTCGCTCTGTATGTTCAACCACCATATAATGAAGAGTCAAACAGTTGTCTTAATGCTAACATTATCTTCCTTTCTTGTTGTGCACTATGCCGGGTTGCCGGGGCCGAAAATATCCGCTCCCCCCCCTCCCACATCTTCCTTCCTCATTGTCAGGTGATCAGTAAAATTGCTTGCCTTGGGTTTACTCTGTATTTGGGGTAAAGTCGGTTTTAAGGCACCGCGTTAGCATTTGGATGGGCCCATAGTGCACTTTCTCAAGATAAATTATTGCCTTTATACGTGTTTATTTGAATCATTGTTAGTCATTGTAATCGCACTGTGAGGTTCCAAGCCACCAAGATTTCTGAAGATTCTGTTACGTCACACTTTATTGATGTGTCGAACATGTTGAATATGTAGAGCTATGTAAATAGATTGTGACCCATGTACAACTCTAGATAGAAAGTAAATGAAGCTAAAGTCCAAGGAATGCCGAGATCTACAATTCTAACCAAGAAACAATTAGTTGTGAATTATCTCTGTCCAAAAAAATTCCGGTTTGAATTTCCCTCTCCTTCAGCCGCTTCTCAAGGGTGCCATCTTGCAGATGGCGGGCGCTGCCTTCATGCAGCACGACTGATACCATGTGCCTGTGGTCACGTTCAGCTTCACGCACTGCGCAGACTTCTTGATTTCGGTCGGTGCAACGCCTGGCAAGGTTTCAAGTATGAAAAAGTATAATCATGTTCTCCTGAGAATGTCGTGCCAGCATCTTGCTTATCGTCAATAACTTCTGCCTATTCTTGCAGTTCCTTTTCGATCTCTCTCTCTCTCTCTCTCTCTCTCTCTTTCTCCTCCTTTTAACTTTATTTGTTTCGCTTTCCATGATTCCTTGGCTTTTCATACTGTCACATTGCATTGAAAAAGAGTGGATGTCCTGACCTCCCTGCCAGTTTTCGAAGCTTCCAAATGGTGTGAGGTCGACCCAACCGTAAGTGTTGCCCCTGTGCCACGTCCCAAGCCAGACGTCGCGACCGGCAGCCAGCTTCAAAGGAGGAACTTTTTTATAAATATTTGTTTAAAATCTAATTGTAAGAAAATATTATTATCTTTATCATACTAATCATGGAGAAATATAAAATATAGACCAATGTAAAAATAATATGTAATAATAAAACTTAGCAAGTAATAAAATGACGATTTGTATTAAAGTTATAATATAAATATTAAATTTGAAAAAGTAACCTTGCGAAGAAATTGGTTCTCGTCAGCGTTGGCCACGGAGCTCATGAAAGAGCCGACGCCCGTGTAGCGGCAGAGCGCCTGCTGTGTGTTGAAGGGCTGGAGAAAAAGTTTTTTTTTTAAATATCTTTTAATTTAATTTTTATTTTATAAAAAAAAACAACATAATGCATTCATTATGTTGTTTTTTTAAATGAATACTATACTTGATCACTCTTCAGCATGGTGTAGCAAGCGTTGTTCTCTTGAAAGTAGCGCCAATCGGGAGGGCAAGAATCAGCGGCTGCAGAGACGGCGAAGAGGAGGGGGAAGACGGTCAAGGCAACGACGAAGAACATTCTTCTTCTCTTGCAAATCACATTTTAAAGGAGCCATAAACTCACTCCTTTGTTGAGAAAAGGTAGAGAAAGCATGTGATTTATAGATACGCTACCACATCAGTCAGGAAAATTCAAATGATTTACGGTTTTCCGAAAAAGTAGGTATGTGTAAAAAGGAGAATCTATAACATGAATACTGCACTTTTTGATTGCGCAAATATTCTCCAAGTCTGCTGTTACGGTTTAAAAAAAAGCATATTTATAGCGATCCCATCGTTATTTTGGAAGAATGCCGTTTGCGAACGAGAAAATGACTAGCGTTCCTTTTTTCCCTTTCTGATTCAGCCGTACGTATGTATTTAGTCATGTTTACTAACAGCTTGTTTATCTCTCTATTGCCCCTTTTCACCTTTATCCGGCCCATTCTTTCTTTCTTTCTTCTCCCTAATCTGTCTCTCTCACTCTCTCTCTCTCTCTCTCTCTCTCTGTCTCTATCTTCCAATCACTTTCTCCTGTCTTTCTATCCCTCCGTTGGTCAATTCTCTGGTTCTTTTGATCAGTCCGCCGAGTACACTTTCATCTTTAACACTTATATTACTCGTCTTTTCTCTGACTCTCTCACTAACTCCTCGCACCATTGATTGACCCGTAAATCTGTGCTGCCCTTGTTCTGGGTTGTTAGGACAGCAAAACAAGCTGCCAAATAAAGGATGATAAAGTGACGTCATCGCCGCCGTTCATGTTGTTATCTGAACTGCAGAATTTTTTTTATTTGTTTACGGGAGCAGCAATTCAAACCCTGGAAAGCATTTTACTGCCGTACGTGTCAACAGACGTGTATGTGCATACATAAATATGTACGTTATACATATGTACATATTCACATACCCAAACAACGCATGATGAAACTTCAAAAGAATCTGCTTATTGTCAGTTTGAAAGATTAATAGAGATATAACCAATTATTAGATTTTTACTGATCGATACAGCATGAGTATTCCTATACTTGTGTATGTACATAAATAAATATGTACAACATAGTATGTATTCAAAAGATCTAAAGGAATAGTTTTTTAAACATTCAATGGGTGAAAATATCCTATTGAACATTTGATTTACATGTCCAGGGATATGTCGCAGAATTACTTGCAGCTGGCATTATCCAAACATTCGAGAGCCAGCGGGAAAGAGAGAGAGAGAGATAGATGGAAAGATGTTCGGAGGAAAATGTGGGAGAAGTAGTTAAATATAGAGAGTGGAAAGAGAGCGAGATAAGGATGAGTGTATGGAGAGAGAGATAGCAGTGAAAGCACTGCGACATGCGGAGAATGTTGCAGACTTTTTTTCACAAAGGAATCACGTCTCCTTTCGTTGCGAGACAAGCAGCCCGGAAAGGGCATCAAGCTGCACAAATGAATGTGGACTTTAAAAGAGCCGCACCATCCAGACAGTTAGATGTAAGAGTAGAGGAGTACTGTAAGTCGCTGGAGGAGTGCATCCTCGCCTGCCGTACTTGACATGTACTCTTGGCCAGGACTGTTGCAGGAGTCACCCAATCACCATTTAATAAAAGGCCGCGGAAGTGTACTTAATTCACGCTCAGTCCTTTTCTATCTCCTGACTATCAATCAGTGTACCTTTCGCGGCGCAAAGTGCTAATCTGTTAACGATTTATCTGTTTCTCTTGCTTTTTAATTGTGGCTCTTACAAGAGATCTGCATTTACTATTCCGTGAAATTTGTGTTATGTGTTCAAAAAAAATTAGGTATTAACAAAAAGTAAAAAATAGAGCCCGATGTGCCGTGCCTCTCTTGTGGTCCTCTCCGCCTTCCTGGCCACCGCCTCCGGTACCGGCTGCAACAATGGCTGGCGCTACTTCGCTGCCACGAACGCGTGCTACAAGCTCGTGCCAGAGACTCAGGTTCTCATTTCTATAATTTAAAGTATTTTTTTTCGGTGCAACTTTATACGAAACCCTACTTTATTTCAATATCGATAAAAGAAAATATTTTCACTGGAAACAAGTTAGCTGGAGAATTTTTCTGCGAAATGAATTAAATTTCCTGTGTTATACGAGATTATCTTATTGTTAGACAATGCCGACCGTAGGATTTCCATATGTTGATTAGGGCTTCAATAACGCGTTGCCGGTGTGCATGGCCGCTGGGAAGTACTGGGGCGACGCGAACATCGCCTCCGTAGGCAGCGCAGCTGAGAACGCTTTTCTCAATGAGGCATATCCCATTTTATTCCGTCTATATTATTCATACTGTATGTTATAGAGGATTTAGGTATTTTAAGAACCTTTCTTAATAATTTAAAGCGAGAAAACTCTCACAACGATTACAGATCTCCGGCCGTCGTGAGATCTGGCTCGGTACTTGGCGCGAGGGCAACACGTACACGTGGCTCGACAAGTCTCCTTTCACCTTCCAGAACTGGGAGGGTGTGTATTTTTCGAGCATTTCTTCTAAACATTAAAAATAATTGTTACGTTAGTTTGCATGGAAAACGTTGACTTTTTTAAATTATCGATTGATTGAGGCGCTCGCCCGTCGGTGATCAAGAGCTCAGCACCATGCGTCAAGCAGAACCCGTCCGGCAAGTGGTTCCAGTCTTGCTGCAAGAAGGTGGCCGCGACCGTGTGCAAGATGCCCGCAGGAAAGGCATAGGGGTCCTCCACAAGGGGTCTTCAAGGTAAATGAAGGACCCTTTGGGGTTCATATTGAACCCCCCCCCCCCCCTCTATCACGTTCTTTCCTCTCGCTGTGCTCACGTCATTCTCTCACTTGGGTACAACTCGCGTTACTGATAAAAAAAAAATTACCCAATTTAAGTGCAATTGCATAAATAACGCAAACTACAAATGAAATCACATGAGGAATGGAACTGTCGGCTAACTTCTTACATATATTATTTATGTACATATGCGTAGATCTCGAGTCTTCCGAGTTCGACAAAGCGCACGTAGAAATCTTCTCCGTGTACTGATAAAGCAATGAAAAAGATGAAGTCCCTGTGCGATAAATCAGACTTGTTGTTAGGGGAAAAAAACCTGTCTCGGTTGCAAGAAGAAAGATACTTTCTAAGTAGACTTTTGCTAATATTCTGCAGAATGAATTATAATTAAACATTGTCCAACTTTAAAATTTCTCGCACTTTTTTATATCGCGGCCATTATGAAGACAGGTGCGAAGTGAAACTTTGCTTTAGGGATCGCAATGAGCTTTTTCCCTATTCACTATTTATGGCGCTCGTGCATGCATGAAATACTCAAAAAAAATTGAAAATAATTATATATTTGTGAATATATAAGAAGTAAGAAGGAGAGGGAGCAAAGGGGAAAAGGCGGAGAGAAAACATAGAAGAGGTTCTACATGAGGTCGCGTACAAATTTTTATATAAGGGGACAGGTGTTGAAAAAAAATTCAGCCATTCATGGCCATTTCCTAAAGAAGAGTCTTATTTGATAGGAAAATTGGATAGTGCGACAGAAATGACAATAGCATACAATCCCTCTTCAATTGGAATGATTTTAAGTACAGTCCCGCTCAACATTATTGGGTCCGATATTAATAATATTAATAATATTAATAATATTAATATAAATAATATGAACTGGAAGAGCTCGCTGAATAAGCACTTTCGTGCCATTTCCTTTGTATATTTTAAAACCTATTTCGACCACGGAGAATACGACCGTGAAAACCGTTTACCGGAGAATACGACCGTGAAAGCCCTACAAACTACAAAAACAAAATTTTTTTTTGGAACGCTTCTAGCTTTTTCTGATCTTGTTCTTTTGTTTTGTTTGAGTTTCTCATTTAGTTTATGTGTAAACGATAAGAAAATTCAAAGAGAGATTTTCTCTAGAGGGCTGCAAAAATTCGTTCTCGACCGGGTATCGAATCCAGGACCTCAAGACTCCCAGTCTAACGTTTCCGCAACACACAACAGTCGCCTAGGAGATGAATGGTGATACCTTTCTTTTGACAGTGATGATTGCTTCCCAATGCCTCACTATTACCAGGGTGATGGTGAGGCTAGGGAATATCGTTATTAGACCAACGATTTCTTCTCAGATCAGTTAGCAGCACCTGTTCTTTAGTTCTCTCTCTCTCTCTTTCTCTCTTTCTCTCTCTCTCTCTGTTTCTCTCTCTCTCTCTCTCTCTCTCTCTCTCGCTCTCTCTCTCTCTCTCTGTCTCTATCTCTGTCTCTTTCTCTCTCTCTCTGTTTCTCTCTCTCTCTCTGTTTCTCTATCCACCGCTCGCGTTTTCTCTTTCTCTTTCAACTCAATTTCAACTTATGAACGGTGTTGCATACGAATAAAAACACAAGTAGTAAAAATACTGTTGAGAGAGAGTGAGAGAAAGAGAGAAAGAGAGAGAGAGAGGAATAAATCGTTGGTCTAATAACGATATTCCCTAGCCTCACTATCACCATGGTAATGGTGAGGCATTGGGAAGCAATCATCGCTGTCAAAAGAAAGGTATCACATTTATCTCCTAGGCGTCTGTAGTGTTTTCACGGTCGTATTCTCTGTGGTCGAAATAGGTTAATATACAAAGGAAATGGCACGAAAGTGCTTATTCAGCGAGCTCTTCCAGTTCATATTATTTATATTAATATTATTAATATTATTAATATTATTAATATTATTAATGTTGAGCGGGACTGTATGTATGTAGTACATACATAATTTTACTTGATCTTCTTTTAGGTAGAACATCTATTTATGTATTTCTTAAACAAATCGTGTGCTTATTCAACAATATTTATCGCAGAAAATTGCTGTACACAATTGCAAACCAAAAATAAGAAACGCGGAGAAGTAATTGATAACTGGAGGGGATAAATATAGGAATAACCTTAAGGATGGACCAGAGATGTCCTCTTTAGGCAGCTGGCTCCTGGCACACGGTGGCCGCCACTTTCTTGCAGCACGACTGGAACCACTTTCCGGCGCCGTTCTGCTTGATACACGGCGACGAATTCTTGATCTCCGCCGGGCGGACACCTCAACAAATCAATAATATAAAATAAGAAATCGATTGTGTTCGTCTCGAAATAGAACATTCTATTACCCAGGATCGTGATTGTAAATGATTTCGGCTCCTTTTTTTTAGAAGATTCATATGAATTTGGTCCGCAGCGGCCTGCTTCCTCGCTCCTCACTCGGTGGAGACGAAAACGAGCAGGTGGGGCTCAGAAGGCGCTAGTCGACACTGAAAAGGAATGGGATAT